>JAOBSW010000808.1:0-187869 GCA_026214975.1 Gentiana macrophylla | reverse complement strand
TTTCTATAAATACCGTCATTCAATGTAAAAAAACCCCTAATATATATATATACATATATATATATATACATATATATATATATACATATATATATATATATATACACATATATATATATATATACACACATATATATATATATATATATATATATATATATATATATATATATATATATATATATTATCTTACTCCTCATAAAACATCATTTCACTTAGGTTTTTAAGCCATAAATAATTAAGTCGATTTTATTTTGTATTGATAAACTCGATTATTATGAATGCTAATTTGAATATTTTAGTATTTGTAATAATGAGTAATAAACTCCTAACTAGCAATGACAATGTAATTGAATTATTTTGGTCTCTTTTAGTGGAACGGATAATGATTATGTAATGTAAATTTTAATTTTGATTGTGTTGAATCTTTTTCTACTTAAATTAACGGTTAGCCTGTGGTGGAATAATTAACTAATATTGGCACACACACACTTAATTGATACCTAACGGAGATTTTAGGTGTGAGAACGAGGTAGAAAACCGGAAGGTAAAATTGGCCGTCCTGACGGAACCTCTCTTTCTTATCCGGGAAAGATTATTTGTACTCGAGCTTATCATGTCAAATCATTAGGTTTAGGGTTCTTAAACGGAACCGGATCCTTCGCTTTTGTTTTTTCCGGCTTTTCCGGCTTTTGTGACGTGGCGGCACATGATTGGCTATAAAAACTGAAAGTTGGCGCCATGAAAATCGGACTACACTGGAACTCGGTTTTCGACCAATCGGTTGCCGACATCGTCACAAAAGCTGGCATAAAAGGCTGAAAGTAAAAGGCGAGGATCCGAACCCTCTTAAACCGAGGAGGAGGCATAGAACAATTTGAACACTCGTTATGAGGGAAATAGTTGTAAAACGGAGTGCACCAAGCACATAATCGAATATCCTTAATAGAGTGAATTAATCACATCCTTGAAACTAAAGAGTCTATAGTTCAATGAAATTGTCTTGGCTAGTACCTTTATTCTAATTATTAATTTTACTAATACGTAAACTATCAACTTTTATGATAAAACTGCGACATAGATCAAGATAATAATAGCTGGTGGTGTTTAACCACACTTTGAATTATTGTATTCCCGAGGAGACGACCTTGATTCACGACTAGACTACAATTTGACCCGGTACCTTGCCGGTAAGATTGGACACCGATTTTAGCCTATCAATATCACATCTCATTAATTACAACTTAGCATGAATTCTATCACCAAAACTCAACTATCATTGTAAAACTACAATTACTCATTAGGAAGAGCCTCTTACCTTAATTTCGAAGCAAAACCGAAAAGCAAAATGCTGCAACCACAATCAGCTGTTGATCCTCAAACCCCAAAACCTATTTGATCAACAAGAAACGAAAATCCAATTTTCTTCGCAAAAACCGAAACTGAAAAAGTGCATAAAACTGCAAATTACCTGGAATAACTGTTGCAAAACTATTTTAGAATGATCTACGCTCCAAGACGATCAAGCTGACTACTCATGGCTGAAATAGAGCTACAGGATTGAAAGATACAATTCACGAGAATCGAACTTAATTTAATACCAAAACTAGGGTCGAACCGAAAACTTACGGAATGAGGAATATTTTAATTTTCAAAGTTGTGTCTCTTCGCTGATCACTTTTCTCTCTGGGGCATCTTGAAACGATGAACGGATTGGCCGCACGGTTGAAGTTTTCGTTCCAAGCAACTTGGCGCGGTTTTCTGCGCTCCTCAACTTTTTTTTCACGTTCGTTCCTTCTTTTTTCTGAATTGGCGTGACACAATTATAAGGGAATTTTGATTATTTTAATAGCCAATAATTAATTCCATTAATTAATTAGCTAAATCTCTTTATTCCATATAATTACTTTCCAAATCCTTTACTTAACTCCTTTTCAATTAAATAAAGACAAATAATAATTAGGTTAAGTAGTAAATACACCAAATTACTATATTACCCTTTATGAAAAGTCGGGATGTTACATTAATAGATAGTAAATCAAGTTTCTAGGAAAACAAACCGTAGATTGCTAGCTGAAAATTGACCTTACTACAAATGGAGAATTAAAATGATTTGAATATATAATTAGAAATAAAATAAAAACACCGATCAATTGCTACCCTAAAAACAACAACAATAAGTAAATACTCCAACGTAAATGATAAACTAGAAACACACTCCAATGTAAATCTCAAAGTGAAACCATCATTTTTCCATAATGAAATCATCTTTAAAATCTGTCATTTGTAAAAACCTAAAAACATAAGACACATCAATAAAATGTTTGAATAACATATAACTACTACAACAATTATAAACGTTATTCCCAAAACACTATATATAAATACAACAAAAACCGTGCCAGTCGGCATTCTTTTCCAATCATCACAAATAAGAGAACTATATATAAATACTCCAAAATCGTACTTGATTCGTCTTTCTTTTTTCAATCATCGCAAAATAAGAGAACTTTCTGCAACCCTCAAATGGGAATTGATTATTCCCGATCTTCAATGAAGAAATCGATTATTCCCTAGAACATTACATTAACACAATTGATACTCTAAAAGAACTTTTAAAAAAACATAAAGAAATCAATTCTTAGGTAAATCAAAACGGTTGGAAGGAGATACAGATCTGCTTCAAGCCATCATCTACCATTTTTCCACCAACATCTATCAAATCTTCATCCTCTCATTCTAAAAGCAGTGTCTCTCGAATTATTTGTTTTCTGAAGCAGTTGCCGAGATTAGGAGTTTCAATAAATTTGAAAAATAAATATGGGAAGGAAATACAACGTGTGAAGGAATAACTTTGAAAAAGCTGATAATCAAATAATCACTTCCATTCAATGTCCAACCATATGAAGTACTTTAAACTTTTCAATGTTTAAATAACTAAGCAAGTTGTAGATTCAACCTTTTATACTTCAAAGGTAATGCTACATTAAGATGTACATATGTCTTATGAATCAACGGCAACAATAAAAGCAATATCCTGTCGACTTCAAGCGAAAAAAATCACAAACAATGCAAACCCATTCCATTCCCAAGTCCGCAACAAATTATTATATTATTAATACCCTATTACTTTTACTCCAATGGTTGCAAGAGTTTAGTCACATATAAATGAAATAAGTGAAACTACAACAAAATACTCACTTGGAATCAAACTTCCTTAAGTAGATGGGCACATAACCAAAAATAAAAATAAAAAAATATGTGAGAACATATTTGAAGTATGATAAACAACAAAAATGTCCAACGTCAAAGAAAAACTTGGATCAAACTTCTCCGCATTAGCATGGAAATTTCGCTTGGACATTTTTGTTGTGATACTAAGACCGAGTTTGATATTACTTCACATTCAACTCAACATAACGGTAGGGGGCAATTTATATGCTTAAGAAACACACCATAATTTAGGTACCAGAGAGCCAATAAGTATTTGGAAGTGCATGTTGAACCAAATCTGGATGATTAATGAGTTCACCCGTTCATCTTTCAAGATCCATTTCTAGAACAAATTTGATTAGGTGAAGTATACTTTCACTGCTACAACCCTCTTTCTCAACCTATTCAATCAAACTAAAATGGTCTAAATTAAATACTCTCACCTCATTATGGAAACACTATTGTATATGATGAACTCTATATATGTCATTTGAAAAATGGAAGGAAAAGAAAATTACACTAAGCAGTGCACGCACCTCACCAAGAGGCGCCTTTACCAACGATTGTCAACCCGCTCAAAGTCATCAATACCTACTTTGTGCCTCTACGACCTCGGAATGAGAGGATTTCTTCATATTCAAGTTGAAACTTCGCTAGAAAATTTGAAAAATGGAAGGGAAATGAAAATTACACTAAAGCAGTGTGACTCACCAAAAGGCCTTTACCAATGATCAATCAATTGCTCGTGAGTCCGATATACCTACTTTGTGCCTCTACGACCTTAGAATGGTGGATTTCTTCATGTTCGAGTCGAAACTTCGCGGAAAGAGGATAAACATAAGGAGGTGATATTACGGCTATGTGAGGCAGTGGTTTAGGTTTTTGAAATGAGGTTGTCGATCAAAGAAGATAGGAATAGAGGCTACACGTGTTTTTTTATCAGGAGAATGGAAAATAGTCGGGGTTTCTTAAAAGGTACAAAAAAGAGTGTGCGTTTATTTTAAGATTTTTGCCGGGTATGGAAGCGGGTCAATCGAATAATCGGGTTAAATTCACTTATCTATATATTATATATGTATATATATAGAGATAGGAGAGATGTATATATAGATGTTATGCAACATTATAACCCCATGTAATCATGTTTTGTTGCATAATGAATCTTTTCGTTCTAAAATATATATATATATATATATATATATATATATATATATATATATATATATATATAGAGCCAGATTTAACCCATTTACCCGATTGACCCTCCATACCCAACCCAAACCCCGTAAAATATGAAGAAAAAAAAATCAAACATACCATAACTAGAAAATTCATTTGTCATAATTAGAAAATTCAATTAAAATTTGATTTCCTAATAAACGCCTCTATCTTTCCCAATATTTTTCTAGCTAATATTCATCTCATTTCACATTCACTTTATCCTCATTTCCATTGGCATTCTAAGCTATTCAATTACATTGTCTAATTTTTTTATAATGCTCATTCATCTTATTCGAATTATCTATACATCTCACTGATTAATCCATTTGTGTGATTTAGCTTCAGGCAACGCATGAATTGATTCATCCACTTTGTGCAGACATCTAGCTCAGTGAAAGGTATGCATTTTTGAATTTGTGTTTTAATTTTATTTGTGCATATTTTTGTTACTTTTTTGGGTTTAATCAAATTCATAATTTTATAGTTTGGGCTTCGTATGTAAAGGGGTTTAAATTGGCTGATATTCATATTTAGTTATTTTTTCAAATAAAAAAATGGTGGATTTTTAAATATTTTTTTCTTATGTCATTATTTATATGTAGTTGATTGTGCAGGACATATCTAGCCCTTCTCAGTGAAAGGATTTTTTGAATTTGTGTTTTATTTTTATTTGTGCATATTTTTGTTACTTTTTAGTTTAATCTGAAATTCATAATTTTGGGTTTAGGCTAACTCTGAAAGGTTTAAATGATATTCATATTTTGTTATTTTTCAAATAAATAATGGCCAGATTTTTTTAATATTTTTCTTTTGTCATTATTTATATGTAGTTGATTTACAGACATCTATTTCATAGTGCAAGATACAAATTTTGGATTTGCGTTTTAATTTTATTTGTATATATTGTTGTTATTTTTTCGAGTTTAAGTGAAAATCATATTGTTAGTTTTAATTTAATTTTTTTAAGGGTTTAAAATGATATTCATATTTTGTTATTTTTATCAAAAAAAATGGCGGATTTCTTTTATTTATTTTCTTTTGTTATTCTTTATATGTATTTGATTTATGCAGACATCTAGCTTCGTGCAAGGTACGAATTTTTTAAATTGTGTTTTCATTTTATTTGTGCATATTTTTGTTATTTTTAGGGTTTTAGGGAAAATAGTATACTGAGGCAATTAGTGTTATTTGTTTTAATTTTTTCAAATTAGGGAGGAATATAGTATATAATAATTGATTAAAATCACAATCAATCATAATTATTAGACAAATACATAAAAATGTACAAATTTATTACCTCAAAATAACTACTTACAATTCACACTAATTACTAAATATACAATAACAAATCAACTTACACTTCACAATAATTAAAAAAAATGTAGGGTGTAATACAATAGTTGATTAAAATCGAATGCATCATAATAAATAGAAAATGAAAAAATTTATCAACCAAACATGATACAATAATTATTCAACGAAAAATTGAATAATTTAAAATACTGATCGAATATATTATTTAATACAAAATATTCTCATATTAAATACATCCTTATAATTTAGTCATCCTAATTAATATAAAATATTCTTAAATTCATGGCATTAATGCGAAATATCACATTAAGTTTTTTTTAACGTCACATTTAGGTTATAATATTTACTAAATGACAAATTTAAATTTACCAATCAATGAAAAATATTCTATCATTAAATAGAATTTTGATAAATATATAAATTCAACTATGTCATTTAATACAAATGAGACATTAAAAACATCCCTTATAAATTATTTATCCCAAAATAATGTCAAATATTCTTAAATTTATGTCACTTAATGCGAAAAAAATTCATTAAAGTATAATATTTAAAAAGTAATATACGAAATTTGATTTTCTACTAAATATCATCTCACTCCAATCACACTACTTACAATTCACAATAATTACAACATTTGACTTTTTAAAATTTGATTTTCCTAATAAATTACTCTCTCTCAAATGATACTATTTAATGACAATATTTACAATTTGCAGACTTATTACAAAATTTGACTTTATCAAAATTGATTTTTCGAATAAATATCTCTCTCTCTCTCTCCAATCACACTAATTCAGACCACACTAATTACAAAATTTAAATTTTTATAATTTGATTTTATAAGTGATAACCTCTCTCTCAATCCACACTAATTATGGTTCACACGAATTAAAAAAATTGACTTTCTAAAATTTTGATTTTCTAATTATATAGAACCATTAATAGACAAATACAACAATAATGATATTTATAGTATACAATATTTGATTGAAATAAGAATGAATCATAATTAATAGAAAAATACTAAAAATGAAATATCAAAAAAATTCAAACAAGCCACTAATTATAAAATTTGATTTTCTACTAAATAACCTCTACGGCAATCACCCTACTTTACATCACAATAATTACAAAATTTGACATTTATTGGAATAATTTTAAAATATAGACCGAATATGTCATTTAATACAAAATATTCTCATATTAAATACATCCCTATAAAATAGTCTAAGTTTTTTGAATGTCACATTAGGTTATAATATTTACTAAATAATACATTTAATTTTACTAATCAATAAAAATATTCTAACATTAAATAACATTTTGATAAATATATAAACTCAAATATGTCATTGAATACAAAATATTCGACATTAAATACATCCCTTATAAATTATCCATCCTAATAATGTCAAATATTCTTAAATTTATGCTAACTTAATGCGAAATATTTTTCATTAAAATATAATATTTAAAAATTAATATCTGAAATTTGATTTTCTACAAAATATCCTCTCACTTCGTCAATTACTTACTTACACTTCACAATAATTATAAAATTTGAATTTTTAAAATTTGATTTTTTTTTCCTAATCAATAACCTCTCTCAAATGACACAATTTACGATTTACACTTATTACGAATTTGACATTATCAAAATTAATTTGTCTAATAAAAACTTATCTCTCCAATCACAAAATAACCTCTCTCTCTCATTCAAACTAAATCACATTTTGAATGATAAGTAAATTCAAATAGTTATCTGAAAAATTCAAATATGATAATTAATACTAAATATTCTTAAATTAATTCATCTCCTATAAATTAGCCACCTCATTTAATGAAAAATATTCTTGAATTGAATTACATTTAAAAATGAATGTATTCAACATTTCCAATATACGAAATATTTAATGTCAAATACTCTTACATTCAATTATATTTTCAACAATAACTAGATTCAATTGTGTCATTTAATGGGAAAATATTCTTACAATAAATTACTTTTAAAAAAAAAAATGCCTAAGAAAAATAATCCTCTAAACTACATTATATTGATTTTATTAAACATAAATAAATTAAAATATGTTATGCAAAAAATGATCTCTTACAAATTTTGGGTCCTCCATTAATACAAAATTTTATTAAATTAAATTACATTTTGAAATATAAGTAAATTTAAAAGTCTTAATTAATAAATATTCTAAATTAATTCATCCCATAAATTAAATTACCTACTTCATTTAATGTTAAATATTCTTATATTAAGTTACATTTTAAAAAATAGCGTAGTCAACTTTTCTAATTAATATGTAATGTTCTTACATTCAAATAATCCATAGTAAAATGGCCACCACATTAATATCGGGTTTCTTACATTAAATTCGTTTTCAAAATAACTTTATTCAAATTTATCAATTAATACGAAATATTTTTACATTAAAGTCATTCCTTGCAAATAAGTCATCCCATTTAATACCAAATATTCTTAAATTAAATTACATTTTCAAAAATAACTTTATTCAAATTTACCAACCAATTAATTAATGTCATATATTCTTACAGTAAATTACGTTTCTATAGACAACTTTATTAAATTTTATCAATAATTAAAAAATATTCTTACATTAAATTCTTTTTTTAACATTGCAACGATTTTTTTTTAATATTTTTTGAATTAATTTTTCCGGTTTTGTTTTTGCGGCTTTATGTTATTTAATGAGAAATATTCTTACATTAAATACATCTCATATAAATTAGACACTCAAATTAATACCAAATATATTACATTAAATTAAATTTTCAAAAATCCCTAAATTCAAAAATGGAATTTAATGCAAAGAAATTTTACATTAAATTATAATTTGTGAAAAATGATAAATTCAATTATACCAATTAATGCAATATAATTCTAGGGAAAATTGTCTATTTAGTGTATTTTACAAGTTTCTTGTCTATCATCTAGTATTCTCATCATCGTGGAGTTATTTAAAAGAAATAAAAAAGCATTTATTAGTAATGGACAAAGATATCTGCTATTTTATAACACTTAATTCATTCCAATTCTTCAACGACAATTAATTCCAACAGTTTCCAAAAACAAAAACACCCAAATCGATCTTGAAGATCTTCATATCATTGTTTTTCTTCGTCATCTTCTTAATGATCTTCATCTTTTTTTTTCGTCAACAAGCAACAAGAATTAGCAATCAACAACTGACAACAATTAGCAATCAATAACCAGAGCAATTTCAATTCTTGTCCTCTCTTTTTCCTCTCTTTTTCTTGTCATATTTTTCATGAAGAAGGGGTTTTTTTGGAGGTCAACGGCGGTTTGGGTGCTTCAATTAGGGGTAGGGTTCTCAATTAGGGTTAGGGTTCTTAATTTGGGGATTAAGGGGTCTACATTAAGGATTAGGGTTCTTCAATTTCATTTAGGGTTCTTGAATTTAAGGTTAGGGTTCTTCAATTTAGGGTTAGGGTTCTTGAATTTAGGATTAGGGTTTTTAATTGGGGTTAGGGTTAGGGTTCTTGAATTTAGGATTAGGGTTTTTAATTAGGGGTGATGAGGGCATTATAGGTATAAGAATTAGGTTTAATAAAGCAAATCTTATTTAAACAAAGATCTTTGTAGAAATTATATTTAAACAAAACCTTTTGAGAAAGTAGTATATAAACAATTCCCATAATTCTAACATTAAATTACAATTTCAAATATTTTTCATTAAATTATATTTTAAAAATAACTATATTCAAGATTGCCAATTAATTGAAATATTCTTACATTAAAGTTATTCCTGCAAAATAATACTCCATTTAATGCGAAATATTAATACAATCAATTATATTTTTAAGAATAACTTACTTCAAATGTTTGCGGTGTAATGAGAATGTTTTAGATTAAATAACTATGTCATTCAACGTGAAATATTCTACGTTAAATTACATTTTGAAAAAAAAAATCAATTTCAAATATGTCAAAAGATAATAATCCTACAAAACTATTTTAAATTAATTATATTGATCATAAATAAATTCAAATATGTTAAGAAAAAATCATTATATACAAATTAAGTCCTCCATTGATAGAAAATATTCGAAATTAAATTAAATTTTGAAAATAACTAAATTCAAATATCTTGATTAATACGAGATATTCTTAAATTAGGTAATCCCATTACGCATAAGCCACCTCATTTAATGTTGTAGTGGGTATGGTAGGTAAGTGTATTTGAATAAGGTGGGGTGGTGGGTAAGGTGGGGTATGATGAGGTTGTGGGTAGGGTATGGTAATGTGTAGGGAAGGTAGGGCGGTAGGGTGGTGGTGGTGGGTAGGGTAGGGTAAGGTGGTAGTGGGTAAGGTATGGTGGGGTAGGTAAGGTGAAGTGGTGGGAAGGTAGTGTTCTTTAGGGTAGGGTATGGTAGGAGGGTAGAGTAGGGTAGGTTGGGGTAGTGGGTAAGGTAAGGTAGGGTGGTATGGTGGGTAAGATAGGATAAGTGGAATGTTGGGTAGAGTAGGGAAGGGTAAGGTAAGGTGAAGTGGTTGGTAGTATAGGGTTGGTAGGGTAGGGTAGGGTAGGGTAGAGAGTAGAGTATAGTAGGATAGGTTGGGGTAGTAGGTAAGGTAAGGTAAGGTAGTGTTCTTTAGGGTAGGGTATAGTAGGGTAGGTTGGGGTAGTTGGTAAGGCAAGGTAGGGTGGTATAGTGGGTAAGATAGGGTAGAGTGGAATGTTGGGTAAAGTAGGGAAGGGTGGTAAGGTGAAGTGGTTGGTAGTGTAGGGTTGGTAGGGTAGGGTAGGAGTAGAGTTTGGTAGGATAGGTTGGGGTAGTAAGGTAAGGTAAGGTGGGTGGTGTGGTGGTAAGATAGGGTAGAGTGGAATGATGGATAGGGTAAGGTTGGGTGGTGGGTAAGGTAGGGTGGTATGAAGGGTAAGGTAGGGTAGGGTAAGGTGCGTGGGGTGGGTGATATATAGTGGAGTAGAGTAGGTAATGGGTAAGGTAGGTATGATGTCGAGAGTAAGATATGATGATATTGGGTAGGAGGGTAGAATAGGGTGGTGGGTAGGGTATGGCGTATGTGGGTAGGGTTGGGTGAGAAAGAGATGTAGGGTATGGTAGGGTAGAGTATGATGGGATAGGTTGGGAGTAGTATGTAAGGTAAGGTAGGGGGTGTGGTGGGTAAGATAGGGTAGAGTGTAATGGTGAATATGGTATAATAATGTGTGGGGTGGTGGGTAGGGTAGGGTGGAGAAAGGTGGGGTGGTGGGTAAAGTAGGGTGGTATGATGGGTAAGGTAGGGGTGGGTGATAAGCGGAGTAGAGTAGGTAATAGGTAAGGTAGGTATGATGTCGATGGTAAGATATAGTGATATGGTAGGTAGGGTAGGATAGGGTGGTGGGTAGGGTTAGGTGAGAGAGGTATGGTGCAATGGGGATATGGCGTAAGGCTACCCTGCACCGCTTCGTCTACATCCTCCTTATGAACCCATACCAATGCTCTACTCCAATCAACCTTAATTCACGACTGCTTTATTCATCACTCGATGTGTCATCTTTTGTATAATTTATTTCATTTCAATTTTGCATATTCCAACGCGATGAAGAAGAAATTAATTTATTCCATTTCATTCCATTTCGTTCATATTATTTTATTAAGATTCAATTTCGTTCAAATGCATAAAAAATGCCAATAAAATCTTCTTTTCATCATTCAAAAAATTTATTCTTTTAAAATATATGTTCTTATAAAGTGCGATCTTAAAAGCGGAAATATAACGACAATTATCGGCATCAGTATAACTTTTGAGCATTTTGTGTTGTCTGCATTTTACTCTATCTAAACGAATACTAATATTAAATAAAAGAATTTTAATAATTAGCATTCTGATGAAAGTTTGAAGAGTGCTTTGTTTTGTAGTACGTGTTATGCATATTTGAATGTAATCAGCATTATTATACATCCAAAGTCAATGCAAGAGTTATTGAAATATATATATATATATATATATATATATATATATATATATATATATATATATATATAGAGAGAGAGAGAGAGAGAGAGAGAGAGAGAGAGAGAGATGTATATATAGATGTATATATGTGTGTATATACATATATATGTGTGAATATATATATTATATATGTAACGCATTGTCGTAAGTAGTGTCGTGTCATTAAATTTTAGAATTAAGCCAGTATCGCTGCTGTAATAAGGTATTAGGTAATAGATGTGGCGTGTAAGGTAATAAGTGTCAAAATCAACATAGAATAACACGGTTGAAGATATATATATCATATATTATATATGAATGCCATACTGAGAATTCCCTTTTTTTTTTTTTTTTTTTTTTTTTTGTGGTTCAATAAATTAACATAATATTCAAAGTCCTTTTGTGTGGTTAATTCTTCAGCTACTACATGTGTACCGTGTACATATTGGACGACCAAGACCAAGACCAAGACCTTCTTCTTCTTCTGCATCTTCCAAGAAACACTAAAATGTTTAGTTGACTAATGTAAATAATTTTATTCATAAATTAATAATATAGATATATATAATAAATTAATAATATAGATAAAGTCATAAAACAAAAAACAAAAAAAAACTTGTTTGTATATATCTAATTTTTTTGAGTCAAGTAAAATTTTTATTGGGCGCTGTCAATTAGAGTAAAAAAATTTGGCTTTTATCAAAAAAATGAAATTAACATATTATATTAGGTTGGATCGGATTAAATCTACACGATTTTTTTCTTTTTAACTAGAAGCGTATGGCAGTTAGGCGCCGACATAATTAGGAGGCTTACATCAGGCCTCGTAGACGACTAAAGATAAGGCCGGCCTGATTAGGAATCTAATCAATACTAATTTGTTTAACATCTGGCTTCACATTAGATGCACACTTTTCAACAAGAAATCATGCTATTAATTGTACTACAATTCTTATTCTTACACAACCTAATGTGTCACTGCAACCACTCATAATATAACAATAACTCCGTTCTTTAAATACCGACCACTTCCTCACGAGAGGTCATCCTACTACTAGTACTAGTACTACTACTTTCTCATCATGTTTACAACTTTTGTTGTGTCGGATTGATTATTATGACACTAATAGTTAAGGATCTATTTCTCTTTTCAGATATCAATTGAGCACTTTATACCAAAGACAGAGCCCCTTCTCCAAATATGGCAAAATAGACCCACACAAAATTTATTTCTAACAATAATACAGTTGAAGATATATATATAATATATCATGTATTATATATGAAAGCCCTATTGAGAATTCGTTTTTTTTTTTTTTTTTTTTTTTTTTTTTTTTTTTTTTTTGTGGTTCAATAAATTAAAACACTTTCCTTTTGGTGCCCACATAATATTCAAAGTCCTTTTGTGGGGTTAATTCTTCAGCTACTACATGTGTCCATATTGGACGACCGAGACCAAGTCTTCTTCTTCTGCATCTTCCAAGAAACACTTAAATGTTTAGTCGACTAATTTAAATAATTTTATTCATAACAAAAGCAATTCATAATTCATGCACATTAGCAGCAGTTTTTCCATGTCGAAATTTTTGGATTTTGCTATGTTGCATTACGCGATTTTTCTCATATTTTATCTACTACCACTTAATGTTTTATCTCAGCTTTCTCCTAATGTAACACTGGGATCATCACTCACTGCAAATAATGGCAACAATTCATGGACATCACCTTCTGGAGAATTTGCTTTTGGATTCATCCAATCACCAGGAACAGGCCCAGGATACTTGCTAGCAATTTGGTTCAACAAAATACCCGAAAAGACCGTTATTTGGTCGGCTAACAGGGACAATTTAGCCCAACAAGGATCAAGACTCCAGCTTTTTCAAGATGGAAGATTTGTTTTGAATGATCCAACAGGAAAAAGCATATGGGATGATGCTAAAACAGGGGTACTGGAGTTGCTTATGGTGTGATGCTAGATACCGGCAATTTCGTATTAGTAAGCAATACTTCATTGACTTTGTGGCAGAGTTTTGATACACCGACCGATACTTTATTGCCATCCCAAAAGCTAATTACAAATGGGATTATTGTTCCAAATCTGTCAGGGACAAATTATTCAAGTGGAAGATTTCATCTAAGAATGCAAGGTGATGGAAATTTGGTTCTTTACACTAGACAATACCCTTTGACAGATCAGAATAGTCCTTATTGGTCAACTAGGACATCTGGTAATGATTTTCAGCTGGTTTTTAATCAATCAGGCCCTATCATTGTTGTTGCGCAAAACGGGACTTTGATAACTTCAGTGTTTTCCAACACTGTTTTATCGAATCAGTATTATCAGCGTTTGACGTTAGACTATGATGGAGTACTTAGGCATTATGTGTATCCAAAATCCTCTAGTTCAACTGGTGGGAGGCCAATGGCTTGGTCGGTATTTGAATCCTTGCCTCCAAATATATGTTTGAGCATCACCCAGGATACGGGTGGTGGTGTTTGTGGTTATAACAGCTTGTGTTCGATTGGGAATGATCAGAAACCGACTTGCAAATGCCCCACGGGTATTCCTTAATAGTCCCGAATGACAGCATGAGTGGTTGTAAGGCGGTTCGTGCCTCAAAGCTGTGATAATGATTTGAATGATACAGCGAATTTTGGATACGATGACATGCTTAATACTGATTGGCCTCTCAGTGATTTCGAGCATTTCCAGTCAGTGTCAGAGGATTGGTGCAGGCAGGGTTGTCTTAGTGATTGTTTCTGTGCTGCTGCGATTTTCAGGGATACTAATTGTTGGAAGAAGAAGTTCCCATTATCAAACGGGCGAATCGACCCATCTGTTGGAGGAAAGCTTTGATTAAAGTAAGACAACAAAATTCAACAACAAGCAGCAATCACAATAAGAAAGTTAACTCCATTGTTATAATTGTTGGATCAGCTGTGCTAGGCACTTCTGTTTTGGTTAACATCCTCCTATTACTGGCAGCTGTTTTCTTTGGGCGGCATTGGTTCAGCAAAAACTCTGACAATACGTCGCGTCTAAAGCCGTCGCCGGCTATTCCGGGCTTGAACGTAAGGAGCTTCAGTTACAATGAATTGGAGGAAGCTACAAATGGTTTCAAGGAAGAATTGGGAAGGGGTGGCTTCTCGGTCGTATATAAAGGAACCCTTGAACATGATGATGGAAGTAGGAAACTTGTCGCGGTCAAACAGCTACATAACATAGAAAAGCAAAGCGATGATGAATTCAATGCTGAAGTTAGGTCGATTAGTAGAACCAATCACAAGAATTTGGTCCAGCTGTTAGGGTATTGCAACGAGGGGCAGCACCGGCTTTTGGTGTATGAGTACATGTGTAACGGTTCCTTAGCCAGCTATCTGTTCGACAAAAATAATCCAAGGCGGCCTAATTGGTACAAAAGAGTAGAGATAGCTTTCACAACAGCAAGAGGGCTATGCTATTTGCATGAGGATGTAGCTCACATATCATACACTGTGACATTAAGCCCCAAAACGTCCTCCTTGATCAGTCCTTAACCGCCAAGATATCAGATTTCGGATTAGCTAAACTGCTGAAGCAAGATCAGACAAAAACCATGACAGGGATAAGAGGGACACGCGGATATGTAGCCCCTGAGTGGTTTAGAAACATGGCCATCACCTCGAAAGTGGATGTTTACAGCTTTGGAGTCCTGCTACTAGAAATTGTCTGTTGCAGGAAAAACATCGATACGAGTGTAGGAGATGAGAAAGAGGTTATTCTTACAGATTGGGCGTATGATTGTTACGAGGAACAAAAACTAAACTTGCTGATTAAAGATGACGACGAGGAGGCTCAAAATGACATGAAGAGGGTGGGAAAATTCGTAAGCATAGCTATCTGGTGCATTCAAGAAGACCCTTCCTTAAGGCCTACCATGAAAAGAGTTGTACAGATGCTTGAAGGTTCCATCTTGGTGTCTGTTCCTCCAAGTCCATCATCTTTCATTAGTTCTATCAATTAGACCATTATTTGTAATTTTATTTTTTTTTTTAATTTTAATTTTTGCTGTAATAATTAGCCTGTAATATAAGAAGATAATAATGATAACATCATGTTGAAATTTAGCATGGATCCGCTTTGTGGACGCTTCGTATCAGAATTTCCCTACATACATTTATATGGTAGTGTGAATTGAACTACAGTCGTGTAAGAAAAATGTTGTATTCCATTGACCATAGTAAATAACACATGATAACACTTCTGGTTGTGCATTCATGTTTCTGTTGTACAAGTATCCGCGCATCATGGATCGGTCTAACAGCGTGTCCTGTATTCGATCGTGACCAACGCAGTTACTTACCAGATACTTAGAATACACCTTTACTAAAGTTGGATAGAGGATTTGTATATGCATTTCCAGAGCTTGGATATTGAGTAAATGGCGTCAGCCGTCAGGTAATGAATAATAAGTTGTCCACCTACAAAATGATAAAAACTATAAATAAAAAAAAGGGGTTCTATTGACATACCCCAATTTACTACTGACACCTTATTACTCCCATGACTATAAAAATTATTTGGCACTGACCATGATTTTTATAAAGGGAACGTCAATCATACTTTGTGTTCCTTGTTGACCACCAACGCCAACAAAGCCACCAAAGTGTGATCGACGTTTTTAATCCAGAAAAATAATCAAAAAATGGGTGTCAATAGTAATTTACCTTTGTGTCTTCCATATCCGTATCTTATATTTTTTAAAAGTGGTGTTGTACCACGTATCTCCTATCCGCATAGCCCTAGCAACGCATTCGTGGTCATGCAACCTTGAACCTGTACTCATCTTTAGAATCGACTGCTTAAAAACCGATTGCAAGACAGTGTCAAAACCAGGGGAAGTTATTGGATGCACACCCGTCATATGCGGGGTGTATCCATATAATGAAGCTAATGAGCATTTTATTTTTAAACTGAATTATTGTGTGAGTACCAGATTCGTTTCACACTGTCATTTAGTGCATATGATATACCACACAAAAACTCCCAAAACCGATTATGCGGGATGTATCCATATAAATGAAATCAGACATTTTATTTTTAAACTGAATTCAAATTGTATGGTATAGATTCGCTTACCTGTCATTTCGGTGCATATGATATACCGTACCACACAAAAACTCCCCAAAACCGGTTAGCTTTTGTGTTCTGTTTAACGCAAGCTGTAGAACAACTACGGCGGGAAAAATACTGTGAGGGAGTTCCTGCTTAACTGAAAAAAAAGGAAAAAATAAATTATTTAGCTCGCAGAATTTGGTCTCTCAAACCGTTGATCAAATCAAGTGAGTTTTCAGTCGCTCCGATCTTTGATTTCTCTACTGCGCCTGAATCTGATTATTAAGCAAGCAGCAAAGCAACTAGGAAAGAAAAGCTTAAAGCTCTTCTACTAATTCTAGCACTTATAATTTCATTCGTTTTTCTAAGAATTTCATTTTCAGGTGAAATTATGGTTAGGAAGAAGGCTGAATCGGTGGAGACAGGCGAAAGCAGTGAGAGTCCAGTGGTAGCAAACAAGAAATCTACCTCAAAGCTCCCAGAAAACCCAAGGAAAGCGTGCTCAAACAGAGTAACCTATTTTACTTCTTCTTTTCAAGATTACAGAGGAAATTCCGTGAATGGTTTTTCAATTGTTTTTATTTTATTTTGCTCTTTTCCATTTGCAGAATCTCCAGCTGAATTTTTCGCAGATAACAAGAACATTGCAGGATTTGACAATGTATATGAATTTTGCGCTTATTTTTGCTCATATATGCTCACTATATGTATGCTTTGTATTCTTATTTTGCAATCGTTCATTATGTTAAGGTTGATTTACTTGCTTTTTTCGAGTTAGTAAGGTTGATACTTGATGGGTATTATTTTGTGTGGCGATCTTTAGTGGTACCACACCACCAATCCTATCTTCGAGGCACCACTGTGACATTTGACCCTTTTCTTTCCAGCCAGGAAAAAGTTTGTATACAACTATTAGAGAGCTTGTTGAAAATGCGCTTGATTCTGCAGAGTCAATCTCAAAGCTTCCTGTTGTAGAGGTTACAATGTAAGCTAATTTCATTTGGTTGTTTTCGCTGTGTTCTGTGTTTGAGAACGTCACAATCTAAATTGGAAGAGCTGAGAAATTATTCAGCTTTGAGGGTGTAGGATATTGTTGAATATGGTTATTGTATATTACAGCGAGGAGATTGGTAAAAGCAAATTTAATTCCATGATTGGTCTTGGTGATCATGAGCGTGTTGATGATGCGCTATATGACGATTTTGAAACAGCCAAGGCTCGTGAGGTTTGTATGGATTTGCAATTTGAAAACTTTAACTATTTTTGCTGGCATGTATGAAATTGATTGTAATTGAGCAGTAAGGTATTGCAAACTATTCTTTCTTTGTCAACAAAACTGCATGATAGGAACCTTATCCCACATTATTGTTTTCCAGAAACGACTTGCCAAGGAAGCCCGGACTCAAGAAATCCTAGCAAAAAATGCTTCTCTTGGGAAGAAAGTAAAGCAATCAACTTCTGCCAAGGCCACCAGGGGCCGTGCCGAATCCTCGTACTACAGGGTGTCTTGTAAGGTTGAATCAATAGGCTGTTCTGTTTGCAGCTTTGGTTTAGTTTTTTTTATTGATTGCTATGCATTTGGAATGTGCTAAGTAGATTTGGTATGTTTATCAAGGCTAGAATCACTAAATGTCATTCATATGTAACTCAGGATAATGGAAAGGGGATGCCACATGATGATATCCCTAACATGTTTGGACGAGGTCTGTGTAAAACTCCTTTGCATTATTAACAGCATTTTGTTAGGGAAGTTGTATTACTCTCCGACTTACCGTTTAAACTTCAAATCTGGATAATGCTCAAATTCTTGGTATGAGCTACTTACTATAGCCCATAATAGATTCTGATGTGGTTCTTGTTTAAATACTTGTGCGAGTCTTATACTGGAACAAAGTATGGCTTGAAGCGAACTCGTGGCAAATTTGGTCTTGGTGCAAAGATGGAAAGTTTCTGTTTTAGCTTTTTATTTTTGCTTAAAGCATAGTAGGGACATGGTGCGGACATTCTTGTGGCATGGGAAATGATTAATGTTTTACATTGCGAGGCATTGATCTCAGTCAAAGATGAGTCTGAGGACTTCTATTGAGATCACGTCATCCATGAAGGGCCAAGATTATACATCATTCTGCAGATTGGATATAGATATTCACGGTGCTTATAATGCTTCAATTTTGAAGGTTATTATGAAAATTAAGTTGATTTACGTGCGTTTGATTAGGTTCGGGACTTCCTTTCTTCCGGGAATATTCCTCACATCCATATACATGAAAAAGAGAGAACAACGAGCGGTGGCATGGGCCGAAATTGAGATAGTTATTGAGGGAAACTGGACAACATATCGTGTATGTGTGTACATTCTTGCATTTTGTTTGGTGCTAAATTTATTAGCTCTATGAAGTTAAGTAACACTTGGTCATATTACTTATGATGCATTTTCATTTATCTTGGGAAGTATCCTTTTGCATTCATGTCTATTTATTAAATCGGGAATGCAACTTCCTTACATCCTATGTCTTCCATTTTTTTAAATATACTTTTTGTGGTTCTTTTACTGTTCTTCTTCTCTCGAAGAACAAGGTCTTTATATTTCTACAAGCGCTTTATGGTGTTTGCGGTCAAGATCCTTCATTATATCGTCAAATGGCTGTTATTACACCTATGCCCGGTTTACATGTCGATTCTTATCGGATGCTTCAGAGTAACTCTCCTTTTCATTCAATTGTTTTGTTCTTAATCACGTTTTTTTTGTTTTTTTTTCTTTTCTCAGACATATGTTTTCTTACAAAGCCTTCTAATTTCTTTCATGTAGCAAAAATTTAACAGTTAAGTTTGCTAGAAGAACGGATATAATGCCTCCAGCTCCTCTTGAGACTAAGTATCACCCATCAGCTGTTGATTTACTTCTTATCAAGCGGCTTATTGCAGAAACTTCAAAACAAAATTTATTGCAGTTCCTTCAACATGAGTTTGTTAACATCAACAAATCTTATGCTGAGCGTTTGATTGGTAAGTGTTTTTTTGGTTGATTTAATTTAGTTATGTTAGATGCTTATGAGAAGGTAAAGATCGACTTCTATAAGTTTCAAACTTGTAATCAAGAGACTGCACTTCTTGCACGAACTGAATTGAAATGTAATTTGAAAATCATGAAGTCATTGCATTTTTTAACGGGATATGATTTAGGAAGGGGTGTTGCCATTATAAAAGTGGAAAAAAATGATTCCGGTAAAGTTTGTAGTCCTTTTGCACTTCTATTTTTGAATTTTATTTTTGATGGATGTTTCAATGTTTGACATTAAGTTGTGATGCTCGATATATTTTCAATCGAACGAGATGATTTGTTGACAGATACTATCGTATTTTATCAGGAGATGGGACAAGACTTCAGTCCCAAGATGTTGGTCAAATCGCTGACCCCACAGCAAATAGTTCGCATTCGTCAGCTGTTTCACCAAGCAAAGTTTGATGATCCAAGTGGCGGCGTAAGTTAATTTATGTAGTTGAGCCTAATTATCATGTGATTGCTTCTGTCTCAGTTTGTGTTCTGTTTCCTGTAATGGATGGCTTCTTGCTAATACTTAAAATTGAAATAACCATCGAGGCGATGTGGGTGTTTTCCAGTGTCTTAGTCCTGCTGGGAGTACAACCTCGCGCCTTGGAATTGTGAAGGAGTTGCAGCCAGATATGGTTGCTACTTATTCCGGAAGGTTATATTCATTTTAAGTCTAATCAACGTTTTCTATTGATATGGAGCTTACTTCAGCAATTTTAGGAATTTGAATAAAATTGAAGAGTTCCTTTGCTTGTCTTTTCAGTGCTCAAGTGTTTGAAGGTCACCCGTTCATAGTGGAAGCAGGCGTTAGTATTGGTGGAAAAGATGTGAAACAAGTGCGTCAGCTTTGTTTCTCGTTAGTTGTTTTAGGTGTGAGAATGCCAGAAATGGCACTTCATCTATTCATATGCTCTGTTCTCAACTCTCCCCTCCCCCCCTTAGGGAAAAGAAATCGCCTTCATATTTTTTTCGTTTAATATCTACTCTTTACTCCCCCCCTTCTCTCTGTTCACTTTCTTCACAATTATTGCTACTTTCACGAATTTAATTTTATTGTTGATCTTCAGAATATGGATCCAACCTAGGCTAGGATATAGTTTACCTTCTTTAGTATGTGGCACAAAGGTGCAAGGTGATGACTCAGAATCTAGCCGATGTATAGATCTGGTTCTTATGAACCATAGTGATAAACCACCACCCACCTTTGAACTTAAGTTGTTAAGGAGAATTGTATTGTATACATTTATCTCATACACGTCCACCCACGTGTGAGCTTGTCAACACATGGACAAGAGAAGCATGTTGCAGGTAGTAGCAATAGTAGTAGCTTTTTCTGTAGCAGAGTAGCCACTAGCAATATTTCGTTTTTTGTTTTATCAGATCTTGTAAGCTTACATTTTATTGCTTTAGCTCTCCCGCCGTTTCTTCTTTTTCAGTAATCCTAGGCTTCATTCTTAAATGTTTTTTTGGATATGTTGCAGGGTTTGAATGTTTTCCGTTTTGCTAATCGGATTCCTCTTTTGTTCGAGCAAGGTGCTGATGTTGTCACTCGGACAGCTATGAAGAGGATAAAGTAAGATGTCTTGAGGTTTTTATGGAATGATGAAACTTATTTGAGTATCCATAATTTTTCCGTGATGTATATTTGTATGTTTCAGTTGGAATAGTTACAAGATCAACCAGACGCAAGATAAAATTGGTGTGTTTGTCAGCATAGTGAGCACTAAGATACCTTTTAAAGGGACAGGGAAGGAATATATCGGAGATGACATAAGCGAAATAGCTTCTGCTGTTAAGGTACATTTTTGGCTTCGAAGTAGTATAATATTCTATTTGGAGATTGTTTTTAGACTTATAGTATTTTATCCAAACAGACAGCTATTCAACAGTGCTGCACTCAACTGAAACAAAAGATTGTCAAACGCATTCAAGCACGTGAGCAGCAGGAAAGGAAACGCAATTTGAGCAAGTAAGGGAATCCGTTAAACCCATATTCGTACGAGCAATATGCTGTCAGCTAATCCAGAATGCGTATGTCTTTTTTTTTCTTTTTATGCAGATACATTCCTAGTGCTGCTGGTGCAATATATGATGTTTTAAAAGACATGTCCCAGCAGCACGCTTCAAAAAGGAAGCGCTATGGTGCTGATGATGCTGAATTGTTGAAAAAAGTTTCTGAAAAAATAATTACAAAAGAGACACTCGTCGAGAAACTTGCACATCATGTTGAACAGGTGTTGTTTTCTCCCTTCTTTTTTTCGTGGAAAGAAAAAAGAACCTGTGCTTGTGTACTGTCATAAACCACCGACTAATATTTTCAGATCTAACTTTGATACTGCATTTTATTGGATTGTGTGCTTATGGCTACATAATATCTGATTGTTATTTTTACTATTTTTGGATCACTAATTGCAGGTGGACTACGAGATGGCTTTGGAATATGCCACTCAAAGTGGGGTAAATGAGGAGCCAAGGGAAAGCATATACATTCAGTCACTGGCCGGAGAATACAAATTTAAGGATTTCGACAGCCCTGTATTCGTTTTCAGACTTGTTTAGTTGGTTAATTGTTTCATCTGTGACAATATATGCAATACGCTGAGGTATCATTCTGTATTTCTGCCAACAGTGATTGAATTATATTTAAATTGAAAGAGACATTCTCTAGCTACTCTGCTTTTCTTGATCTCTAGTAGTGTTACTTGAGTTCAATTTTTGAACTGATTGCCACATTATCATTTCATGGATTTAGTACTATATCTAAATGATTGAATTGAGTATCTTGATAGGAACCTTTCTATGTACACCCCCTGCAGCGGCCATAATTTCAAGGTAAAATGCAGAAATTTATCGGTAGCTAGAGAATGTCTGGTTATCATAGAATGCAAATTCCAATTATTTTATCCTCCTTCAACAATCCACTTAACTCATTGAAATGAAAGGTTTCAATCATCAATAAATTAGAGCCAAGAAACATAGGTTTTTTTTTTTTGAACATGAAAGATTATATTACATATTATTATTGCATGATATGAGAGGTTAACACTATCTGACACTAGTGGTCTTTACATGACCACCTCTCCTTTCATGGCTAAGGAAAGAGCAGTGAGGTTTCCTCCTGTCTCCACAGTGACACCAGGCATGGCTATTGCTCTGCTTCCTACAAATCCTCCGTTTCTTACTGTAATTTTTCCGTACTTCACTCTTCCTCCTTCTCCTTCATATATGTGTCCAAAGAACAAAGCGTCTCTTTCCACGCTTCCGTTTTCTTCAATTTTCACCATTTCTGGATTCAATAGAGCTCCCATACTATCCACGTGCACGGCTTCATTCCAAGCAATTTCTGAACCCAAAGTTTTCATCCAAATTCCAAAAGGAATGATCCGGTAGTCATTTCCATGAAGTATTCTCCAACTAGTGTCCTTATTGCCTGCCATGTCGTGTCCATAAAGATTGGTCTGCTCCAAATCTGTTCCGTTTCACCTTCTTCCTTTTTCCTATAAGAATCCATTTGGCTGCTGAGCATAAAACTCCTGCTAGAAGCCCGAAGACATCCAAAACAAGGGAAATACCAGATCCTCACAGAAGCTTCTTCAACATAGAATAGAAAGTGAAATGGCATAAAGATCACCAATCCCATAAGAAAATACGGTAGGAAGGTTTGGAGCAGAGGTTGTCCCGTCATCAACCACAATGTTATGTACCATGCTCGAGCTAAGGTCACCTTGCTTGTCTCTTTGCTCTCTGACTTAGCCTTAGCCGCCATAGGGCAGCCGGTGAAGTCCATTTTAACATCAGATTGGTCTAGGAAGAGCCTCCATGCCTCTGGAAGTGGCTTTCGGTTTCTCAAATGTTGACAAATCTCATATATTATTGAACGCCCATGATCGATAGAAGCACTTTGATTGCATGATGTAGCCCTGATGACGTCCACTTCATGACATCGATAAAAAGGGTGGAACTCGAGCTTCTCTGATTCTTCTTCCGTCAGCAATTGATCGATGAGAATCTCTCCAACCTCAATGTAAGGAAACTCCTTGTCATCCCAAGGCTTTGTAACATCAAGTGCATTCTCTTTTGTATTTTCATCTTGTGGGACATTCCGTATTTGCAGCTGAACGACATAGCGTATCTTGTCAGGAGAATTCACGCGGTTTTGAAAATCATCAGCCAGAAATTTTAATGGGCGGTTATCATTCTCGTCTCTAGGGAGCGCGCCAGTTTCTGGTGGAAGTATTCCTTGGGGCTCCACCTTGCCAGCGTCTTCTTCTATCTTCTTGTCGAAAGGCCTCAACTTGAACCGGACATACATTTCTTCTTCATTATCGAATCTGAACAGCCTGGTAAAATTCGAATAATAGTGAAGTTCAGCATAAGAATTTGTATTTCTAATAGAATTCCACATTGCATCCCGTATATGTGGTGCATACTTCACATGTTCTTCTCTTGCAGCAACTCCACACACGAGCCACGATGCAAAGTCTCCTATCGATCGTGCATGGAATGCGTTGCCCGTCTTCAGGGTCAGATCAAGTAAAGGTGATGATGCTTTTTCATCGGTTTCATTTGATAAGATCCTTATTGCTGCTCCGCGTGGATCCAATCTTGCATCGTCATCAGAGCTCAAGCAATTACTATGGCGGATAATGATGGGGTAACTCATTCCTGGGGAGAAGATCTTATGGCATGGTAAGCTTGGTATGTCATCGTAAATCTTAAAGATTCCCTTTCCGGCTGCACCAATCCTATGAAAGTACCTTGAGTTCACCTTCATGGTTGTAGAGGCAAGATTAGCAGCAAGATTCCCGAGCACCTTTTTGTATTTCATGTCCATCTCTTCTAACCTGTCATCCATTAAGTAGGTGCCGTTTTTCACCATAACCGGGCCGTTTGAACCAACATAGACTCCACCTCTACGTAGAAGTGAATCCTGGGGAGCGACTGAGATAGCTCCAAGTATTACATCTTTTTCAATGACTGAGCCAGGAAGTACAAGGCTTTGACTTCCAAGAACGGAATTATCTTGTATCTCGATCTTCTTACAAGTATAGCCTTGTGGGCCATAGTATCCAGGGGTAATACGGCTGAAGTCCCCTAAATGTACACCATCTCCAATTGAGAGTTGTTGTGGATCCAAAACAGGGTTGATTGACCTGATGGAACAGTTTCGTCCAATTTTTGCACCCATGGAACGCAAATACATGGCAAAAGTTTCGGTTCCTGACAGCAACTTTGCAAACTTCAAATGACAAGAAGCATTGATTCGATGGAGGAACCAAGCCTTGAGGTGTGTTTTAGCCATTTCATCTTTTTCAGAAAGTAAAATGTTCATAATGCATGTGAAGTAGCTGAGGATGATGCCATGACCTATATAACTCACGGCAATCAAGTGCGCAAAAGTTCACCGGGCTTGAAGGGACGGTATCAAATATAGTAGCATATGCCACAAGTGTGTAGGGCAACCAATGAAAGGCCCTGATACACAAAAGAATCCAAATGCTTCAACGAGTGACCTTCCTCCATAATCCAGGTGTAGAGCAGGTATGTAATCCCTGCTGATAAACTGCTGAGAAATCCAACCATGTAGATTCCAATGAACTGAGTCAATGTCTTACTTTCGAAACGCTTACCGATCACCTTTTGTGTCATTTTCCCCTGCATAACAGAAAATCTCTAGTTCAATGATAACATAAACCATGACAACTATGTTTTCCCATACTTATAGATACAGTGTCCATTCTTTTGAGATTCCTTTTTTTTTTTTTTTTTTTTTTTTTTTTTCCAGAGTTGGAATTTAAGTACTAGCCCACAAAAATACATCAATATATATCTTTGAAGGAGTCTATGCATTAATATGGCTATACAATAAAATGAAAAGTGAAACCTAGATTGCTATTTTCATGACAATCTTAGCATACAGTGGACATTTACAATACAAACATAAGTTATTGAATATTGAAAATAGCAGTATTGAAAAATGGATACTTTAACTACTAACCTTGTGTGTGTCCTCTGTTCTTGCATTTATGTAGTTATTCTTGCTTCCAACACATGTATTCAGGCCGAGCACTTCATCGCCATCTTCTATAATAGTACCCTTCTGAATCGCGGCATAAGGACCAATAGATGATCGTCGACCGATTTTGATTGGAGAAAATCTCAAGATTCCATTTTTAACTTCATGGCTTTGAAGTAAAGCTCCTTCTGCGATAACTGCATCTTCCCCGATCGAAACAAGAGATGGGTCCGTAATCTCGGTTGCATCAAGTAATGCAGACAAAGCTATCTTTGCTCCAAGAATCCTAAACCAGTAGTTTATAAACATTGTTCCCCTCAAATGCACCGCTAGATATTTCGATGCAACATCTTGAACCTTGTAAAGTGCCCACCATTTAACAAAGTCAACTGACCAGATTGAGATTGACATATTCATTATATGATTTGGTTGCAGAAATGAATTCCCGAGGAACGCTAGACAAATGCAGGTCAAGAAAATGCATGATATCCAACAAAGAGGAGCACATGCTAATGAAATCAAGATTTTAGCCCACAAAGAGTTGCCTAGAAATGCATGAGCTGTAGTGGTGACGTTTGTGTAAAGAGAAACCGATGCATACGCAGGAAGTATCAACAAGAAGGAAATATAAGCTAGTGCCATAATCTGAGCCATCCAAATAGCAACTTTTTGAAATGGTGTAACGTCGTGATCAACATCCACTTGTGTATCAATGGAGCTAGGGCATTCTACCAGTGATCGTGGCCGAGACTTTGCTAAGAGACCTTCAGCGAAATTCGACAAGTCTTCAATGCAAGTTGCGGTAAATATGTCGATTGCCCCAACTGGAACACCAAGAAAGTCAGAAAGCTTCTGAGCAGCTCGGACTACACCGATGGAATCTACACCGTAAGATACTAAGCTCTCTGAGGTTGAGATGTCGTCCTTAGAAATTCCAGTCTGCTCGTGAAGCAGCTCTTTCAAAAAGTTCACTATATCCGCTTTACTAGTATATTTAGATCCATTTCTTGTCTCTTGAGGTTGTGTGAAGTTCCTTTTAGAAGAAATAGATTTTCTTTCGCTTCTCGCTGAGTGATTTACTGCACTTAACGTGCCGTTGATGAAGTTTTTAGCACACTCGTATCGCTTTATCTTTCCTGATGTTGTTTTGCTAATAGACCTTGCTTTAACAAACACAACTGAAGCAACAATCACTCCGTGTTCTTCTGCCACACGAGTTTCAATCTTCTTAATAACATCCTCTACGAAGAACTTTGTTTCTCGAACCTCTGCAATGACAACCAACCCAACTTGATCATAGGTTTCAGATGTTGATATCCCTTTTGCTAGTAAGATCTCCTTTTGAATTGCTACCACTGCACAACAGCCAGGACGCAAAACCTCGGATGAACTTTCAACTGTTTTCTCAACATCCGTGCAATATATATTACGTCCACCGACAATGATGAGATCTTTTATTCTACCTGTGATAAATAATTTTCCTTGTATGATTCTTCCTAGATCCCCGGTTCTAAGGAACGTCTTCCCAGGATGATTTAAAAGCTCGTTTCTGAACGTCGCTTCACTTAACTCCTCTTTCCCCCAGTACCCTATTCCAGCACTGAGGCTACTTATCCAAATTTCCCCTTCTATTTCTTGATTTTCCTCTTCTTTTCCGGTCTCTAAATCAACGATCTTTATGTCAACATCAACATCACCTTGTTGAACATAGCCACAACAAACTCTGCCTTCGCGGTCGATAAGGATCGGCTTGTTTTCTCCAAATGCACTGCTTACATATACACAGTTCTCTGCTAAGCCATATCCTGGAGCCATAACTTCTTGAGTGAGTCCGAACGGTTTAGTCAGCTCAATAAACCTCTTAAGTGAATTTGATCTTACTGGTTCAGCAGCAACCATGAGGAAAACCATGGATGAAAGGTCAAAATCATGAACCTTGATTGATTCTAATCGGCGAACAATCAGCTCAAAAGCGAAGTTTGGTCCGGCACTATGAGTTGCAGAATACGTGCTCATGACCCGGAGCCACAACAATGGATCTTTTATGAATGTTGTTGGAGAAAACAATATCGCCGAGCCACCGCTAACCATACTAGTGAAGATTCCTCCTATCAATCCCATGTCATGATACTGAGGCAACCAACTTACTAGCACTGTATTTGATGTGCTATTGTATCTTCGTCTCATCAGTTTCACATTTTGAACGATCCCGCCTTGTGTGATCATGACTCCTTTGGCCTCACCGGTTGAACCTGATGTGAATTGCAGAAAACACAAGTCACTTGCTTTCGGTTCGACAATGGCATTACTATGTGTTGTAATTTTGGTTTTCTTCAACCAGCTGTCGGTATGTAACCATGGAATATCAGGCCATTCGCTCTTGCCTTTCATCGACAACAAGTTCTTTGCAGAACATGCACGAACATACATGTGAAAACCGTATGTGGATAAAATCGCCACTGGACCGCATGATTTAGCAATATTGGCAATATGAAGAAGTGCTTGCCCTCCTCTCTGTGAAGGATCAGGTGGAATGACAGGCACTGGGGTGACACCAGCTCTCAAACACCCGAAAAAGGCCTCAATAAAATCAAGGCCCGGGAGATAGACCATAAGAACCCGATCACCACGTTTTATAGCTGGCTTCGTATTTGTTAGGAGCTTGTTCGCAATAAGTGAAGCATACGCATTAAGTTCCTTGTAAGTCCTCTGACCTGTCTTTTCTCCCTTATCGTTGACCCACGTGTACAAGACTTTGTTTTGTGTTAATGCATGAGTTCCCCAATGATTCAAATAGCTGTCAATCGAAGAAAGATCTGGAAACTCTATCCCCTTTGATTCGTCTAATTGCTTTGTCCTCAAGACACCACCATTGGGTTGTATGGTCATTAGGCTCTGTTCAAAAGAAAAAGAAATGGTTTTTCAAATGTTTCAAGTATACACACACATACTTTAACGATTAAAAAAAAGAAAACAAAAATGTAAGTTTTTCTTACCTTAATGTAGTGAAAATTTGGCACAGGACTGTCATTTGCGAAGTGCTTCCTAACCAAAGACATGGCGTATGATGCATTTCTCTCGGTCAGTTCAAATGCCATGAGTCCCCCTACGTAATAGGTGTTTTGTTGACCTTGCAATTCAATTTCAAGCTTATCGTAAAACCCATCTTTCATATCTGCATTGAGTAGATAGATTTTCGTTAAACTATACATTACATATACAAGGGCTTTGTTTTCTTTAGAATTTTCATGAAAAACATTAACAGCAGACTGACCTTCACTTGTAACATGAGGAAAGTACTTGAACCGTCGTTGTAAAACAACGTCTTGAACATGACCTCCCAAAGATTTTGCTGCATTTATGGCAAGTTCGATTATGTTTGGCCCCTTAATATCATTGGAGTTCCCATAAGACCAAAACAAGAAAGTGTTTGTGTCTTGATAAAATCTCTGCATCGCAACAGGATTCCCTAAAGCTGCAGGATTATTCGTGAACTCTTCAAAGTAATAAAAGCCTTTTTGAATGTGTTCTAAGCCCTTTATTTTCAACACCGTCGTGTAATAGTCGATAGTCTTCACTTTACCAAATAACTCCTCCTCAAGAAAGCTCTTATCCATAAACTCACAAGCCATTTCTGTAAACAATATTTAACGGTTTAATCACTAAGAAGCTAAAGATATATATATATGTCAAGGATTCAAGGAAGTACATATATAAGGTTTGTTATATATCTATATGAGAAATGTATATATTAAGGGAAAAGAAATAAACCTGTTGTATTATTCGTTAGCGATGATCTGTATGTGCTTCCATTTCTGAAGGGAAAAGAGCCTGAGATGATGATTTTATCAAACTCCATGTCCTTGATAGAAGAGTAGTGATCCTCGTCTTTAACACTGACTGTTATACCCTTTGAGTGACGTCTGATTGACGTAACCTCGGTGTTGCAACGAAGTTGTATAGGTAGTGCTTGACTTAACTTGTGCCAAAAGCTCATGTAACCTCCTTTAAAACGTTTGATCTTTCCAGCAATTGAGGTCCTAGTGAATTCATGGACATACGCGTAGGGCATGTCTTGAACAAATCCATAACCACAAGCAGCGTATCCGTAAGCCAGAGATTTTGGAATAGATTTTATGCCATTATCTCTTAGGAATGCAGGTGTTAAATCAGAAGCAATGTTGCTAACTCCATGAACTCCTTCTCGGCCTGATACTTTTGCTTCATCCTGATCGATCGAATAATTTGGGGGGAAAAAAGGTCATTAATTAGTCTAGTAGTAGTAGTAGTAGCTGCTAGAACTCAAAGCAAACAAGTGTTTTGAATATTCCGCGCCGGCCCCCAGCCCAAGTAATCCTCCATGCAATATATTAACCTAGCTAAGGTGTTTTGGGGGTTACCTGAAGTTTAAGAGTAATAGGGATGACAGAAACATAATCTTGAACAACTTTGAGATCATTAATAAGGTAATCTCCACTAATGAGAGCAAACTTATGTGTGTCCATATCCTCTGTTTCAGCCTCAATTTCTTTTGCCATGTGGAAAATGGTGGGAGCACTGTTTGCAGCCAAAACTTGGCCTCCCAAATCATAAATTCTACCTGCATAATTAATTAAAGATAATCCAATTATATATAACTTATGTACATGGATGGAAGTTACAAGGCATGATTAATTAAGTAGTTGAAAACTGTATTATTATAAAAGTGCACCTTCAATGTCGACGGATTCACACATCCCTCCAACGAAGGGTTGTTTCTCGATAAGAGTAACATTGAAGTAACCAAGCCTGCAGAGAGCATATGCAGCTGATAGTCCACTAGGGCCAGCTCCTATGATACATATTTTTGTTTCAACTGGAAAGGATGGGTGTTGCTTGGAAAACAAGTTATCCAATGAGTACTCCATAGGATCCATCTTCTTTTCTTTTATATATATATGTATAGCTAGCTAGCTTAACTTTGGCCGGCACGTGCTATATAGCTGCAGTAGTAGTCGTCGTCGTCGTCTTCTTCTTCTGCTGCTGCGTGGAATTCAATTAAGATAGGTGCATGGATGATATGCTGTTCTCTTCATTGTGAAAGAAGAAGCGAGAAATTAAAAATGATTAGAAGAATTAATCATTTAATTCCTAGTTAGCTATGAAGCATTAATTCCTCATATTAATGTCAAATTTCATAATTTGAGATTAATCATGCAAACACTTACACATATACATATAGCTAGAGAGAGAGAATGGAATGATTAATTTATAGGTAGCAATGCAAAGCAAAATCCTATTAAATTAAATTAATGGAGCTTGAATTCGGACACCCTAGTTAAGAACCAGTCATATGTAAGACTAAGTCTCTTCTCCTTTGAGACACACAAGCTAGATATATATATATATATATATATATATATATATATATATATATATATATATATATATATATCACTCGAACGGTATAATACAGTTTTACAATATTTAATCAAGATGTGAAACATATTGATTGTTATCTATACATTATATAATTAATCAATGATATAAAAGTGCATTGTAAACTTGTAATCATATTTATTATGATACAAGTCATGCACATGCATGGGTAGCTTCTTCAACTACATATCATTACCATTATATATATTAATTAATTGCCTGTACAAGCTAGCTCCATAACAACAAATAATTTAGAGGCCATTTTGAATTATTATTATTATTATTATTAATATTATAATACTAATTAGTTTTAATATGATGGCTTAATTATAAAAACTGTCTTTAGTAGCTTGTATTGAAATGGAGAAACACAGCAACATACCTAAATGCATAGTCTATGACGAAAGACTATATAGATACCAAGAATATACTATTTGAAGGAGAGAATGATTATGTAGCATATCCCGTCTCATCATTGTAACATCGATGCATTCCATGTTATTATTTTATTATATGTTTTTCTTTTCGTTTCGTTTCGTTTTATAATATATAGTAGTATATCACTTAAGGCGAGGCCAAAATTGATTATCAGTCCAGTTAATGAAATTTATATTTATATGATCGGGTGGGCTGAATTAAAATAACAAACTGTGTTTGATTGATTTATATAAGCTTTTTTGTGTATCGAAATTAAAACCAAGCCAAGTGCTGGTTATGTTATCACTATCGTGACACTAATTTATTAAATCATATCTGATGATAGAGTCTGGGGTTAATTATAAAAAATTAAAATTAAAAAAAAAACAGCGGTACGAGACTGGGGCCTTTATAAAATAAAAGAAATGATATACGCCTTTGAATAAAGAAGTAAAAAGAGATGCCTCATATATATATATATATATATATATATATATATCGATCATATCTCTATCTCTCGACCGTGGTGTGGTGGTATTAATTTATTCCTTTGTATTGTAACTAATATGAGTACTATACTTAATAAAGAAAATTATGTGCTATAAATTTAATTTGATTTTTGCTCCTGTACGTAACTTTAATTTGGGGAAAGTTCTCCATATATCGATCAATATATATATATATATATATATATATATATATATATATATATTGTTGTTATTGTTGTTGTTGTTAATTACATTGGGGATACTTTTGCATGCAGACTTTAAACTTAGCTACTACGTACGTACGCGTTAATTAATTAGTGGACTTATCAAAAATAAACTACGTTGAATCGAGTTGAGTTGAGGACAACAATTTTGTCACAACTTTGTAGCTACCTAGCTTTAAATCAACGACTATATACCTACAATAGTACATGCATTATGTAAAAGGATTATATATTAAATTATTAGTGATCATAATGAAATGCAAAATCTTTGAAATCAATTGAATTTATATTTAATTTGTTTGTCACATTTACATGATTGAATTTGTGTGTGCTAATATTTTTAGTGTAAATCGATCATAATGAAATGAAAAATCTTTGAAATGAATTGAATTTATATTTAATTTGTTTGTCTCATATACATGATTGAATTTGTGAGTGCTAGGAAGTTCGTTCGTTGAATAAGGAAATCGATGTTTTTTTTTTTCTTTTCAGATATAAAAGGTCGAAAATTTCTCTGGCGAGTATAGATATACAGTCAAGCAACATGTCAGATCCCCATATTGACCGCAAGCTAGCCTCGCAAAGATACTGAAGGGAATACTATTCTAATTACGTAACTAGAATGATTGCACATGTTAGTTGATTATTATTATTTTATAAAAATAAATATATATCCAAACATATATATATAAAAGCGCATGCATTATAACAAAATGAGGAGGAGGACATCATAACTACTTAATCCGTCATGTATATATTGCTTCAATTATAAGTGTTCTAATTAAAATGTGTCGATCCACCCTTTTCTAAGCTAACAGTATTTTACACCATAACTAAGATGATAAGTAATTTTATATATTAATTAAACATAAATGATTTCAACAATTACCAATCATCTATGCAATTTTTTTTCCTTGAAAAGAAAACAAACAAACGAACGAACAAAACTATATATCTCTTGAAGGACACGTACATTGACACCACAAGAGCTAGCTTGAGTTTAAATATATTAACAGATATATTTGGATTTCAAAAAGTCAAATCTTGAGAAAAAAAGAAAAAAAAAAAAAAAAAAAGAGAGATTCAACATTTAAAAGGTCAATTACATAAGCTGTATCTTTAATTAATAACAATATATACATAATTAATCCTAAAAAAATGCACGAGTAATTAACTAAATAATGGAATCAAAGAGCAAGAAGTGGTGTCTGCAAAGTAACATACCTTGGTTGTGTTTTTTTTTTTTTTTTTTAAACTGGTGGCTTTAGCTGAATAAATATAGCTAGCTAGCTAGCTAGGGGAAAATCCAACAAAAATATTGCTTAAACTTAAGCAAATATTAATTGATCAACGTACGTACACCTGAAAGCTGCAAGCATATATATTAATTTGCTTCGAGAAAATATTAATTGTGCAGTTAATAATTATGAGTGTAGTGAGAATATGAGTGTAGTAGTAGTGATCGGGTGCAAATCATCATTCATATATAGAAACTCATCCAGGGTCAGGGTTTGAGCTGCAGGGTGGTTGGAGAAGTTGCATTTGATGAATAATTAATGCAGATAGACCCATGTCCATGGCAATTAACACATTTTCATTACTTTATTCCAATCTGCATAATTGTACTTTATCAATATTTTTCTTTTACACGCGTACTACCCAATAATTCAACTCTCATTTTCATTTTTTTATTTTCTTTTTACTTTTGTGTTTGTATGTATTTTTAATTTTAATTAAGTTTTGCTCCAAAATCAATATCCATCTAGGACACAATATATAGTGTGTAAACGCGTCAAATCAAATCGAGTAATATATGTCTAAAACAAGTCGAACAATTTAAAAGATTATCGAGTTTAGGTTCAATCACGAATATTTTGAACTCGACCTCGATTCGAGACTCAAGTATATGTTTAAATCGCTCGTGTATGATCGTTCATTTAATTTAATCAGTGAACTTAATATTTGTATACATTCCCGCTCTCTTTGTTGATAAATTATTTTACCATACATACATACATATATTATTTGTGTGTGTTTGCGTGCATATGAAAATCATTAATTATAAAACGCTATGTATATTAAGTTGTGTCACAATATTATACTATTACCATGGTCGTGGCACAATAAATGTTTTAACACATTTTTAAACAATTAAAACATAATATTATAAAACATATTAATTGCTCAAATTTTATGTTGGACCTGGTGTAAATCCTAGTTGGTGCACCAAAACCAATAGGAATTCAACTTCCACCAATAAACCCCTACCTGTAAAAAGTTTCACCAATATATCATTTTAAAAGTCACAGAACAATTGGCAAAATTTACACCCAGACCATCCTAAAATTAGTGAATTAATTACGACGTAGATTCATCGCGATGCAAATATCTAGTGTCCTTCGTTTCATCACAGCCGTGTATTTTACTCCATTTGTCTTGACATGTCGTATTTTTTTTATTATTTTTTTTTTTCAAGTCAAAAGGATGAAGACAAAAGTAAACGCATGACTATAGCCCACGATTCTTGACCCTCAAACTATAATATTTACTTCTCTTGAGACAGGAAGATATGAAGAAAGTGGTTGCATTTGATACCCAGCTTTTATTGAGAAAAATATATACTGTATTATTAACATAAAATACTTATTACTAATAATAATAATAATTCACTTTTCCAATTGGGATTATTTAAATTAAAAACTGATTGGACCACTTGCATTGATATATACAAAACTTTTTCTCTATTAATCAGTTTTCGCTCATAATAACTTAATAAATTTCGCTTTGTTTGATATATATAATAGTCGATAAAACCCGTAATTTAACTAAAATTTATTTACTAATTAAACAAAATAGCGACAAATCATTCATGACCCCCCTAATATGTTTACTCGGGATAACTAGTTTTGTAAGTTAATGTTGTATTGTATATGTTTTTAATTCATGTCATTTGTAAGTTTTTACCATATAATTAACCACCGTCCCAAACGTCCCAAATCTATACATATATATGCATGTATTGATTAATTTTGCTGTGAGTCAACAACATGAATGTATAGTTACCAATTACTAAACGGTTAAATTAGGAGTACGGTCGAATGATGGTTTTTGACTTCTTTTTGCATTCAAGTATAACACGTGGGCTATATTATCCTTTAACATGAATGAATTGAAGACTTATTTTACCTACCTACCAAAAGTACTAGCTGGTACACAAAGAATAGAGACATGCCAAGAATGGTATATACACGGTTCGGTCCTGATACTATTTATATCGTCATCTTCAGAGTAGTGAAGAGAAAAGAGACATGTCATCCTTTTCGGCGCAAAATAAATTTTGGACCAAGATTTGGCGCTTGAAATTAAAACCTCGGATCACCCACTTTGTATGGAAGGTTATTCATAATGCTCTCCCAACAGAAATGGAACTTAAGAGTCGCGGGTTAGGAAGCGGATTCTGCAAAATCTGCAATGAGCTCCTAGAAACGGCGTGGCACTGTCTTTTTGAATGCGAAATACCAAAGGCGGTGTGGAGGAAGGTCATAAAGCGACTCAAAGTGAAGCAGCATATACTGCATCATATCTCTAAAATGAAGATAAAAATAGAGTTTTTCAAATAGCTCATATGGCGTAGTCCCCTATCCCTATTTATTTTTAGAGATATGAGCAGTGATCCTCTTGTGGGATGCACTATTCATTCTTCTCTAAACATATTTAATTGTTAAAAATTACAGGGATAGGGATAGGGATCTTTCTTTGAGTGAAATAATAAATATTTAATGTGTATAAATAGGGTTGTGAGGTAGAATATGTATTATTTAATATTATTTGAAATGTTATAGGGATAAAGATATGGATCTTTGTTGTAGAGGTTTTGAATTGAGATGTAAAATAGGGATATGTATTATTTTAAATTATTTTAGGGATAAAATTTAGGGCATCTGCTGGGAGTGCCCTAAATGGTAAGTTCTGGAAGCAGCTAAAAGTCTCATATTTCGCTGATTTCATTGATGTCTTACTCGCAAAAGAAGATGAAAACGAGATAACATTCATCATTACTCTTTTATGGATCATATGGAAAGCAAGATGTTCATGGGTCTTTGACAAAAAGGATGTTTACGTTTCATCCCTTATCCTTCGTGCTCATAGCGAAGCAATGACTACCTATTGGCTATAATGACACCTTCTACTCAACAGGAACCTCAGCATGCACGTATGACATGGCAACCCCCCTCTTCGCAACTTGTTAAATTTAATGTTGATGCTTCTTTCAATGGTACAAAAGCTGCAGTTGGAGGGATCATTAGAGATTCACAGGGTGATATTCTCAAAAAAAATTCAAGCAAGTTGGAAGGTGGTTATGGCGTGAACACGGGGGAAGCGCTTGCGATTTATCATGCGATTTTCCTAGCTACATGAGGTTTTTCTAATGTTATTTTCGAGGGAGATTCTCTTACTATCATTCAAAAGCTCAACTCGAGCGGATGCTCTAGATTTGTCACAGGTGGGAAGCATCAACGAAGACTGTCGCAATATGCTTTTATGCTTTTCCTATTTTGAATTCTCTTTTGTAAAAAGACCGGGTAATATCTCAGCTCACATTTTAGCTAAGGAAGGTCTAAGTTTGGTAGGAAACAAAACATGGGGGTTATCCCCTCCTATGCATGTTATCTCAGCTTGTATGGTGGATAAAATCTAATAAAAAAGTTTTTTCCTTCAGAAAAAAAAGTACTAGCTAGTAGAAGTAATTTTTCTTTTTTAATTGGAGGGAATAAACTCAGATGCTGTGGAAAATGGATTCGATCCACTTTCGATCAACAATTGAAACTAGGGTTTTCTGAAGAAGAAGGCGTAAATAAAAGGGGGAAAATTTATTGATATTTTGTTTTTTTTCTTATCTATTACAAACTGATTGACTTTCCTTTTATACTAACTCCAAAAGATAAAATAATTATACAGTAGAGAAAAAAACTAAGTGACTAACTTCAGACCCCTGGCTATGTTCAGGATATGCTGATGTTTTCTCTCCACCACACCATTTTGCTGTGGTGTGGAGACACAGCTCTTCTGGTGCACAATGCCTCTGTCTCCATAAAATTCTGGCCATTCAAATTCTTCACCATTATCTGTCCTAATGGTTTCACATTACCCTTAAATTGTGTGAACACAAAAGTACAAAAACTCTTTATTAAAGGTCTCACCTCTGCCTTTGATTTCAACAAAAACACCTAGGAAAAACGACTGTAATCATCTACCACAGTCAGAAAAAAATCCTATGTCCATGTACAGTTGGGTGCCTATAAAGGCCCCAAATGTCCATATGGATCAGATCAAAGCATCCTTCTACAGAACTACTACTCAAAGGGAAAGGTAGACGCTTCATCTTGGCATGAGGGCAGATGAAGCAAATACTGTCTGGTATCTTTATATCTTCATGTGTCCTCTTTGCTATGCTCATCCTTTGATATGACATATGACCAAGCCTTAAGTGCCATAGCTGGTCTTTATTTGGAGCTATATACATGCTATTGCTGGAGCTGCTACAAAAGGTCTTGACACGTTGCTTGTTAGGACCACAACTTTTATTGATTATACTTTTCTCCTCTGCTTGTAGAACGAACAATCCTCCCCTCTTTTCAACTGTACCAATCCTCTGCCCATGTGTCCTGTCCTGTATATAACATGCTCCATCCAAGAAAACAATACACAAGGAGTTGTCACTGGTCAGTTTTCCCAAGGATATTAAGTTGCAATGAAAACTAGGCACATACAAGACTCCACGCAAAATCAAATCCTTATTAATCCTGACTGTCCCAATATGTGATACTTCTACTACTGCAGCATTAGGTAAATTTACACTCGAACACCCTGTACTTTATCAAATCTTTCAAAAACAGATAATGTGCAAGCTACATGATCAGTGGCTCCAGAATCAAGAATCCAAGGATTACCTTGCAATTCCTGATCATATTGCTTGAAGTTGGCTGTCATAACACTGGCTTGGTTCACTGTGTGTTCCACCCTGTCTTCCAGATTTACTTTGTCCAGTAATTTGGTTAACTTTTCTAGTTGCTGACTTGTCAGTCCTAATGCACTTCCCTGATATGTGTTCCATTGCTGAGCAGATGGTCATGTCATTGTATTCTCTGTTTCAGCAAGATTGACTCTCCTTTTGGATTTCCAGCCAGGTGGAAAACCATTCTTTTTGTAGCAGTCATCTATAGCATGCCTATTGTAACCACAAAATGAGCATTGCACCTTCTTTCCAGTTCCATTTCTCTGATTTCCTTCCTATTTTCCTTGTTGTTTGACACTTTCTATTACTGGATAGCTTCTGCCCCCACCAGGCTCAACATTAGACCTTCCAGCAAACACCATAGACTGCATATTCTGAGGATGACTAGCACTATATTCCAACTGATTCTCAAATTGCACACTCATAGCAAATGCTTCAGTAATGCTAGTCATAGGTTTCAACAAATACGCTTGTGACCTTACAGGAGCGTAGCTTTCATTCAAGCCTTTCATAAAGCGTATGACATACTCAGATTCTATGTATCCCATGAAGGTTGGAATTACCTTGCAAGTGCATTTAACAGCACATTCACATGATGGAATTGGACGTAGTACCATAATTTCATCCCATACCGTCTTCAATTTTGCAAAAAACTCAGTGACCGACATGTTTCCTTGAGAAATTTGATTAATTTCCTCTAGAAGATCTGATAGACTAAAACAACTCATCTTCAAATACCTATTTTGAAGATCTCGCCAAACCTCTTGAGCTAAGTTCATCCACAGCACCGTCTTCGCGATATCACGACTTACAGACTTCATAATCCATGACATGACTGTCATATCACATTGCTCCCATCTCGCTCTCAATCTCTGATCATCTGTAGGTTTGGGGATGGAACCGTCCACAAACCCTAGTTTGTTCTTCATAATCAGCCCCGTTTTCATCGCCCTGCTCCACGAGTGATAGTTCTTACTATCCAGTGGTGGATCTGCAAGAATCAATGCCGGACTCTCGCTAGGATGAAGATAATACGGACTCGAAGCTTCTATGTCTCCGGCAGCTCTCAATTGCCTGTCTTCCGCCATTCTTCGATCTCAATCGAATTGAGCGATTCTCAGCAACAACAAAGGAAAACGAAACGACGAATCAAAAGAAACACAGATCGGACTCTCAATACCTCTCTGATACCATGTGGAAAATGGATTCGATCCACTTTCGATCAACAAATTGAAACTAGGGTTTTCTGAGGAAGAAGACGTAAATAAAAGGGGGAAAATTTATTGATATTTTATTTTTTTTATTATCTATTACAAACTGATTGACTTTCCTTTTATACTAACTCCAAAAGATAAAATAATTATACAGTAGAGAAAAAAAATCTAAGTGACTATTTTCTCTATTTTTATTACTCTAATAGATGTATAGAGTGAAACTCTAGTACGTAGTATAGAAATTATAAAAACACTTCATTTTATAGTATATGATAATACATATTCATCTCAAGTCAATAATAATCATTATTCATGCAATGAAATTTACAGTAATCAATGTCATCATCAAGTCCAAAAAAAAAAATGAAATGTCAACATTATATATGTAATCGATGACTCTTAATAAGAATGTCACACCAATTGCCTGAATTGATAAGCAATTTATGCATCAACCTTATATCTAAACAATATTTTCAATGTGATTACTTCCTTCATTCTTGTCCACTCCCATCATGTAGCTAGCTAGTACTTTGTCACATCTGTTCAAGTGGTGATCCTCGTATTTTTTACATTTTATTTTGTCTATCTATGATACAACAGTAACGTCTACATGAATCATAATTGATTCAATAACTATTTATATTTATCGTCTTTTTCACATTAATTTAAATGATTAACCTAGAAACTAAGTTCATTATGCATGAACTGTGCTAAATGTGGACAATACTAGGTTCATTATGTGACATCCTTGTTAACATAGACACTTTTCATGTGTTGGATATTCAATGATATCGTTGGATGTTATATACATGTAAAATAATATAAAATATATTTTACACGCATTTCATCCATGCAACATTTTAAATTTTAATGTACAGTATTGTAGACTTGTAGTGTGACTGTATAAATATATAAATTTGAGATGTATAAAGGTAAACATAGGAAAATAATTGAAGAACGTAAAAGATTCTCACAAACATGGAAAGTGGGGATGTTAGGTATCAATTTTTTTTTTTTTATTTTTAATATTCCAATTAAATGGTTTGCATTATCCTTGTTTTTATTTTATTTTTTATGACTACATGCATATGGGAATCACATTTCTCCTTTGGGGAGCTATGACCAATCCTTACCAACACTATTGGGAAATTTTTTTTATTCTTTATGTGCACCACGCTACTTTTATATCACATTAAAAATCATATTTTTAAAAATTGATTTTGTGAATTAATTTTTTAAAATTAGATTCGATGCGATGCACAAGTAGTGTGTTGTATCAGTAGAACGACTATGGCGTCTTAAAGAATTTAATTAAATTAAATGAATAACAAGCTGTTAAATTTGTTTCATGTTTTTTTTTTAATAATTTTTTTTAACCCGGAACGAAATATTTCATTAAAAAAACAAAGAAATTACAACCGGACCAACGCCGGAAAATAGCCGAAAAAATTCCGGATCACCACCAGCATAAAGCTGGACCACAACCAAAAGCAACGAAAAAAACAAAGAAATTTGTTTCATGTTAGGGCATGCAACTCTAATGGAGGGGTATCAAAATCACATTTGATACCTTTGTGAAGGATTTACCATCTACAATGAAAAGTATTAAAATTTGATAAGGACTTGTAAATGTATCAAATTTGAGACCGCAGATCAAACCTTCATAACTTCTTCACACGCGCGGGTAGGAAGAAATTTGACGAAAAGTAGCAATTGTAACGGGTATGATAATAATATTTTATAGTATAATATTAGTAAACATTTATAAAGTTAATCAAAACTATAAAAATAGATTGATACTACTAAATTTTGATACATGTGGTTGAAGATGTGATTTATATGTAAAGGTGTGGTTTATAAGTATCGTTAAATAGTGGATCATAGAAATGATCACTGTGTATCTGGTCGTGAATAATCGATTGTGGTCGTATCATTATCTCTATCTTTATCTATCTACCTTATCTATATTAAAAGTGTGGGTTTGTTTCCCCAATAAGTGTTTCTTCCTAATTAATTTATTTATTTTAATAAATAAATTTAATGATCTACCTATCTATCTATACCTATACCTATGAGTGATTTTATGGTGCAACGGTTGTAGAAAATTTGTGCAAAGTGGAATCTTTTAAGTAATTCATTTTAACTCTTTTTCATGTCTGACACTTTTGGCGTGTGAGAGGTTAGAAATGAAAGGTGGTAAAGTATCTTACTTTGATCTAACCTTCATCAATGACAATTTGCAGCACTATAAAATTTTTCCTATATCTATACCTTACCTACTATATTAAAAGTGTGAGTTTGTTTCTCCCAAAAAATGTTTTTCCTAATTAATTAATTAATTTATTTTAATAAGAAAATAAAACAGGCAATCCTATAAAAACACGGCAGCTTTTAAAAAAAAACACGTTACTCAATCCGACAAAAAAAATAAAATAGAATTATCTTTTTAATTCTTTCCCCAATTATCCTAAAAAAACACACAGTAGCTTAGAAAAAAGGAAAAAAACACGTTAGTCAATACTAGTACTAAAAAATAGAAAAGCAAAAAAAGTAGAATTATCTTGTTTACCATTTTCCTCAATTAATAATAACAATAATTATTATTCAAGTGTTTCTCCCTAAATAATTTATTTCAATATTTTAATTATAAAATAAAACATGCCAATCCTACAAAAACGGTAGAATCAATTAAATCCTTAAAGAAAATCGTAGAAATAAACATGTCAATCCTAAAAAAATAAATAAATAAATGAATAAAAAAGAAACAATGGCAACAATAACAACGAAAATAATAATACTACTATAATTTTAGTATACAAGTAATTGATAATAAACATGGCAATTTTAGGTTAATTTTTAAGTTTTCTTCGTTTACGCATTGCTCGCCAGCGATTTGCATTTCTTTTCAACACATCCCTTCGGTTCGGAGGATAGCTTCCTTCTGCTCCTCGTGCTAATTATTGGAGTTGCCATGGAAGCCAATTCTCGACGTGTTGGCGATGGTCCTCTCAACACTAAATCCTTCGTGAGAGCAGCATAAGGGCTGTGAATTCCTAACGGTGTGGGTTCGTTGTCAGTCTATAAGGGAAGGCCTGCATTCATAATCTCATGGGAATATATGCAACATATTGCACAACCCTTTCAAAATCCTCTAATGGCAAGGTTCTCGGTCTATAGGCCGAACCTTTAACATTTGCGTAAGTTTTATCTTTGTCTAGGGTTAAATTTTTTGGTCTTATGGCATTGCTTGATAATAAGCATGTCTTGATTACCCAAGTTTTCTATCGATGTTTTTTGCCGGTTACTAAAAATCCTATGTAATTATATAAATGAATGGTTGATTTTTTTCGTGTTAATCGAAAGATGTCATTGGCCATGTTTGGATAGAGCCATTAAATTATATCTCATTTTGTTTAACAAAGATTGTATAATTCCAAATTTCCCTTTGTTTAATAAATATTATCTATGTCGAATTGCATCTTTGTTGGCCGGCCTCTTCAAATTGACTCTACTACTATTTGAAGAGAGTTTGAGAAAGCAATAATACTTGAGTAAACTCAACTTATTTTATTTATGATAAAAGAATGAGTATAAATAGATACAAGCATGAATGAGAAAGGTCCTACTAGAGTAATAAGTTCTAGGAGTAGAGCATTAAGTGCTAGAGTCGGCTAGTATTAATTGCTAGAGTCGGCTATTACATAATAGGACAAAAAGGTTACTTTATGACATATTAATTGTTTATACAATACAATTAATATGTCATGTTACACAAGTAACGTGTTACAACAATATAATATAATATTTCCACACCCCCCAACTGGGTTGTATATGTCAATACAGCCAAGTTTGCTACGCATTCTGTTGAACATAAGTGGTGGAATGGCCTTGGTGAGAATATCAGCATTCTGGTCTGCTGAGGGAACATATTGAAGTTGAATGATCTGGGCATCAATCTTCACTTTAAGGAAATGTCTGTCAATGTCCACATGTTTTGTCTTATCATGATGAACAGGATCCTCTGCCATGCATAATGCTGAATTATTGTCATAGCAGAGGATGATAGGTTCTTTGAAGGGTTCTTTGAAGGTCGATGGGACTCTCGACCACGAGAGCTTCACAAATGCCCAAAACAAGTGCCCTGAGTTCGACCAAATGACTCGCTTCGAGAGCAGTGGGTTGTTTCTTGCTTCTCCAAGTGATAAGATTACCCAATACATATGAACAATAGCCTATGGTAGATCTTCTGTCTATATGGCAACCAACCCAGTCAACATCAGTATAGACCTTCACTGATCTTTCAGTAGACTTAGTGAAGTGTAAGCCTTGGCCAGGAGTTGACTTTAAGTATCTTAGTATTCTCAGAGACAACATCCCAATGGTGCTCGGTGGGGCAATGCATGAACCGACCGACAAGGCTAACTCATATGCAATATCGTGTCTTGTGTAGGAGAGGTAAATGAGTTTTCCTACAAGTCTCTGATGTTGTTCATTTCTTACAGCTATATTACCGTGCACTAGTGGATTACTTGGGGTCTCTTTGGAGAGATAGCCGGTTTGCACCCTAGCATGCCGTGTCCTTCAACAGTCCAAAGACATATTTCCTCTGTGAAACTGATATACCCTGGCTGTTTCTTGCTATTTCCATGCCAAGGAATTACTTGAGGTAGCCCAAATCTTTAACTTAAAACACTTTTGCCAGGAGGGTCTTCAATGTATGGATCTCAGCAGGGTCATCACCAGTAAGGATGATATCATCCACATAGACAATAAGGATGGATCTTTTCTGGTTGGTTGTTTTGATAAACATGGTGTGATCAGAGTTGCACTGATGATATCCAGCAGCTTTAACCACAGTAGTAAGTTTGCCAAACCATGCTCTTGGGGACTGCTTCAGGCCATATAGAGATTTTCTCAGTTTACAAAATTTCCCTTTAGTGTGAGTGTTGGTAAAACCAGGAGGTACAATCATATACACTTCCTCAGTGAGATCACCATTTAGGAAGGCATTCTTGATGTCCAATTGGTGGAGTGGCCAGTCAAGTTGGACAGCAAGGCAGATTAGCACCCTGACTGTGTTGAGCTTTGCCACAGGTGCTAATGTCTCTTTGTAGTCAAGTCCATATGTATGAGTGAAGCCCCTTGCAACCAGTCTAGCGTTGTACTTGTCAATAGTACCATCAGCATTGTACTTGATGGTGAATAGCCATTTACAGCTGACAGTCTTCTTTCCTTGTGGAGAGTGGTGAGATCCCAAGTATGTTTGTCAATAAGTGCAGTCATTTCAGTTTTGACAGCAGCCTTCCACCTGTCATGTTTGAGAGCTTCCTGTATATTCTTAGGAATGGAATGAGTATCCAAATCCTGTGTAAACATAGCAAAACCAGGTGACAAGTGATCATATGATACATAATTATGAATATAGTGGTTAGTAAATGATCTCTTTCCCTTTTGGACAGCAATGGGTCTGTTATCAATATCAGTAGGTTCAGGAGTATCAGTAGGTTGCTAAGGTATATCAGCAGGTTCAGGAGGTTGTGGAGTATCGGCAGAGTTCTTTGAGGTTCGATGAGGTGTAGGAGTTCAGGGTCAAGAGGCTGATGAGTCTCATGAGGTTGCTGAATATTAGGAGTTGGTATAGGGATTGGCAAAGCCTCCAGTTCCTCAACTGAGGGTGCAGTTGGACTTAGAGTACTATGAGAAGAGGAAAGTGTTTCTATTTCAATCAGGTTTCTATTTGTGACAGTGTCAGTAGGGTTGCTGTAGTAAGGAGTTTTTCCAAAGAATTTTACATCCATAGAGTTGTAGAATCTTTTATCAGTGAGAGAATAACACTTGTAGCCCTTCCTATCTTTGGCATAACCAAGGAAAATGCACTTATGAGCTTTGGGGTCAAGTTTGCTTCTATGTTGGGCAAGAATATAGACAAACACAGTACATCCAAAGATTTTTGGAGGTAAGTCAGCAATGAGATGAGGAGATGGATGAGTTGTCAGTAGGGTTTGGATGGGAGTGTTGAATCCTAACACTCTGCTGGGTAACATGTTGATCAGATAAGTGGCTGTTAATATAGCTTAACCCCACATGTATTTAGGCACATGTGTGGTGAACATGACTGATTTAGCCATCTCCAGTAAGTGCATGTTCTTCCTCTCAGCAACCCCATTCTGCTGGTGTCTCTACACAGCTACTTATGTGAACAATTCCCTTATCATTCAGGAAGGTGCTGAGGTTGGACTCATAGTATTCCAGGGCATTATTTGTTTTTAAGATTTTAATCTTAGTGTCAAATTGAGTGGATACCATGTTATAGAACTCTTGGAAGATGGTTCCAACTTCAGATTTATCTTTCATCAAAAACAGCCATGTGATCCTGGTGTGATCATCGATAAAGGTGACAAACCACCTCTTTCCTGTTATACTTTTAACTCTTGAAAGCCCCTAGACATCACTATGAATCAAAGTGAAAGGTGTGGAGGGTAGGTAAGATGTTTTAGTATACACGGATTTAGTAAGTTTGGCAAACTGACAAATATCACATTGAAGGTCACTAAGATTACATCCTTTAAACAATTCAGGAAATAAAGACTTTAAATAACCAAAACTTGGATGACCTAGTCTATAATGCCATAACATGATATTGTCTAAGGTTTGGTTGCAGTCGCTAAAGCGCTTTAGATCTTCAATTTTACATCTTTAGCGAGGTTGACCATAAACAGTCCTGAGCAGGCTTTAGCTCTCCCAATCACTTCCTGTGAAGAAAGTTCCTGGAAAATACACTGATTGTTATTAAATATGACTGTCCAATTTAGGTATTTAGTGAGTCTACTGGCAGATATAAGGTTACAGTCTAATTTTGGAACAAATAAGACATCCTGTAGGTAGATCTTATCAGTAAGTTTAACATTTCCAAAACCTTGTGCACAGGAAATAGATCATGTTGGTCCCTTGGAAAGGCTAACACAAGTTTAGAGGGGGGGGGGGGGTGAATAAACTTGTCACCAAAAACTAATCCTGATCTGGAAAAGTCCCAGGAACTGAGTTTCTCTGAAACTCAAACTGATCTTCAGTTCCTGTCCCTTTAGCTTGTGCGGAGTTCAGTTAGCTCAACTGAATATAAGTTATTACTGACTTATATTTAGTCTCGTTAATCGGCAATGGATAAAACTAGCCTTTAACAAAAGATGTGTAACCGAAAAATTAGATCTTCTATGTATCGCTTAAGTCTTGACTCGATTATCCAGTGTTTCTTTGAGAGATAATGCAATAAATAAAACAAACACAGATGCATAAAGTAAATCAACACAAGATTTGTTTATGGAAGTTCCGGGTGGTGTAATCCCGTGTCGTCTCCCTTCTCTCTATGGCGTAGGAGGTATCACTAGAATAATGAGATAACCGTTACAAGATTCTAGCACTATGACAGTCCTTCACGACACCCTAGTTTCACTGTCTACACAAAATGAAGAAAGGTGAGATTGCTCCTTCACTCTGCACACTGATCTTTCGGAGGTGGAATTGCTCCTTCACCACTCACCACTCACATTCACAAATCCATGATCGCACCAATCAAGCTTTGTAGCAACACCGTATGAAGAAAGGTAGAATTGCTCTCTTCAAACTATGCACAGCCAACCCTTTTCACAAAGGTTAGGTTTAGAATTAATCAAGGATTAATTCAGTGAGCTGTTTGATTTCTCTGGATCTGACTTTATAGCTCCAAGATGCCTTCATTCCCCCTTAATGGGTTACTGGATCTTCCTTTGAAGTTTTCAAGGCAATGTCATTGGCTCCCCCTTTTCTGGATGAATATAATCTGATTTTTATGGATCTGGATTTGGATATTTGAATATATGCTTGTAAAGCTCTTTTCTGATCCTCCTCTCTGTTTTCTTGAGTGATTCTCTTGTGTATTTATAGGGGTGATGTGACGATTACTAGCTCTTGTAGCCGTTACACTTGTCATTTAGCCAACGTTCATATGTACGATCTTTTGTCGTATTGATAGCTTAAATCCAATCAAGGCCTTAACTCAGTTTTCTATTCTTCTTCAAAACTGAGTACCTTGTTTTCTTAACATCTGACTTTAATTCACTAAGTCAGAGTACACCGTTCAGTTTCTTCTTTTTCGGGTAACTGATAATCTTTGTCCTTAAGATTGTTCAGTTTTATATGACTGTAGCTCGCCTTCCAGTCACCACAGACTTGCTCGAATCGACTTATAGTCATGACTTAATCGACTTCTAACCGAGTTTGCCACCTCAGTTCTTCAATCTTCAACAACTGAGTCTGTGTCCCTCAGTTCTTGATCTTTCTAGATAAGCCAATCGAGTCTGTGTCCTCGGCGAACTTATCTTCTTCGATTTTAGCATAACTGAGTTTGAACCCTCGCCTTCTTCAAGTGCATATTCGCTTTCTTGTTATAACTCGGTTTTCTTATTGTGACCAAAATTGCTCGCTTCTAGTTCCTATTCTATTACAATGCTTGTGCAAAACAACCTATTACAAAGTTCGGACTCTAGATAGAACTTATACATTTGTCTAGACCATTTCTTGCTTCTTCTTGTATTATGCACTATAACGATTGAATTACGACTTCATCATCATGGGTTGTAAGTGATTTGTCTAATTTCGTGACGAATCATCATCAAAACATAAATAATATTTCCAACAATTTCCCCCTTTTTGATGATGTATCATAACCCTCCCTAAAAGCAATAATGAAAGAATAGTGCAAGAAATCATGACAAAACAAATTAAGAAAGCAAACTAGAACAGCCAAGTTTATTACAGATTCAAAACGAGCGGTGAGTTATAATAATCGAATAAATTACATCTCTTTTTCCAAAGACAACAATTTTTCACCAACAAAGATACTCCTCTTAGTTTCCAGGAGTCTTCTTGCTTTTCCTTCTTCTTCTGTTTCTCCAACTTTAGGCTTGATCTCCAGATAATCATTTAGCAATTGATTTGCTTCTTCATTGTTGCCAGCTTTGGATTTTGCTAAGATTTCTTTGACTTCTTCACACATTACCTTCTCTTCTTCCATTGAAATAAGACTAGATTCCTTTCCTTTAGTCTTTTCAGCTTTTCTTCCTGATTCCAATTTAGCTTCCCCCTTGGTTTGTGTCTCCTTATTTGCCAACTTTTCAAGTGATCTGATACATATTACAATCTTCTTTCTGATGCTCAACACTGCTTTAACTGCGGCTTCCTCATCATCCTCAGTTCTTGTATCTTTAAAATCTCCTTCTGCAATCAGCTCTTCAAACATGATGTCAATTGCTTCTTCATCAATTTGAATAGATAGTAGATCAGCATCTACTTGTCTCTCTTGTTCTTCAATTAGTTGTCTAGCATAAGCCTCTTCAGCCTTTTCTTCTTTAGTAACATCATCACCTACAGCTGTATCTTCCCCCTTGTTTGAAGATAAGCGATAGCAATCTTCAAATAACGTACGTAGGGTGATGATGTTTGAATATTCAAATAGGCCTGAGTAATGTATCCTTCCAATGAAGTCATGTAGGTTGAAAATCTTCTCCTGTAGATTTTGTAACAGGCATTCAATGAAATCTTTCAGATTTTTCAGTTTCTCAGCTTCAGTTTCTTGGGCCAGAAACTCTTCATTTGCTGATTTGCTTGTAGATACATCATGAGCTTGTAATGGAGGGCTAATGTCAGGATAGTAAAAATGAGTGTCGAATCGCCGCTTGTTTTTCATACTCGCTTCTTCACGAATTCAAATGTCCTCTATAGCTTCTCTTTTCTCTTCAGTGTAATCTTCAAACATCCTAGTTGGAAAATCACTTTCTTCAGTTTCAGCACCTTCTTCTTCTTCAGTTTCTTCACTACTTCCTTCAGTTCCATTTTCTTCAGTTTCCTCTTCATCATCTCCTTCAGTTTCTTCACTTTCTTCAGTATCATCCTCAATCTGGATTACATTCTCAGTTTCAGTTTCCTTTGACTGAAACTTGTTCCACAACCTCTTTGTTAGGAAATCTACGCGGGAACGCAGCGGAATTCAAAAATTTATTTCCTATCGACCCAAGATCGACTTCGTTTAAGCAATAAACAAACAAGTAGTAGACGGTGGTTACCTTGGTTGATCTAAAAGATCGACGCTTTGACCGTCTAAGGAGAGTAGTTCAGCATGGAGCCGCCCAAGTGTTCGGCCTCTACCGCTAGTCCACACGAACAGCCCGCCGGAATCCCACCATGGATTGCTATCGGAAAACCCCGGTTGCTAGACCGGACTTTTTCCTCCCTCACAAACTCACTATAGGAAGCCCCCTCTTTCTTACACAAGAACTATGAGTTCTTGCAATTTTCACAAGTACAATTGCTCTTGGAATTATGGTGTACCTAAGAGCTTGGCAATCCCTCTCTTATATAGGGGGAGGGGCGAAATTCCTAGCTTGGAGAGGAGGAGAAGAAAACCTCTTTCCAATAAAAATAAGGAAACATAATTAATGTGATTGATTTATCTCATTTAATTTAATATCTTATATTAAATGAATCCATAATTTGATTTTCCAATATCTTATATTGATTATAAATTATGTTATTACCATAAATCTATTTTTCTCAAAATCAATTAATATCACATATTAATATTATGGTAATCTTATTAATTAAATTGCACAATCCAAGTGTGTCACACACACAAGCAATGTGGCGCCCAAACCTTCCAAAATTTCACTTATGGAAAATTCTTTAATTAATATAATGTTATGATTAATTAATTTGCAAAATCAATATATATATCATATATCATTAATTTCGAAAATATATGTATCAATATACATATTTAATTAATCAACATAATTAATATCTTGTATTTAATTTATTCATAATAAATAAATACCACTATATTAATTTACCACTATAACCTTTATAGTCTCGAGATAAACTTTCCTTATTTCGGTTATCATCTATAACCACATTTTAATCAGGCCGGATGTTCATATGTGTGTGACCCGATAGGCTTCCGAATATGTTGGCCGTAGACACAAAGTGCAAATTACGAAAATGCCCTTTATGCCTAACGATCACGGGATAGCGTCTAGCAACACACCGTGACCCCCAATCATCGGAAGAGTCAAATGCAATGACTACTACCTTTCATGTGAAAGCGATTACCGTGTAACTTACAATCCTATCGCTATAATAATATCCCAACGGTCGTGCGTCGAGTGTCAAACATTAACAACCGTATCTTATAAACTGGATATCAAGTTCTCTCGAGTAACACGTTTACTCCCACTTTGCAAAGATTCACGAGCGAGACATTCCTTATAAGAAGGCCCTTTCGGATATTTACCCTCATCGATAGGTACGCGATTCCCGGACGACCAATCATGTATACTCCGCGTGCTTGATATCACACCCAATCACTACCGCATGATCGCCCCATGGCTGGGAAACCTCAATAGTGTCAAAGCATGACAATCCACACCGTGATGCCATGAAGACTCGGTCTTAAGGATAATTACACAACCGCCACATAGTGTGACACTTATCCGTGTAAGTGGGTCGATCTAACGTCGCATTCTCTAATACACGTCCACGTGCCCAAGGTCAAGTGTCTCTACACTTCGATAGACGAGATCTATCCCCGCCTAAAAGACGAAGACATCTAATACGTGCTGAGTCTGCTTATACTATCAATGCCCTGTTTAATAGTACATCGACTAGAGACATTTAAGTATCAAACTTATTAAAGTGATTAGAGATCTCATCAACCATAATCGCCTATCATGGTTTCTCTATCACGCTTTAATACTAAGGGCGTTATCATATAACAATTCATAATTGGTTCTTTAAAAGAACATATATATGACAACGAGAAAAGCCATTTAATATATGTACAAACATAAAGAAATAGTAGAAATGATCCGACCGGTCGGATCCGGTCCAACCCGATTGGGTTTAGGACACTATTCCAACAATCTCCCACTTGGCCTAAAACCAATCACTCGCACACACAGACCAAGTTGATACACAAGAATCTCATGCAATACTACTTAACTAGCCCTAGCCATAAACGGATCGCTATCCGTGGGGACTCAGACTATCTTCATATCACGTTCCATATGACCAAGTCAAAGGAACCGCCTCAACACACACACGAATCTCTCGACGAGACCACGGTCCTTGCTTCAAGCAATAAATCCACTTACTATATCGGCTATATAGAAAAGGTGGAAGAACCGTACAAGGTTCGTGAATGAACCTTCTAGATCCATGTATCTTTGCTCCCACCGTGCCTCTAAGGCACTACTTGTGTTTTGGCTTAGTTGTAGATTTTACTGATGGCCCATAGGCTAGAACATTTCCAGACTCAACTTTGTATCACTTAATCAAAGTGATCGCAAACCCGGACCGTAGCTCCCACTCGCCCCGTAAGACTCGGGATATACGTCTGCATAACTATATTTATTAAGCTTCCAAGCTTCAATAAACTAGAAATCATCCTTAACTTGTTTAAGGATATTCTCGACATTTACCGTTTACTTTCATACTTGCTCATGACTATTCATGGACTATGAACATCCGGCATTACCTTTATGATGGTTTCTATCGCAAAGAGCTTAATGAAACCTTCCATAAGCATCATCTTTCACCTTATCTTTAGGACTAACGTCCTAACATAGATAGATCATGAGAACACCGGCTAGCAGTATCTCCCATTGTGATCTATGCTAAACTCTTTTAGCATCACATCTATATAAGTAAACAATAATCTAACAGCAGTTAAATCTATCACTATAGATTCCTATTTCTAAAATAAGAACTGCTAATCCAAGTGCTTTCGTAAAGACCTTGAACTACCAAACATTAATTGACTGTGGCATGGGGTGATAATTCTCGAGAGAGATATCCAATACCTTACTCAAAAATCGTAACACACTCCCAATATCCATCTTGCACATTGGGCATATCCTTATTTTGACTTAATCAAACTCCTTTGATTATCAAACAAAGAAATTGTCTAGAGAAACTTGTTTGAGTCCATAAATGGATCTCGTGGGCTTACATATCATGTTATCGTCTATGAACATCGAAATGCATGCCCCAACGTCTTCAACACTATCATATAGCCATGATACGAAGTTATAACAAGTATTATCTGAATAGAATGGCTCACTACAGGGGACATTCCCTCTAGGTAAGACAGACTAGGTTCGCAACCTGGTTGTCACTGATGGAATCTAATTCAGATTTTATGGCTCCTGGCCATATCTCTCAAATGCCTTTCAAACATTCTTTCACAAGTCGTGAGATATTCATTCTTCAAGATGAACATACCGATAGCCTTTTCAGGCTTGAGGTTATCCACAGACTTACAGAACTTTTGTGTGCACTGAGCAGTGATCTACACCTCATCGCTATGTGGCGTGTGCTCATGTTCCATTGGTTGAATGTATCTTTGTGGTTCTCAAACTCTTTTGAGATCTTATTTACTCCCACTGTCTCTTTTGGAAGAAACACTTCCTCTAGAAGACGGCATGTTTGGAGACAAACACCTTTTGCTCCGCGGATGAGTAAATAATATCTAGCGTACTTGCTGAGATATTCCACAAAGTTGCATATGTCGTACTAGGCTCCAAGCCTTTCCGACTTTGCTTATGACAACTTCAAATCATCGGTTAAGACAGATTTGACATTATCCTCTTCCATATCTAATATGGAATTTATTCAACCTTTATTCTTTGGAATTTGGTTAAGTATGAGGGCACTATCCCAAAACGGGTAAGGGATACTTCGCATGGCTTGCGTCACACCTTTATCATATAAAGTGTTGTTGCCATTTAGGGAACACAATCTAATTGCGTATCCCAAAGATGGTATCCTTCAAGGGAGAATCTTATTCCTTTTCGCAGACGACTTAAAAACACCCTTCAGTATTAATTACTTCAATCCAATTGAAGATTAATTCTAAGTAGCTCATCAATCTTATATTAAATCTTGGCTCGAACTTTTCGGCTTTCCGAATTATGCACTTCATCGAGCACACTTGACTATTTCTAAAAATAGTTATAGAGATTAACAAATAATTATTTGTAGCATTAATTGTCATAAGCCAACAAACATCGGTATGTTTAGGCTTTAGACAATTTTTCTAGATTTTATAACCTTTCATAAAAGGGTATTTTAGTCCTCTTTGGATAAGATACGTATAACCCACATGATTCATAATCATATGGTTCAACATCATCAGAATGACGTTTAATTACACGCTTCCCTTCCAGAGAGACTATGTCTAGAGTAACCACAAATCAAGGATAATAACCATACAAATATTTAGTTGAGATCCCATCACATATATCATCTATATAGTGACATCAATCTAGTATGTTAGATTCAGTGACCCTCCAACTTTATCAGAATAACATTCATTCTTTACAATTGAGTATGTCTACCAAATCCTAATAAATAACTGAAAGTATGTTCTTCATAAGAACCGGAACATAATAACATTTATTTGGTTCCCTTTTCAGTTTACTAGATCCAGAATATGGTAAGTGTCACAACGTTTGTTTCACCTTCCATATTTGTCATCCAATCCTTCTAATTTAATCACACTCGTAAGGTATCATATATCTTAGGGTTGACTTTTAATTTGGAAAGATTTATCTCAACTCTCTTGCCTATAATAGAAACTTCGATAAGTTCTCTATTTAAGCACACGCCTAACTTTCCTTTTAATCCTTTAAAGTACTTGTAAAAGTTTCTTATTGTAGTCTTCATAAGACTTAAGAAATATCACAAGAACCATGTCTTCAATTTCCTTTCATAAAGAAAATCTAAATTCATTAAATAGTTTATTTAACCTTTTGAATTGCATTCAAAACATTAACTATTCAATTAACCTTTAAGCAATGATAGAATTAAGTCGTTACTTAAATCTTTTAATTTTGAAAACAACCTTTCCAAAATTAGACATGGTCATTCTCATTCAACGTTTGAATTATTTGTCATCATCGTATGATGAATGATCATCTTGGATCGTATCCAATATCATGAGCTTCCTTTTTCCTTTAATAATTAAAGTCTCGAGTACTGCATCATCAATTATGTAGTCTCCTTGTCTCTAACTACTATAACGGGATTGCTCGTGTCATTGCTTATTTAAAAGGATTAAAACTACTTAACCATATTTGAGAACGCGATTCTCAAAAGGTAATGATCATGTTTGGTTTTACTAATCGAGAATAAAACATAAATATAGAATTTGCTAACTACAACATTAAAAATGAAAATAAAAGAGTGTTGTTTGTTTATACACGCAAAATCAAAAATGGTCTTTTGGTTTATGATTTTGCTCCCACTAGTCAACTACTCCCAATTGACTTTCAAGAATTATTAATTTCTTTAGTGGACAAGATCCCACTAAACTACCCCGACCCCGCTTTGGTGGTGGGCGAAAATAGCATAATAGGTAGACAACATCCCTTTGTCAATCGTATCCTATACTCGACTCTTGTTGTTTGACTAGTCAACTCTTTGACAATTTTCATCTTATGAAGTAGTCAAACCCTTGCCTCTAAAATCCAAACGACCCGCTTTGGTGGTGGCGAGAGAATTCTTAGTCAAGTCATAACCCCAATATTCGTGAGATCTCATACGATCATATCTCGATAATGACGATATACCCGAGGTAGGTCAACCCCTGCTTTGGTGATGAGTTGGATCCGAACAAGGGCTCTTCACCGTCATTATAATATGGGAGGCAATTTCAACTTGATTCTTTTGAGGTGGAAGTATTTATGTATATTAATTCACTTAATTAATTTAATTATGGTCTCATCATAAATATGTCTATCTCTATAAACATACATCCTACACATTTATCTAGATCGTGCCTAGTCATGCATCTATCGTATCATATAAAATAAATACAAGCACAAAAATAATAAATGCGTAAAGTAACCGGTATGATCATGGACTTTTCCTAGGTGCGGCTTGAATACAAACCGATGAAAACCGCTGGGTCACAATCTAAGGTAGCAGCAACCGCCAATAGGATCTTCAATGCGCCATTCTCCAATGGGATCTTCATTTTCGTCTTTCTTTGGTCTCCATCTTCTGCTCCATTCTTGTTACATTCAATTCTATCTAATATACCCGCCGCACACGGGGGGAGCCAACGGGAATGGGATAAATGCAGAAAATAAACTAGGTCACGTTTTTCACAACGGCCTAGGACAACTTTTAAACCAACAGAAAACTAAATCATTCACATCTATCCTATCGGTCGAGTCCATGATCAATCGGGGTCCATATAATCATATTATATCTACACTATCTAATTCATACAATTAAATCTTATGAAAAAGATAAAATTAAAATTTAACTACTTGCATCTTAATTAATCAATTAACTAATTAACATTTAATTAATTAAATGATTTTAATCGAAATAAAATTAACGATTAATTTTAAATGATTTTAATTTTAATTTTAATTAATTAGAACTATTCTAAAATTAATTTAAAATTAAATCTCTCTTTTGTTTCTTTCCTTTTGATTTGTAATCAAAAGGGATGTCGTTGGTTTTCTAAACCATGACACGACTAAACAACGAGATATCTATGCACAATAAATATCACGGGACGAAAAATCGAGCACATCGAATTAACGAAGAGTGGGTTCACGAGAATCCATCACTCAACCTCGACTTAACGTATCGTGATTTGAATCTTGCATCTATCGACTAATCACAACTATGAACTATATTGAAACATAAAATACACAAAACAAAATAATTTCTTTTCGTGTATTGTTTTACGAATCAAAATATATCATCTTTTAATTACGTGATTTAAACGATAAAATTAACTACGCAAAAACACGCTTATTGCTTAAGCTCGAAGCACGCTCTGATACCACTGTTAGGAAATCTACGCGGGAACGCAGCGGAATTCAAAAATTTATTTCCTATCGACCCAAGATCGACTTCGTTTAAGCAATAAACAAACAAGTAGTAGACGGTGGTTACCTTGGTTGATCTAAAAGATCGACGCTTTGACCGTCTAAGGAGAGTAGTTCAGCATGGAGCCGCCCAAGTGTTCGGCCTCTACCGCTAGTCCACACGAACAGCCCGCCGGAATCCCACCATGGATTGCTATCGGAAAACCCCGGTTGCTAGACCGGACTTTTTCCTCCCTCACAAACTCACTATAGGAAGCCCCCTCTTTCTTACACAAGAACTATGAGTTCTTGCAATTTTCACAAGTACAATTGCTCTTGGAATTATGGTGTACCTAAGAGCTTGGCAATCCTCTCTTATATAGGGAGGCGAAATTCTAGCTTGGAGAGGAGGAGAAGAAAACCTCTTTCCAATAAAAATAAGGAAACATAATTAATGTGATTGATTTATCTCATTTAATTTAATATCTTATATTAAATGAATCCATAATTTGATTTTCCAATATCTTATATTGATTATAAATTATGTTATTACCATAAATCTATTTTTCTCAAAATCAATTAATATCACATATTAATATTATGGTAATCTTATTAATTAAATTGCACAATCCAAGTGTGTCACACACACAAGCAATGTGGCGCCCAAACCTTCCAAAATTTCACTTATGGAAAATTCTTTAATTAATATAATGTTATGATTAATTAATTTGCAAAATCAATATATATATCATATATCATTAATTTCGAAAATATATGTATCAATATACATATTTAATTAATCAACATAATTAATATCTTGTATTTAATTTATTCATAATAAATAAATACCACTATATTAATTTACCACTATAACCTTTATAGTCTCGAGATAAACTTTCCTTATTTCGGTTATCATCTATAACCACATTTTAATCCGGCTGGATGTTCATATGTGTGTGACCCGATAGGCTTCCGAATATGTTGGCCGTAGACACAAAGTGCAAATTACGAAAATGCCCTTTATGCCTAACGATCACGGGATAGCGTCTAGCAACACACCGTGACCCCCAATCATCGGAAGAGTCAAATGCAATGACTACTACCTTTCATGTGAAACAGTTACCGTGTAACTTACAATCCTATCGCTATAATAATATCCCAACGGTCGTACGTCGAGTGTCAAACATTAACAACCGTATCTTATAAACTGGATATCAAGTTCTCTCGAAGTAACACGTTTACTCCCACTTTGCAAAGATTCACGAACGAGACATTCCTTATAAGAAGGCCCTTTCGGATATTTACCCTACGATAGGTACGCGATTCCCGGACGACCAATCATGTATACTCCGCGATGCTTCATAGATCACACCCAATCACTACCGCATGATCGCCCCATGGCTAGGGGAAACCTCAATAGTGTCAAAGCATGACAATCCACACCGTGATGCCATGAAGACTCCGGTCTTAAGGATAATTACACAACCGCCACATAGTGTGACACTTATCCGTGTAAGTGGGTCGATCCCCAACGTGTCACGCATTCTCTAATACACGTCCACGTCATACCCAAGTGTCTCTACACTTCGATAGAGCGAGATCTATCCCCGCCCTAAAGACAGAAGACATCTAATACGTGCTAGTCTGCTTTATACTATCAATGCCTGTTTAATAGTACATCGCCTAGAGACATTTAAGTATCAAACTTATTAAAGTGATTAGAGATCTCATCAACCATAATCGCCTATCATGGTTTCTCTATCACGCTTTAATACTAAGGGCGTTATCATATAACAATTCATAATTGGTTCTTTAAAAGAACATATATATGACAACGAGAAAAGCCATTTAATATATGTACAAACATAAAGAAATAGTAGAAATGATCCGACCCGGTCGGATCCGGTCCAACCCGATTGGGTTTAGGACACTATTCCAACACTCTTCTGCCTTCGTAAAGTTCTATCATCCAGTTTTATGATCTCGCTTGAACTGGAGTCAGAGACTTCACTTTCTTCCTTGATGACTTTCCTTTTCTTTGTCCCAGTGGACACTGACTTCTGTTTCACTTTGGTTGGTGTGGATTTAGGAATGGAGAAATGATCCAGTATCCTTTGCACTAGATAGGTAAAGCCCTTTTTCAGTAAGAATGATTCTCCAGCAGCTTCTTTACTTTCTTTGATTCTCTGCTTCTCATCAGAAATCTGCTTTATCAACTGATTGAGTATAAATTTGTTCCAATCAAATCTCTCCTCAAACCCAATAGCATAAATCATTTTTATTTTGTCTGTTGAGAGAGTGTAGAAATTTCGAGCATGACCAATGACATTTTTGGTCAGAAGAATTGTCAAGAATGCAAACTCTCCTTCCTGCTGATAGATAGAGCCACTGTAATTCTTCTCCTTCTTATTGATTGCAGTGATGTTCCAAATCTTCTCTTTTTCTTCTTTCCCGAAGGTGAAGGATGGAGAGCCTCCAAATATATCTAGACGGAATACCAGGGAAAGCAATTGTTCATCAACGGTGAAGCTTTTATCTTGAACAGTAGTTTTGAAGCTTCTTCCATTGTTGATGATCTCTGCATTCCTGTAGAAATCTCTGATGCCTTCTGGACTCAAAGTAGTGACCTTTGTATCAATCAAATTCTCCAATCCTCGAATCTTTCTAATCTTCTTTGTAATTTGGATTGCGAGAGTGGAGTTTGAGAATTTTTGACAGAAGTTGTCCAGGCTGGTGGTGATTCCATCGTCAATGTTGTATTGCTCCATTGAATTTTTGAATTCGGTATTTTTGAATGCTTGATTTTGGGTGAGCAGGATTTCGTCAAGATTTTGTCTTTCAATCGTTTTCAAAATGAGAGTCGTGTCACAATCAATGAGATTATGTAGGGATGTACATCTACTTTTTCTCCCAGGTCGACACGTGGCTTGAGTGATTTGTCATGTCACCCCAAACGTCCGGATGGTAGTAGTGGAAAGTCTTTACTTCTTTGACGATTTTGTCCTTCATCGCCTTTTGCCATCTCGCTTTTGTATGGAAGTCGGTTTTACAGTGCATTTTGCAATATAAACTGACTTTTCCTCGCAAAAGCAGCTTTAAGTTTTCCTTGGTACCCATATCTTCTTGGTCCGGTGGGTTAGTTCTTGGAGTATTACTTCCAGTTTCTTGATTGAGAGAATTATACCTTCTCAACTCTTTTCTAGATAAACCATTACGCTCAACCTTAGTTGATTTCACAAGAATTCTTTTAGATTTAACATTTTTAATTTCTCTGTGTGATCTACTAGGTCTTCCAGTATCTTGATTTCTAAGGTTTGTTCTTGTTGAGATCTCAAGACTGGGTAGGGATGGGGGATTATCATTGCCTTTGTCAACTTTACTGAGCATTGTTCTTTCAGCAAAATATGACAACTCAGTTTCTAGAAACTCATTCCAATCTTTGGCTTTGTCAAATTCTTTATCTTTTTGTTCCAATTCCAAGGAGAGTTTTTCGGTTAACTTGACAAGATTAGAGTTTCTTTGACTGAGTTCAGCAAGTGATAATTGAGTGGAAGAATGTACATTTTCTTGATGATTCGATATAGTTTGTACATTCTCTTGTTGCTGTAATGAGTCTTCTATAACAATATCTATCTCAACAATTCCTTTCCTTCTTCTTTTTTTGAAGTTTCTCGTGATGGAACTCCTCTGGATTCTTTAAGATGATCATTGAAGTTTGTATCCACTTCATCACTGAGTTGAGGTTCTGGATTTGTATAAAGATTTGTTGTACTGAACCTTTCGATCATTTGATCCTGAAAATCAGATATATTTTGCAAACAATTAATCAAGGGATGGGTAAGCCAACTTCTAGCTTTAGATGTAGACATTGAAACTATATGAACTGATACAGTGAGGGGTCTTCAACAACTGGTTTGAAGTGTATCTTGGATCTCCTCCAGAAGGAAGATTTGCTCCGATACCAATTGTTGGTCCCTTGGAAAGGCTAACACAAGTTTAGAGGGATCAACAGGGTTGCTTTCATGTCTTCTCAGTAGGTCTCCTGTAAGTCTCAGTGACCTCAGTAGGCTTCCTGACCACCATCATTGCTGAGCTTTCAGTAGAGTGATCAGCAGGGTTGCTTTGCAGCATTACTTTTCTCCTGCTTTCCTCATGTTTGACTTCAGCAAACACAGATTTTGAGGTTGGGGAGAGGTTTAGTAGCAAGAACTCTACCTCTAACATCATCAAGGGATGAGTTCAGTCCCGTAAGGAACTTGAATACCCTCTTCTTCTCCATGATATCCTTGTATAAGGTAGCATCCTCTACATCCTTCCATGTGTTAGTTTCCAACATATCTAGGTGTTGCCATGCCTTAGATAGTTGGTTGAAGTACTGAGTTACAGAAAGATCTCCTTGTCTGCAATTCTGGATTTGGGCTTCAAGTTCATAGACCTCAGATGTATTGTCCTTTTTTGAGTAAAGGTCTCTGGCATTATCCCAGATATCCTTAGCAGTGTCATACATCATGAAGTTCTCACTGATCTCTTTTGTCATTGACCTCGTGAGGATGGTCATGACTTGGTTATTTTCTGTATCCCATGCTTCAAACTTGGGGTCAGTTTCAGCAGGGGCAGGTTTGGAGCCAGACAAGTATCCCATCTTGCTCTGGCCTGAGATATACATTTTCATAGATCTTGACCACAGTATGTAGTTGTTGCCATCAAGTCTGTGATTTGTAAAAGAATAGTTTTCAGTGACCCCAGCCTGCTGAGGCTGCTGAGACTCTACTGAGGATGAAGAGGCGTCGGATAATGAAGACATTCTTGAAAAGATAGGAGATTTCGCAGCGGATTAAAGAAGATTATGGCTCCGATACCATGAAGAGAGTTTGAGAAAGCAATAATACTTGAGTAAACTCAACTTATTTTATTTATGATAAAAGTATGAGTATAAATAGATACAAGCATGAATGAGAAAGGTCCTAGTAGAGTAATAAGTGCTAGGAGTAGAGCATTAAGTGCTAGAGTCGGCTAGTATTAATTGCTAGAGTCGGCTATTACATAATAGGACAAAAAGGTTACTTTATGACATATTAATTGTTTATACAATACAATTAATATGTCATGTTACACAAGTAACGTGTTACAACGATATAATATAATATTTCCACACTATTGAACTAATGAGGCCTTCTAATGTGCGTTTGATAATTGAAGTTGATTTTCTTATTTCCTGAGGTATCTCCAGACAATTGTTTGAGACTGACGATATAGGGTTTCACCCCTCTACGTGTCGTCTATCGGTTGGTCCTCACATTGTGAATTAAGGTATGCATGTCGAGACTTGAGGCTACGACGATCGACATTCGAGCAGTGTAGGATAAGGTTCCCAGAGTCGGTTACCAAAAGTCGGTTAAGTCGGCGTCGAGGACGGAGTCCGCACCAGCTACGAAGGCCGTTATCAGCATGATGACTTGGGCAAGAGGGCAAGGCCCATGAAGGGTAAATATGACAATAGCTAAGACCGACCTAATATTAGGGTTAGGGCGCGCATTATCATTATAAATACCACGTTTCAGGAACTACGTAAGGTTTGATTCCTGGACAATTACAGGATACGTAGGCAATCTAAGGCAAGCTCTTAGACTCAGACGTAAAACATAAAACCTACAACTCGTTCATGAGGCATTAGGGTTTTGGGTGTTCATCAATAGATTCATTCAGGCCCGAATTAATTAGGTGACATAATTTGTCATCGTCATTGGCGCTAGAAGGAGGGCCCTTCTACTGTTGAATACATCAAGATCGTGATGCCTCCCAAGGATAATAACGCCATGAAAACCACTTCTAAAGCCACAGATCAACAGGGCTTGCAACTCAATAAGCACAAAGATCTGGGTCCACAAGGAACAACGGATCATGTTTTAGATCTTGTCCATGAAAATCCCCAAAGGAAACAAGTCCTTGCTCCGGAACATCAGGTATCGTAGATCAATTGGCAGCAACGGATCATGAATTGATGTCCAGAATCATAGCGGAGGCGTTCATGACGCAGAAACAGGCAGACGTCGGAAAGAAGGAAGTCGCGGACAATGCCAAGCACATCCCTATGGAAGAGATCAGTGCATCGTCTAGTTCCATGGAGAAAAAGAGACGTGAGATTCAATGAAAACATCAAAGGATGGATGAGGATAGCGTTAGGCAGGAGCTGGACGTTATTCTGGGCAAAAACCAAGTCTCACTATGGATAGAATCGCCCTTCACAAAAGAAATCGAGGATTTCCCCAAACCCAAAGGGTTCAAGATACCGAAGATAGATCCTTATGATGGCACCACTGATCCAGAGGACCATCTACACAGGTACCTATCTCAGATGAGGTTGGATGGCGCGCCTAATGCAATGCGATGTCGGGCTTTCAAGACATTGCTCGTTGCTCGAGCCAGAGAATGGTTCACTAAGCTATGACCCGGATCAATCTATAGTTTTGCTATGCTAGCCCGTAAATTTCGAGATGCGTTCATCGTAAACAAAAACTTCCATTTAAGTGCTACGCACCTCATGAATATGAAGCAACAAAAAGATGAAACGGTGATAAATTATCTGATGAGATTTAATCTCGAGGCCATGCAAGTCGAGAATGCCGATGATCGACTTCTGATCACATCGTTCGTGGGAGGGTTGTGTAATACAAAGTTATATATGAAGTTGAGCAGAGATGTCCCTCGTACCATGGATGAGTGTGTTAATGCGGTGCGAAGGCACCCCAATCTGACTGGATGGATTCGATGACACTCGAGGTCCGAATAAGAATCAATCCAAAGGACAGAACACCGAGAACAAGCCGACAGTCTGGCACCGTATCACAGCGCCCGTCTCGGACCATTTGGGAAAGAAAGGAGCTCCACACGATAAATTTCATCCCCCTCAATCAGTCTCGAGAGGAAGTGCTATCCATCATGATCTCGAAGGGCATATCCAAAAAACCGAGGCCATTAAAAAAGCCTCGAGAAAAGAGAAATCCCAGAAAGTATTATGAGTTTCATGAGGATATAGGTCATACAACGGAGGATTGTGACGACATGAAAAGGGACATCGATGCTTGTATTCGAGAAGGCAAGCTGGATGAGGTGGTTGATAGGTCTCAGGGCAACGAGCCCAAAGGGCACAGAGAGTTTAAAAGGAAGAATTCTGATCAAGATCGAGATCGAGGTCGTGACGCTCAGAGGCGTAGAGATCGATCACCACGTCGGGACCGATCACCAGATCGAGAGAGAAACAACAGAGGCGACCCTGATCGAGATAGGTATGACGATAATCGACCCAATAATTACGTCAATACGATCTTTGGGCCAGCTGAGAATGATAAAGACCGAGCCAGTCGAGAGCCAACTGACAGCTCGAGGGAAAATAAGAGACTGAGATTTACAACGGAAGTCGGGTATGGACCTAAAGATGATATTCCCAAGTCTCGGAGTCACGGTGAGGGGTTGGTAATTGAAGCGGTGATTAGCCGAACTCGGGTATCGAGAGTCTGCGTCGATACTGGTAGTGCGGTAAATATCTTGTATTACTCGGCTTTTAAGGCGATGAAACCGAAAGAGAATGACATAGCTCCTCTAGAGTCTCTTTTGTTTGGGTTCACAGGACAAGCGATCCATCCCATAGGATCGATAAAGTTGCTAACAACGGTCGGGGATGGCGAGAAATGAAGGACCCTTGAATTAAACTACATGGTAGTCAAGGCTCATTCGGCACACAATGTCATATTGGGACGACCTGCTCTCTACGATATGCGTGCTATCATCTCCACTTTCCACAACAGCATGAATTTTCCTACCAGGAACGGCTCCCATGAAATAAGAGGAGACATCGATGCTGCACGGAGCTGTAACTCCATTGTCATGGACAGGAAAATGGCAGTACAACAAGTCCTGGTCGAGGAACTGATTCCGGAGGAAAAAGAGGAGAAGAGTTGGATCTCAGTTGATCCAGTCGAAAATGTTCGTCTATGGGAAGGCGAAGATGATCAGTGTGTACAGGTCAGGGTTTGGATCCCGGCCAAAGAAAAACAATTATTGGTCGAGCTGCTAACCGAGTTCAGATATGTTTTTTCTTGGAGGGCTGATGACATGCCGGGACTGTCCACAGATATCGCGGTCCATAAACTCGAAATAGATCAAGCCAAGAAACCAGTTAGATAGAAAAAGAGGAGCTTTGCGCATGATCGAGTCGAAGCCATAGAGAAGAAAGTCGGGAAGTTATTAACCGCCATGATAGTAAGAGAAGTGTTTTATCCCAAATGGCTAGCCAACCCTGTGTTAGTCAAGAAGCCCGATGGCGGCTGGCGTATGTGCGTGGACTTCACCGACCTTAATAAATCATGTCCAAAGGACTCATATCCATTGCCAAAAATCGACAGGTTAGTAGACTCTACTTTCGACTTTGAAGTGTTTGGTTTTTTAGATGCATACAAGGGATATCATCAGATCCTAATGGATCCTCTAGACGCTGAGAAGACAGCTTTCATTATGGAGTTCAGCACTTTCTGCTATGTAACCATGCCGTTCGGTTTGAAAAACGCCGGGGCTACATACCAGAGAGCAGTCAACAAAATTTTCGCTAAACAAATCGGCAGATGTATGGAAGTGTATGTGATGACTTGCTCATCAAGAGTCGATCCATGAATCAGTATTTGGTAGATGCTCGGGAAGTGTTTGAGGTGTTGAGGGACATGAAGATGAAGTTAAATCCGAAGAAGTGCACCTTTGGGGTAAGGTCGGGAAACTTTTTGGGATACATGATCTCGAAGGATGGGATTCGGGCGAACCCGGACAAAATCAACACGTTGAAAAACATGCCTGCACCTCGAAATATAAAAGAAGTACAGAGACTTACCGGTCGAATGGCCGCCCTCAACAGGTTTCTATCGAGATCCATGCAGCGCGCACTACCACTTTTTAAGATTCTCCGTAAGACCAGTCCTTTCCATTGGGATGAAGAATGTCAGACAGCCTTCGAGGATTTGAAAGCCTACTTATCAGAACTACCCACTCTCACTTCACCTCGAGAAGGAGAGAAATTGTTGGTCTACTTAGCAGTATGTGAAGAAGCAGTGAGTGCGGTCCTAATTCGGGAAGGGGTCCACGGCCAAGTGCCAATTTATTTTGTTAGTAAAGCATTGCATGGACCCGAGATCCGATACTCACTAGCAGAGAAGTTGGAATTATGTCTGGTGCATGCCTCGAGAAGACTGAGGCCTTATTTCTAAGCCCATCCTATCACAGTGGTTACAGACCAACCACTGAAGCAGAAACTTAGCAAAGCCCGACACTTCGGGTCGATTAGCAAAATGGGTAGTGGAAATGGCTCAGTATGACATCGAGTTCGTGCCTCGAACTGCGGTTAAGGCCCAGACCCCGGCAGATTTCCTAGCCGAAGGAATTTCCATCCAACTCGAGCAAGAGAAGCAAAGTACAAAAGAAGAGTGGACTCCCCAAGTCGATGGGGCATCAAGTAAAGATGGGGCAGGAGCCGGACTCCTTTTAATCAGCCCGAAAGGCGAATAATTTCCATATGCCCTTCGGTTCGACTTCAAAGCAACGAACAACGAGGTTGAATATGAAGCTATGATCACAGGTCTGAAACTTTCTTTGAAATTGGAAGTCGATAATTTACTAGCGTACAGCGACTCGCAGTTGGTGGTGAATCATATCAGGGGGGAGTATGAAGCCAAGGATGAAACCATGAAGAAATACCTAACATTGGTGCAAGGCCTCATACCTAAGTTCAAATTAGTTCAGATCGAGCAGGTCCCCCAAAGTCAGAACAAGAGAGCCGATGCATTATCTAAGCTAGCTTCGAACTTTGTCTCGAGCAAGAAAGTCTTAGTCGAGTTGTTGACAGAAAGAAGCTACAAGGAATCAAAAGTGCAGCCGATCACTCAACAGGCGACTTGGATGGATCCAGTAGCCCTTTACCTTAAGGACAGAATTCTACCATCCGACAAGGTATAAGCACGAAAAATCTGACTTCGGTCACCACGGTATGCTTTCTTTGACTCCATCCTTTATCGAAAATATTTTGTAGCGCCCTGGTTAAGATGTGCATCAGAAGAAGAGGGTGCATATCTTCTCGAAGAAATTCACAGAGGGGCTTGTGGAAATCATTGCGGGGCTAGGATGCTTTCCCGAAAATGTAAGCTAGCTGGGTACTTTTGGCCGTCGATGCAACGAGACACGAACCGCCTGTTTCAAAGGTGTAGGAATTTTCAAATCCATGATAATATCACCCATCAACAGGCCCAAGAAATGAACGTCATCTCGTCAGCTTGGCCTTTTGATCAATGGGGCGTCGACATAGTTGGACCCTTACCCCGAGCTCCGGGTAACAACAGATACGTGGTCGTCGCAGTGGACTACTTCATGAATGGGTCGAGGCCAAGGCTTTGACCGATATCAGAGCTGCGACCATCAAGAAATTCTTGTGGGTCGATATTTTATGCAGGTATGGCATTCCCAGGGCTCTGATCTCAGACAATGGCACTCAGTTCGAAGACCGAAAAGTTAGGGAATGGTGTAATGAATATTATATCAGTCTGCACTTCACCTCGGTAGCTCACCCACAAGCAAATGGTCAGGTCGAGCAAACAAATCGACAGATCAAGCTAGGGTTGAAAAAGAGACTAGAAGCCGAAGGTCGAGACTAGGCAGCACAACTTCTGAGCATCCTATGGTCGTATAGGACAGCTCCAAATTCATCGACAGGAGAAACGCCCTTCTCTCTGGACTATGGATGCGAGGCAGTAATTCCTGCCGAGATCGGCCTTCCCTCTCCTCGAGTTCTAGCATACAATATCGAAACCAATGACCCCGATCTTCGACATGAAAAAGATAGCTTTGAGGAGCGAAGAGAAATAGCTTCAGCTTGAATGGCGAGATATAAATAGAAGATCTCGCAGTATTATAACTCCAGGTTCAAGTACAAATACTTCAAATTCAGAGATTTGGTCCTCATGAAAAATGAAGCACGCCGACAAGAAGCGACTGGTAAGTTAGACCCGAATTGGGAAGGTCCGTATCAGATCTTGAAGGTTCACCCCAAAGGATCCTACCAACTCGGACGAGCAGATAGAACATGCCAATAATCTGAGGAAGTGTTACGTTTAATTAATCTTTATGTCGATTCGTTCTTGTTTTCACATTTTGTAATAAGTATGTTTGACAATTTCGTAAATATTCTAATAAACATGTCTTTTCCCGAGATGTTTTTATGTTTTTTAGGATCTACAGCCTTAACATTATAAGTCTAATGCGATACAAGATGTCAAAGGCAAGGAAATCGACAACGAGAGGGGAACATCCGCAAGTCGGCCCCTTCAATATACCCTAAAGAAAAACGAGCCGCGAGGCAAAAAATGCTAAGGCAAAGGGAGAGTTCGCAAAGTCGGACCAAATGCCCACAAAATCGACCAGCCAAAATCCAAACGAGCCTAATGGGCAAAAAAGGCTAAAGCGGAGGGATGGTTCGCAAAGTCGGACCAAACGCCCAGAGAATCGACCTACCTATGACAAAACTAGTCCGTGAGACAAAAAATGCTAAGGTAACCAGGTCGATCTCAATTAAACTAAACCCACAATTGCAATAAGAACCAAAGGTTCATAATACACTTGGGGGCAACACGACATCGATAAATCAAACAGAAAACAGAGCCAGAGGCTCAACAAGCGAAGAGCTAAAAGACATCAAAACATGAATGATAGACAACAAAAAGAAAAGGAAATAAAATACTACAAAATCGAAGCAAATTTGAAGCAAAATCAATATAAAATAAGGCCAGGTCGAAAAGACCAGCTATAACAAGGCAAAGTATAATCTTACAGATCAAACTCAAGTTATAAGAACCAAGTTCAGAAGGTCCAATAAAAATTCAAAAGAACAACATTTAGGAAGTAGCATCGGGAGTCGGCTCAGTGATGACAGCGGTCGGTGCGGTATCGGCGGCTTGCACAGAAGTCGAGGGACCATATTTCAGAGCCAGAGATTCCCCTCGTTGGAACTCCTCGTTATACTGGTTGTACGACTTCTCCACCTCGGGCTCACAGAATTGTGGCGCAGCAAGTTTACCTACATCTGATGACGGTCAATTTACACCATTAATTATCTATTTATTATCCCCAATTCTAGCTTAAATGGGCTTTAAGTGGTTAATAATTAGTCGTCTCGTGCATAAATTACACCCGAACCGAGTTCCGACTCGTTATTATGTAATTAGCCATTTTATTATATTATTTGATATTACAAGCCTTGTTCTATGTCTTATTTATAGTGGGCTTGATTCGGAAGAAATTTAGCTGGACTTCGGAGTGGATAAAAGCACCAAAACGGACCGAAAGCAGGGCGGGCCGAAGCGAAGAAAAAGGCCCCAGGCATATCTCTCAGCTTCTTTGGCGGCCAGCCCTCGCTCTGCCGCCGCCGAGTTGATTGCTTTTGCCCCTGCTCTTCCAGACGCATTTTAGACTTCGTGAGGGTTTAGGAAACGTAATTTAGGTAGGCTGGAGTTTATCCTAAGTCGGTTTTCCAAGCCTGTATATACTTATCTCATTGTATCACAATATAGACTTACATGATCGACTCATAACACATATTATAAGTTTTTCAGAGCAGTTTTAATACAGATTTCCAGCAGCATTATGTGAGTTATTTGTATTTATTTCTTTCTTCTACGTTGTAATTAATTCCCCCCAATTATTATTTATCGCTTGAGATTATTCGTTCTTCACCGAACGATGTAGATCTAAGGATACGATACGAGGCAGTGGGGATTCCTTGTCTATAAGGATCCACACGCCCAGATCTGTTATCCGGTGACCTATAGATGACTTTGGTATGATCGACAATCGTGTTTTTAGTAGATCTATATAATTGCTTTATGAATCTCTATTTTATCCGTTACGTATATATAAACGCTAAGATTTAGGTTTTCGCCGCGTCAATCTAGCCACGTCTTTATGGTGTGATTGTCCACCTAGAATTTCTTATCTTAGTAGGTATGGCTACGTTGCTCGTCTGTTTTAATTAGCGTATTATTAGGAAATACCAATATAGTACTCCTAGGTCGGCTCATGAATTGATCTTTCGGGACTTTCAGCGTGATCTAGATCTGTTCTGTATTTGGGAATTGTCGACACCTAGTTATACGTAAATCATAGATTAACAGGAGACCTAAAAAGTGAATGTTAATGGGACAGAGACTGATGCGATCGTTTAGGAAGTACGCCTAACCACATGAATGTTGCCTAGGTGAGGAATACGGTTAATATCGGCATCCCTAGTTTTGTAAGCATGCAAGTCATATGAGATGGAGGCCTACGAAGCAAAGTCACGTGATGTAGCATAGTGATCTAGATGGCCTACCCGGAGCTAGATCTAGTTTAGGGGATGACTCCCATAGACAATATAAGAGAAATACGGATCGGGTGAGTAGTTGTGAAGTATTGTTTAATTATATAGTTCACTAATTCCAAACGATAACTTAATAATTAGGGAGGTTAATTACTTATATGTCTATGTGTCGTGTCGAGTCGTGTCCTTTATCTTTTCTTGTCTTTTGTTGGTCATAGACCGCTTCTGTGTTCTTGGCATGATTAATTAGTTGTTTATATATAAAATGATTCACAAATTGGTTCCCTGTGGGATCGACCTTGATTCGCTATAGCTATACTACGATGGACCTAGTCCTCTTGCTAGTATTGGTGTATGGTGATCGAGTATTTTATTATCACTTGACTGACCACCGCAATCAACATCAAACCATGGATAGACATCCAAAGCGTGATTCACCGCCAGAGTGTAACCACCCTTCATCGCCTTACGCATCATCACAGTCAGATCGTCATCGAGCTCAGTCGACTTGCGGAACCCGATGACCGCATCTTTTCTGGCCGCCTCAACCTGTGAGGGAACGCGATCAAGCTCAACCTTCAGAACATCTCTCTCTTCTCGATCCTGCTTCACCTCGGCTAAAGATGCATAGTGCGCTTTCTGCATCTTTTCATGGTCCACCGCCAGTTCGGTCAGTTTCTTCTCCAAGACCTGCCAGTCGCCTTGAGTTTTGTTCAAATCGCTAACAGAGGTAGACAGCTCACCCTTCAAAAACATGATCTCGGCCTTCAGCTTCGCTATTTCAGAGTCTGTTTCTCTCGCATGAGTCTCCATTTTTCCAGACCGGCCACGGCTGCACCCTTCTTGTCACTCTCATCCATAAACTTCCGGATTGTCCTCTTCAAACTTTCTTCCGACTCGGCTGGCACGGTCAATCTCTTGGCGGCTTCCCTGTTGAGGTGTTGTGTCTGTCGAGAAAAAAGAGATACATCATCCAGCAAAAATAAAATATGGGCCACGATAAAGAGAGAGAAAAAGAGAAAGCAATTTACCATGCGACCCAATTTCCGGAGTGCAGAAGATAGAGCTTTAGTCTCAATGGCTGCACACTCGTCAGCAACCCGGTTCATGTCGACTTCCGTCTCAGAAGAGGCTTCGCCGACTTTGGCTCGCTTGGCCTGTCTTTGTTGATCCCTCACTAGTTCGGTAAGGGTTGGCCTTTTCTTGGCTTGTGCTGCTGTTTCCTCGATGCTCCCCCCGAAAGGTGGAGTTATATCGACCATGTTCTCTTCGTCCTCATCTCGCAACGAACCATAGAGGACAAGTAAGCCACTGGTAGGTTGAGGTCGGGTGGGGGAACGAGCTGGAATCGTCGACTCGACACCAGCAGGAGTAATCTTGGGCTGAACAGAACTCCCTTCTCCAGCAGTGGGAGGTGCCCTTTATTCAGCAAACTGAGCAGTAGGCGCCACTTGATCCCCGAAAGGCGGAGCAGCCCTACTCTTCGACTTAGGAACTTGAGTAGGGTCGGTGATAAGAGAGAACTTTCCCACTTCAGAAAGAAAAGATAAGATTAGCATCAACGAAATAATCAAGTTACAGATCTCAAAAAAGAAAAACATATAAAAATAAACGGAGAAATATCATACAGTTCTCTTGGTCGAGGGCGTGAAGATTCCCGTAGGGCATCGGCCCTGCCTCTTCCAGATAGGCCAGGTCATAGAGAAGGCTCAGATCTCGGGTGGCCACCTCGAAACCAAAGCCGTCCAATATATGGGCCTCTTGAGGGACTGGACTTTTATCCAGTTTATCTGTCCTTTTGCCCCTCGACCTCCACTACCCGATGTAGGGGTTATCTAGGCCATGGCGAAGAAAGAGGAATCGAGGCTTCCAGTCCTCGTGTGATGAAGGCCCTTTGGACACACTCGTGTCGATTTGTCCTTCGCTGGAAGGTGTACCACATCTTGTCCGGCATGCTTGCCATCTTATAGTAGTAGCGAAAGAGGCGGATCGAGAAGCACACCCCGGCCACTCAACATGCTATCACGAACCCCATCAGAATCCTAATAGCATTGGGGCCAAATTGAGATACACTTATCTCGTAATGGTGTAGAACTGCTACGACGGCCGGGCATAGTGGAAATCTCAATCCACAGGAAAGTTGGGCTTCGTAGACTGAGCAAAACCCTTCTGGAGGCTCGTCGGCATATTGATGTTGGCCGGATGGCAGTCGGATTTCAAACTGGGGGCTGGCAAGGCCAAAATTTTGCCGGATTTTACTAATATCATCAGAAGAAAGGCCACAGAGACAACCTTTAGGGCCCTTTCCCTCCATCCTAGTCACTAGCTTCTTTGGTTCCCTAGGGGCAGTAGAGGATGCACCAACGGGTTCTCCGGAAAGTGGTTGGGAAAGACGATCGGATTGAGCAGATGGTGAAACTGGGTTATGTGAAGGCGATTCGCTACTCCTATCTGATTCTGTGGCGCTACTAGACATGGATAAATGCAGAAAGAATGAGCAAAAACTGGAGAAATGCTTACTTGAAATTTGGAGTTTAGATGAATGAAATGGAGAAATGGCGAAATGGCTCTTCTCCAACTTTTCTCTACCTTTTATGCTTGCAAATCTGCTGAAATGATGTGAAAGGATGTGGTTTGGGGAAGTTATAACCCTTCACTAATCACGAGAATCAAGGCATGACGGAAGATGAAGCGTTAGTGAGCCGTGACATCATGATGCAGTGCCACGATTGGCTAGGGTTACAAGTGGCGGGCTTTTTCCCGCCCAGACGATTATCCAACTCGAAGACGATTTCAAAATGGCAGATTTGACCTCGGACAATGGGAGTCGCCTCTCTCAAGTCTGGGGGGCTTATGACGATACAGGGTTTCACCCCTCCACGTGTCGTCTATCGGTTGGTCCTCACATTGTGAATAAAGGTATGCATGTCGAGACTCGAAGCTACGATGATCGACATTTGATCAGTGTAGGATAAGGTTCCTAGAGTCGGTTACCGCAAGTCGGTTAAGTCGGCGTCGAGGACGGAGTCCGTACCAGCTACGAAGGCCCGTTATCAACGTGATGACTTGGGCAAGGGGGCAAGGCCCATATGAAGGGTAAATATGACAATAGCTAAGACCGACCTAATATTAGGGTTAGGCAGCGCATTATCATTATAAATACCACGTTCCAGGAACTACGTAAGGTTTGATTCCTGGACAATTACAGGATACGTAGGCAATCTAAGGCAAGCTCTTAGACTCAGCTGTAAAACATAAAACCTACAACCCGTTCGTGAGGCATTAGGGTTTTGGGTGTTCATCACTAGATTCATTCTGGCCCGGATTAATTAGGTGACATAATTTGTCATCGTCAGAGACTAATCTTCCTAGGTATTGTTGGGAATCAAAGGTGGGGCCCTCTCCCAAGAAATTTTGTTGCATCCACAAGGATTCGAACTTGAGATCTCTTTCTTAAGCGACCAAAGCCCCTTCCACTCAAGCTCATGTGGTTTGTATCTTGATTGCGAATGAGGATTATGTGTTTTGGCGGATGGTTGTCAATGAAAACGGCCTTCATAATGTCTTTTTTGCAGGTGTATAAGACATCGTGAGCATGGGTTCTCCAAGAAGCAGCATAATATGATGGTAAATACTAAGGAAACTCGAACTAAGCCTCGGCATGAGTATAGTAGGAGAGATATTCAAGGACCATTTCATGAAGAATGAAGGGTAATTAATGTGAAAGGGGTTAATGATGGAGCGGGAGAACGATTTCGCGACCAGGACAAGGGTTTGAGGTCTTCTAGAAAAGAGCTGGAAATTTAGAAGACTGTGGTGAGGACTAAAAGAAGATTAGTTGGGGATCAATTAGTAAATGGAGAGGTTTCAAATTGCATGCACAAAAGGAATGAGACTTTACCAGTTTGTACATGTAATTCGAATGAAATGCAATCAATTATAAACGTTCCATTACTAAAGGCTTGAGAAATGTTTTGATGATGATCTTGTTATTTACGAGGCTTTCCTCAAGTATAGACATAAGTTTGAAGAAGTAGATCATGAAGCACACGGCCTTGCAGCATATATGTTGTGGTTTCTACGGGGGAGGATTCGAAGGGATGTGGGCATGAGTGATGTAAAGGGCTGCAACATGTAACAATGGATTATTTATACTTTATATCAGATGCATGTTTGGAGTCCATTAAAACGCCTTTCCTCCCATATTTATGATAGTAGTAATAGCACCGATCGAGACACTCGATCTTAGCACAGCAGAAGCTTATATGATTTACGATATGAAACATAACTAATTAATCCTACGAGATGGTTGAAGATTTACCTTTTAAGAGGAATAGTAAATCGACAAAGAGCGAGAAGCCGTGATCTTCCGGATTGTATCTCCAAGCGACAACAGATGGACGTCGATCCTCGCCGTAGAACCTCCTCGAATATGCACAAGAAAAATCCTAGGTTTTTCTTTTCTAAATGACTAAGGAAAGAAACTAATTTTTCTTCCTTTATTTTACAAAGTGGCGCATTTAATTGTGATTTTTGTGCTAGGAGTAACTCTATTTATATAGAAAAATAACTAGTCAAGAGAGTTTTCCTTTTCACACCACAAAAACCTATTCCCATAAGGAAAAGATATTTTTGCTACAAAATAAGAGATAATTCCCAAAAAATCAATCTCTTAATTTTTTCCATCAATTATCCAACAAATAGATGATTAAATCATATAGTAACTCCTTGAGTAACTGTACTTTAAGGACTAAGGTTGTTATCTAAACAATCTTTCAGAAAGGATGTAACAGCGTAACCGTCACTATCCGATCTTAAGAATCTTATAATCAACCTTTACTCATTGTATTAAGATATTTTACGATCAGTCACTTTCTGAATGTGGATGCAAAATCTCCAGTCCTACCTTTAAGCACCAAGTGCTCAATGCCTCTATTTACGGGAGTGGAGTAAATGTTTCACTTTTTATCCACAAATTCATAAGCATCTTCTAGGTAGACTTCTCGGTATTACATAATAATAATGTGAACCGTTATTTTGCAATCAATATCTTAATTGAGTTAAGCAGTGTAATGTAGCATATCAATAACTATACAAGACAATACATGGTTTATCCTTTCAAAGGAAATCGTTTCACCGGAGGTAGGCCAAGCATCGCCAAAACTATGCTATAGCCTATATCCGAGCATGGAGTACTCGTTTCTCTGGTAATATCAGAGATTCCTCCAAATATTTAGACAAACTAATCGGCGTTTCGAGTACTCCTTTAGACAAAAAGTCTATTACTCAAAAGCTCCCACTAGCTTGTATCCTTCATAAGACCCCGAAGGTTAATATGAAAAAGTAGTGATATTTTTCAGCTCTATTACATTTTCCTAATTGAAAGGTAACTTAGTCATGTTTCCTTTGAGATAGTGTTCTTAGACTGGAGATAGGAATCACCCTTAGCCAGTCTTCAGATCTTATCTCTAGGATATATGAACTAATTAATAGATGCTGAAGAATCGTTCATCTAAATACGGAAGCCATTTGTCTTAATAGTTTATGTTGTGTTACATATACCTTTTCAGCATTACTTAGTGGTTTTGACTTTATCAGACAAAAGTCCAAGTCTCAGAATCATATACAAATGTCATTTTCACTTTCTTTAAGGCAACTATATTATCGATGTGAAAGTGAATCCATTTGTTCCAACGACTCTGAAAACAAAAATTATATTTCTTCGATATTCAAGGATTAAAATCTGAAATTTATTTCCTTATATCACTCCCACTATCTTAGCTGAAATAACTGCTCGTTGTTTACTCTTCAATCATTAATGCCTAGCTACCTTGTTCTTACAAAAGAACTTAGCTTCCGGGCCATAATTCCGGTTAAGAAAATCTCTAAGGATTCATAGGTTAGTGATCCGAAATCACTTTCCTTATCCTATATTTCTCCTTTTATTAATATTTCGGTTTAGCCTTTAACTTATTTAGTTTAGATGACTTACACTTGTAGACATTTACCTTCCCATTCTTGGCTTTCTTTAAAGGAATGGGCCGTGAACTAGCAGTTCATTTGAGTAGACACTACTCGTAAACTGTGGGATGTCTAGATTGATACCAAATCATTATCGTCATCTTTGAACTAATTTTGTTTTGTCTCTAATTTAACACAAGTGACAGCAGTGAAATTCTTATCAATGTCACTTAAGTTTGAAGACTTAAGAGGAACATCCTCTTCCGAAAAATTAATTTGCATTTTTGATTATTGAGTTCAACGTTCTTGTTACTTTTCCACTTTTACGAAGTCGTTTTAGGTCAATATAATATGTTTAACAATTTAGTTGCCTTGAGATGATATGTAGTTGAAAAATAATTTATGACAGAAATATAAATCAAATCATACACTACAACAAATAATGATTTTAGGAATTATAAACGTGATGTCATGCATATAGTTTATCCTACCATTCCAATGATTTAATCTCACACTTCAGTGCCGCCGAAGGGTAGGTCAAAGAGGTGACGATTAAATTGAGACAATCTCTCTCAACAATTAACTGAGAATAAGACATCCCAATTTAATTGTTGATTACCTTCCTTTTTCAACCAAGATATTTCCAAAAAATACCCTTTAGAGTGTGACCTACTGTTTCAGATTTTTAAGTAGACCCCGAGTATGCCGCCGAAGGTTAGGTCAGTGACCCGATGAGTACTCAAAATCCTATCCTTTCAGAAACCAAGCCTTGAATTTTGATAGCAGTGGCCATCTGAAGGGGGCCGAAATCAAAGCGGCACGAGGCGTCACCATTCTCTCACGGTGCTTGTGTCAACAGTAGAGGCCGAGGAGTCGGTTGTCACCTTCCCCGCTCCCACTCGTTATTTTGAAAATTAGGTAGTCTTTTAGGATTTTTAGAATTTATTTACAATCCGAAAAACAATAAATCATGAATATTTAAATTAATCCTCCCACTAGTTCATTGGTTCCAAATACCGTCTAACTAGTGTCACTTATTTACGACTTTCCAATTTCTCGGATTTATAAAATCTTTGTGTAGTCACTACACAATTAAAATTCACCATGAATTTTATAATCCTAATATATTAGGACTTATGAATTTCCCACCAAATCGAAAAAAAATATATCACAAATTTAAAGCTCCCACGAGTTTATCGGTTCCAAATACCGTCTAACTAGTGACACTATATTCATGATCTTCCAATTTATAGATTATTTAGAAAATCTCTTGTGTAGACACTACACAATTAAAATTCACCAAAGAATTTTATAGTCATAATATTGTCATGATAAAAATTTAGGATCTTAGAATTTAATCTCAATAATTTGAAAACAATAAATCTTGAAAAGCAATCACCAACTTATCGGTATTAAACCCTGGCTGAGTTTTAACCGAGTTCACTGAATGGTGTCGGGATTGGCTAATCCGACCCGTCCTCTTCGTTGGTTCATATACGACGCTAACGTCGCACGTGTGCGGGTGCTGGTTTGAAAATCGGGATAAGGTTGCCCCATTGAGCCTCAGCTCGCCGGATAGCTTGACCTTGCCGGACCCCCGTGGCTAACCCCGGACTTGGACGGACAAGTCGAGTCGAGCCGAAGCCCTGTTGACCGCCCGAACCAATTTTCGAACCTTTTTGGTCGGTTGGTGTCCAACTTTTCCGGATTTTCCAATTTTCCAATTATTAAAATTCTTTTATGTAGTCACTACATAATTAAAATCCACGAATGAATTTTAGATCCCAAAATTAAATTTACCGAGTAAATTTTATTTTATCATATGAATTTTATATCCCGATAAAATTCCTTTCATTTTAATTAATTTAATTAATTACCTAAATTAATTACGTCTCACACATGCCTAATTAATATCATGATTAAATATCTACATGTATGCATATGCTAGGAGTGAAATTCATGAATATGATGCATGTCATGGCATAGTTATTTCACATAATTATCAAATATGAAAATAAATGCGTAAAAGTAAACCAACCGTTGGTACCCCGTATCTAACCTATTTAAACTAGGAAAAGCAAAAAAATAAATAAATAAAGCCGCCTCCTTTTTTTTCCTCTCGTACCATTGATGCAACTATGGATAACTTTTCGTGAAATTGGAAAATCAGGCCCTTTTAACTTCTGACATTTTTTTTCAGGTCGGACAGATTCTGACATTTTTTTTCAGGTTCCACGTCCAAATTTGGATGAAATTGTCCAAATACAGTCAAAACCCTCCAAATTTGGATGCATTTCGTCCAAATAAATTGAATGGACAAAATGGACGAAAACCGTCCGAATGTTGGATGCCCCGTCCATCTTGGGGCGAATACCGTCCATTTTTGGACGGTGCGTCCTACATTGGGACGGTTTCCTTCCATTTTGTCCAAAGCTCTAAAAACCGTCCCAATTTGGACGGTATAACCTAGTCTCTCCGTCCAAACAGAGGACGCACCGTCCAAATTTGGACGGATACATCCCTTTTTGGACGGGTTTCATCCATTTTGAAACTCTTATCAATGTATTATTTACTCTCTTCGCCTTCTCTTGTCTTCACCGTTTCATCACACAAAAAAATCACCATTGCTTCCAAAAAAAATCACCATTGCTACATCAAAAATTCACAATTGATACCCAAAAAAAAAAAAAAAAAAAACCATATTTGTCATTTTGAGCAGCGTTGTTTTATTTCACCGGAGTTGTATTTTTAAACAAAATGGGTAAGAATTTACTTAAGTTTGAATAAATTTATTTATTGTGTTTGTTTTTATTGTTATTTGTTCACATGAATTTTCGATTTTTATTAATGTTATAAATTTTCGATTTTTAGCGTAGTGTAGTATGTGCATTTTCGATTGTTAATGTTATAAATTTATTAATGTTATAAATTTATTAATGTTATGAATTTTTTATTTTTATTAATGTTATGAATTTTCGATTTTTATTAATATTGTTAATGTTATAAATTTTCGATTTTTAGCGTTGTGTAGTATGTGAATTTTCAGGGTAAGAAATGATTAATTTTGATTATATATTTCGATAATGGAATTGACATTCGTTGGATAATTAGGGTAGTCAATGATACATTTTATTTTGATTGATATATTCTGATGAAATATTTGGATGACGATACAAATATATTTTGGTTGATGTCAATGTGATCGCTTGTAGTAATAAACGAAACTTGTTTACCGAATGTGTTTTATTGGTTTGGTACAAAGTTGATTATGTTGTTGTAGTGGAAGATGAAAATTCAATTCAAATATATGGTTTTTGAATTACGTATTTTGTGATAGTACGAGAACATCCCTTGAAATTATTGGTAACAAGAATGTGATTTAAAATTGAAACAAACGACAAATTAATGTCGTTTGAAAATACAAGAACGAATATTTCGAATCGAATTCCATGGTACGCCTCGGCTGATGAGGTTCTTAGAATTTCATGCTTTCCTAGGGGTGTTTTCGATTCCTTCCGATCCATTGTGTCATGCCTAATCTCCGTGCTTTGTATTGGGGCTCTGGTAGGTAGCTCGTAGAAAATTTCATTAGGTCTCAGCAAATAGAGCATATTTTCCTGTCTCAAAGACTGAAAATCCTCACCGGAAGTGAGGCACTCCTTAGATTGAAAATATAAGTTACATTACATCGCCGCGTCCGGCATCCGTTCTCCTCGTCATCATCAAGTACTCTATGACGCTTGGTAAAACACTACTCTCTTCTTCTCTTACCCTCTAACGTTACAACACAACACAGCACAAAACAACGATGTTCCGAAAAACAGAAAAAATGATAAGAAATTTCGGTTATATATATATCTTTATTTATTTATTTATATGTGTGTGTGTGTGTGTGTGTATATATATATATATATTTATTTATTATTTATTTATTTATATGTGTGTGTATGTGTGTGTGTGTATATATAAATATATAAATATATATAAATATATTTATATGTGTGTGTGTGTGAGTATAAGTATCCTCATTTATTAATAATTGTGTCATTCTTTTTGACATATACTTACACAAAATATCATATTTTAACATCGCAAAAACACTCACACTCACACTCACACTCACACACACACTTATTACATATATGCACTTGTACTTATTACATATATATGTGTATCACACTGACAATATGATGACAAATATACAAAAATTTTATATATTCATTGTTTATATATTATTTATAGTCATATCTCCACTGTATACTGATGTAAATTTATAATTCTTTCACAGATAACAACATTGTGTCCTTTAAGTTTGAATTTGGTGGAGAGTGGATATACAACGAAGGATGCGATAGATGGTTTTATAGAAAAGGAAAATTTTATTTGATTCGTGTAAAAACCGATATGACATTGGATGAAGTGAAGCAGAAAGTGTGTGGGAAAGTAGGAATTGATGTATCAAAAAATACATTGGTCATGAAACTTTTGTACGCAAAATATGAGGGGCCGATTGATGTTTTGGATGATGAGACATGGCTAGGGTACATTGATGATCTGCTTAGATTAGAAACCGTCAAACTTTGTGTTAATGTTGAACCGGTTATTGCTGATGATGACTCAGAAGACATATACGACAACGCATTTGACTTAAATGAACAACCGATAGTTGAAGAAAATTATAGAGGGATTGAGGATTTTACACCCGAACTTTATTATAATCAGAATTCCGGTGAGCATGTTGTACGTGCTCTACAAGTCTCACTTTCATGAAATTGTCATCCAACCGAATACAACTTTCGGTGATCAAGTAATTGACTTGTCAAGTGAACGTGGATACTATTGGGGATTTATTGCAAATATGATTAGTCAGCCATTGCACATACCTTATAGTGAACAACCTATGGCTAGAATGTCTCGGCAGAATTTAGATCAGACGACCCACACACCGTATAGGCAGCAAACTAGTGGTATGAGGCGTGAACCAGGGACTGAAGCTGGTACATGTTAGGATAATTTTGGCCAGACTAGTCATAATCTCCACATAGATGGAACAAGCCAGCAGTTTATGCAAACAGTGATGCAAGCACCGATGCAAACGGGCCTCAATATCGGCGGATCTTTCATGAGTTATTTGACAAAGACTTTGCAATGAACCACGACACTCGGGTCACACATTTAGTATGGCAAGTATTAATCGCAATAGAGGTGTTCATTTCGGTCCGAATGGATCCGTCCCAAATTCCTCCATGTCCACGTCTTTGGGACGTTTGCACCGATAATCCGGATGTATTGTTTATTGGTAAAAAGTATAGAGACAAGGAGGATATGAAGGATAAAATGAGTTACCACGCATTGAAACATGACTACATGTGGAAACTCGTTAGGTCTGACAAGGAAAAGTTAAAATTACGATGTTATACTTCAGAACGATGCGAATGGAAGGTTGTCGGTAGGAAGGTTGTTGATTCGGATGTGGACGCAAGGGACGGATAAAGTTGCATGAACTTTGAGATAACCACGTACAATGAAACCCACACTTATGGATTGGAGCAATTGACTGACAATCATAGACAGCCAAGCCCGGACCTATAGGTCGTTTCGTAAGGGATAGCCTCATAAAACACGGCAGCGGTTTCACGACAAAAGTTTTACAAGCTGAGGTCAAAAAAGCATTCCGCATAGACCTTAATTATCAATGTGCCTATCAATGTAGACAGAAAGCCTTGGAATTGATCGGCGGAAACGTAGAAATGTCGTATTTTAAATTACATGCCTACTTTTACATGTTGAAGGTAGAAAATTTTGGAACCATCACAGACATTGTTCCTGATGCGCTTGGCAGGTTCAAGTATTGTTTCATGGCTTTGGGTTCTAGTATCGAGGAGTTTAAGTATTGTCGGCCTATCTTAGTTGTGGACGGTACACATCTGAAAACAAAATGCGATGGGACATTGTTAGTAGCAGTCAGTGTAGACGCGGGCGACCATATCTTTCCGTTAGCTTTTGCCGTGACCGACGGAGAGAGCCTTGATGCGTGGACGTATTTCATGGAAAACGTCATGTTGATAATCGGGGAACGTAGTGACTTGGTTTTCATATCAGACAGAGGGCCAGGCATCATTGGAGCCGTTAGAAATGTATTTCCAGACGCTTACCATGGTTACTGCTACCACCACATCGTTATGAACCTCAATAAAAAATTCAGGAGCACGGGATATTGTCCGTACACTTTCTGGGAAGCCGCTTATACATTTTAAGAAACACGATTGAAAATATTATTTCAGAAGATAATAGAGATGGATAGAGACCCAACCAAACCAGTTTCGCGTTATCTACAAGAGATTGGAATCGACAAATGGGCACGATCACAATTTCTGAGTACACGTTACGCAATAATGACAAGCAACCATGCTGAAAGCTTTAACAACGTCATTAGGGATGCGCGTAACATGAGTATCGTGAATCTCTTTGACCACATTAGGGGAGTGTTGCAGCGTTGGCATTGTGAGAGGAGAGAACTTGCGGACTCGTGTCGCACCGTGTTAGCCCTCGAACTCAAGAGTTCTTGAATGGTGTTTCGCGTGCGTGCGAAGGAGTTTCACACTGCTCAGGATCGACCGGGACCAGTTTCAAGTTGGGGACATCGATACTAGTGAGAAAATAAATATGCTTACGAAGAAATGTTATTGCGGGCAATTTCAGGGACTTCAGTTACCTTGCGTACATGCTTGCGCTGCTATAAGTCACCGCTGCGAGAGTCCGTACACTTATTGTTCTCATTACTACAAAGCTGCATGTTTCCAACGTATATATGAAGGACGCATTTTCCCTGTTCGAGTCGAGGATGATTGGATTCTTCCCGAATGGATTAGAACTAAACCTTCTCTCAATCCGCCTGAGCCTAGAGTGAGGGAAGGAGGAGAAACACAGAGTATGGGAGCTAGGCGGGGCCGACCCAGGACCCTGAGGATTCCTTCTCAAGGTGAGCCTCTCGGTGCTAGGACTAGCAGGATGCCTACTGAGAGGACAAACCCAGGTTCCGGTAGGAATTGCTCGAATTGCGGTAACCCCGGACACAGAAGGAATAGATGTCCGACTCGTGCAGTTGTTCCTAATTGAATAAATCTCTACTTTAGCATGTGTTGATATTAATTTTGTAAGCCATTACGATTGTAATAGATATATTTATTATTCCGTTGGGTTGAATGTTATATCACATTGATTTCCAAAGAATGACCAACAGGCAGTCGAAATAGATACTTGTTACACTAAACGACTTAATTTATAGAAGATGATATAGTCATCCTCATTGTAGCTTTCAGATTCTCTCCTGTAATCATGCCCACCAATGCAAACTTGAACCCATCATGGGAGAAACGTAGTTTTAGAGAAAATCTGATGCCTGCTTCTGCACCGAGCATAATAATATAATATGACTATGTGCAATAAAAAGTCCAATGAATCCGCCTCATCCAAATTGGGAGACAGTTATCCAAGAGCATTCCACTTCCTGATTTGGAGTTTCCTGCTTTCGTTCTTTGCAAATGAATGTGATAGTCCTCTCTACTAGAGATGGAAGAACCACCTCATGTGATAGTCAAGACAAGAAATCACACAACAAAAATCACCAACTTTAACAAAGTCTTTTGTTTTAACACAGTATAACTATATAGCAGTAGAACTGTAGAAACCCAGAGATGAAATCATAAAGCAAAATCCATTATCTTTAATTACGAGGAGAAAGAAAAATAATGTGATCATGGCGTCTAGAGACTAAAAAGAGAAACTGAAATCATAAAACAACATATGCAACTTCAAAAAAGTCTACAACTTTCGTCATTGTTAAAAGAAAATAACCTGCACGTGAAAAATAAACCTTAAAAGTCATCTTGATTAAAAGTTTCGTAGGTGATAACGTCATCATGACCGTATGTCACATCATCTTCATCATATTCCGGCACTCGGCAGACCTCACACACATATATTTGATGAGATACGGGAAAAATATATATCCAACGCCTGCGTTGCCCTTTGCTATCTGTTGAATCCTGTTGGGAATATACTCTCCGACGTCAAAGTATGATGTAATAGATGCGTACGCAAGTGCATACAAATCAAATGTCGGTGCGGTGTAGTTCATCTTGCCATACATATTGGTGACAAGGAACATAATCAAGAAATGAAGGAATGGACCGCACCAGGACCAGGGTGAAGGGCGGGTATGCCTCACACGTTCCCAAAGATGCGTCTCCCCAAACAAAACATCCATGTCACACTGTAGTAATTCATTAACATCCGGAAATAGAAAGAAATCCAAACCCTGAGGATATTCTGGAATGGCATACTCGTTGTTGATCCATGTATTATTCAAAACGACAGGAACGCCTCGCACTCTGATGCACCATTCATTGAGCTCTATCATAGCTACACAAGCGTAGAATTCACGCACAATAGACCGATTCACGTGATGAAAGCTTAATGGCCTTTGGGGGACTCCATGCCAACCGTTATCTCGGAACAAGTTCCCTATCAAACTAGGAAGACTCTCCATGTTCAATCGCCTCTACAACGATGTGTCTTGCCATCCAGCTTAGTCACGTACTCACGCCTCTCTCTCTTACATTTGTGAAACGGCTTATGAGAGATTGCTCTTCCAACGACAAATCAATTTCGTCATTGGAAATGAACACAGGAGCATGTGGGTTAGCCATTGAAAGGAACACTAGAAGAGATTATATGAGTAAAATAAACGAAAAATGAGAGGGATGAATGGTTGTTAAAGGATTTGTCACTTTATAGATTTTTTTCCAAAAGAAACATTGATTGAGAAGGTCAGTGGGAATTATGATTCGTGCATATTTGGACGGAATCCGTCCAAATTTGGACGGTCATAACTCACCACCATTTGACGTGTGGGGCCCCGTCTATAGTGACATTGTACCTATGTGTCCTGCCTAAATGCAATAATCACAACCACTTGAAGTGTAGGACCCGCCGATAGTGACCACACATGTTATATAGGTAGGACACATAGGTACAGTGTCAAGTCTTGTCTTCAGACTGGACAACATGGCTAGTCATAAGAAGCATTAATTGGATTTCGTCTAAATTAGGAGGGATTCCGTATTAGACGGTTCCGTCTAAATAGAAACCTTTCTGTCCAAAATTTGGACGGATTCCTTTATTTTTGGTCAGTAAGTGAATTCGGACGGATTCCGTACCTTGAATCAATCAATCTTCTTGTTGAATTCTGTAGATATTACTTTATCCTTTGACATTGACTACACCTTCATTTCACTTTTTTCAAAAATATCGTCGACACCATGACGATTCAACAGGAACATTGATTGATTGAAAGTATAGAAACCGTCCGAATTCACTCACTTACCAATATTTGGACGGAATCCGTCTAAATTTGGACGGATTCCGTCCAATTTTTGGATGGTCATAACTCACCACTATTTGACGTGTGGGGCCCCGTCTATAGTGACACTATACCTATGTGTCCTGCCTAAATGCAATAATCACAACCATTTCAATCACAACCACTTGAAGTGCGGGACCCGCCGATAGTGACCACACATGTTATATAGGTAGGACACATAGGTACAGTGTCAAGTCTTGTCTTCAGAATGGACAACATGGCTAGTCATAAGAAGTGGTTAATTGGATTTCGTCTAAATTAGGAGGGATTCCATATAGATTTAGACGGTTCCGTCTAAATGGAAACCTTTCTGTCCAAAATTTGGACGGATTCCTTTATTTTTGGTCAGTAAGTGAATTCGGACGGATTCCGTACCTTGACATGGCATGACTGGTGACATCATATTCAGTCCCGCCCCCATTCTCCCTATATATACTATGAGACATCCCAAATAATCATACAAGAATGAACAATTAAAAGAACTTCGGCCATTTTTACTATACAATGAAGCAAATGGATTTTCCAAGTTTCTTTAAAGTTCTTGATGGAGGTTTCGCAACAAGTTTGGTATGTCATTATTAATTAACTTACATTTATATCACTTATATTATGATTGAACCAACATGATATGTTTCTTTTTTCATAGACGCTACCTCCAGCATACTTTAATAGGTGGAACGACACGATGGGGAACATAGATATGACCGTTCTCAGAAGCCGATTAAGGACATGGGAAGTGAGGATTGGAGCCGCAGACAATGGAATTCTTCGTTTCTTTGGGGAAGGTTGGAAGGAGTATGTGGCCGCTCATGACTTGAATGAGGGGGAGTTTATAGTGTTTGAACACAGAGGGGGTTTCATTTTCGACACTATTGTGCTGGATCACACTTCTTGTGAGAAGACTTCTTCTGTTTCCGATGGTGAAGAAGATGATGCAGGTGCAAGTCACCAAAATCCCCATTTTCAGATGACGCTGGCAAACTGGGCATTTTCACGTGGTTATGTGGTGAGAGATGGATTTGATATTTTTAGTTGTTTTCTTGTGTATCTTTCTTCCTCATTGCAATTTTTAACAGTATTTAAAATTGTTTATGATTTGTAGAATATTCCAATGCCATTTGCTAGAACAAACGACATGTTGCGAAACAAGACGGTCGAACTGCGAATTGCCACAGGGGAATCATGGCGTGCTAGAATTGTAGCTTCTATTCCAAACTATCAACAAGTTCGTTTAAGCGGGTTGAATGATTTCATTACCGACAATGACCTAAATGTTGGAGATGAATGCACCTTTGAAGTCGTTGATGAACCTATAGAAAATCACGCCGTGTTTAATTGGTGATTACTAGACATTGAAGAGCATTTATTAAGACGTCGTCCTATCCTATTTAAGCCAATGTATCATAACTCTCTTTCTTTTTAAGTTTTTAAGCCTTGTATGAAAGCCAATGTATCATTACTCTTTCTTTTTATGTATGTAAGCCAATGTAGCAGTAACACAACAAGTTTTCATTCTACAGAGGTAGTCTAAAGTTGTAAACATAAAAGTAAATAAGACCTAATCAAACTAATCAGACAATGGCATTCAACAAAAAGATTGGTCAAGACAAGAACTCATACAACAAAAATCACCAACTTTAACAAAGTCTTTTGTTTTAACACAATAGAACTATATAGTGGTAGTACTGTAGAAGCCCAGAGATGAAATCATAAAGCAAAATCCATTATATTTAATTACGAGGAGAAAGAAAAATAATGAGATGGATGAATGGTTGTTAAAGGATTTATCACTATATAGAGGTAGGACACTAGAAGAGATTATATGAGTAAAATAAACGAGAAATTAGAGGGTTGAATGGTTGTTAAAGGATTTGTCACTATATAGAGGTAGGACACATAGGTACAGTGTCAAGTCTTGTCTTCAGACTGGAGAACATGGCTAGTTATGTTTTGACATTAATTGGATTCCGTCTAAATTAAGAGGGATTCCGTCTAATTGGAAACCTTGCTGTCCTTATTTAGACGGGAATAGTGGTTATGTCTTGACATTGACTACACTTTGGTTTCACTTTTTTCAAAAATATATCAATCAATGTTCTTGTTTAATTCTGCAGATATTACCTCACGTCTATAGTAACACTGTACTGTACCAATATGGCCTGCCTAAATTTATAACTCACAACCACTTGAAGTGTGGGACCCGCCGATAGTGACCACACATGACATATAGGAAGGACACATAGGTACAGTGTCAAGTCTTGTCTTCAGACTTGAGAACATGGCTAGTTAAGTTTTGACATTAATTGGATTCCGTCTAAATTAGGAGGGATTCCGTCTAAATTTAGAAGGATCCGTCTAATTGGAAACCTTGCTGTCCTTATTTAGACGGGAATAGTGGTTATGTCTTGACATTGACTACACTTTGATTTCAATTTTATCAAAAATATATCAATCAATGTTCTTGTTTAATTCTCGCAGATATTACCTCACGCCTTTAGTAACACCAGATCGCACTATATGGCCTCGCCTAAATTTATAACTCACAACCACTTGAAGTGTAGGACCCGCCGATAGTGACCACACATGACATATAGGTAGGACACATATGTACAGTGTCAAGTCTTATCTTCAGACTGGAGAACATGGCTAGTTATGTGTTCGGTAAGTATTAAATTTATTATTTTACCGGAACACCCCAAGTGCAAGTCACGTTGTAGTGGGTATTACCGGGTCGTCCAAGGAATCGAATGATGTCGCAAACAAAAATACAGTTAACGTACCGGTGAATTGTCACGATAAATCTAATTAAAATAATAAAGTTCCTACAAATTCTATGGTCCTAAATAATTTCTATTAAACTAATAAAACAAAAGAGATCAAATTAAACCTAAATAAACTATTGAATCTAAATTCCAAATTGCTATGAAAAATTACTGACTTTCTTCTTAATGTAACGAGACAGTAGGCCAACAAGGATTCTACCAAACAACCACCACCCAACCAGTTTGTGAGATGAATCAAATGTCTTGGTGTGATCTAACTTAAATCCAATCAAATTTCTTTAATCAAATTTATTTGGTTTCGCTCCTTTCTCAAGTGAAACAAAATTAACAATAAAAGAACATGATCATGAGTTCGCTTTCCGAATCTCCTACCCAATTAACAATAAACTAATCTCTCGGAATATCATTAATCAGATCGAATGAAGGGTTCTATGTAAATTTAATTCTCATCAAATTCAAAACAAAAATCGTTTCATCGATTTTTCAATCTAACAAAACATACATTCAAACAATTCAAAACATTTGATAAAGAAAAATAAATTCAAACTCACTAATAATGTTTACTGAAAATCTCCTGGTTGTGGTGATGTTGTAATGGCTTCATCCGTTGTCCTACTGCGAATTGCTTAGCCTTCAATTATCTTCGATCTCCAAAAGAAAATTGAAAGAAAGAAACTCATGTTTTTGTGTGATGTGGTGCGGCTGCTAGGGTATGCGGCTGCTGTGTAATGATGTGTCGTAATTAGGGTTGAGAATACGCTGCTATATATAGGGAAATAAGTCGGCTATGCTTATGTCGGCCTCCGGACGAACATTCAATGGGCTGGATGCTCGTCCAGGGTACGTAAATTGTTTGAGTCGGGCCGAGTCTTGAGTGGACGCACGTCCTATGCAAAATTGGACGCCAGTTCAGCAAAAACTTCCACATACTGATCTGATTTCCTCCAGTGGATGCTAGTCCAGTATTCCAGACGTTCGTCCAGGTAAAAACGTAACTTCCTGAATCGAGATCTTCTCTTGGACGCTCGTCCTCCTCTTTGAACGCCCGTCCAATGGACGGAGCAAACAGACACTCATTCAGTACTCCATATCTTCAGTCCAAGTCGACTTGCATCCTTCTTCTTCCACTTAATCTCCCAAGTGAACATCTTTTTAGCTCATATAATGCCATGCAAATGTACCTACAACATGATAGAAACATGCAAACTGTAGAAACATATATATAGATGGAAAATCATCGATAAAAACACGTAATAAGCTCGAGTTTGCTAGTAAATTGTTTCCATATATTTCACTTAAACTCATACTTTCCTATAAAAAGTAATAAAATACGAAGAATATTGTTACGGAATAAAGCGATAAAAAAACATAAAAATCACTGTTAACATTATGTTTTGACATTAATTGGATTCCGTCTAAATTAGGAGGGATTCCGTCTAAATTTAGACGGATCCGTCTAATTGGATCCATCCTTGTTTGTCCTTATTTAGACGGGAATAGAGGTTATGTCTTGACATTGACTACACTTTGATTTCACTTTTTTCAAAAATATATCAATCAATGTTCTTGTTTAATTCTGCAGATATTACCTCACGTCTATAGTAACACTATACTGTACCTATATGGCCTGCCTAAATTTATAACTCACAACCACTTGAAGTGTGGGAACCGCCGATAGTGACCACACATGACATATAGGTAGAACACATAGGTATAGTGTCAAGTCTTGTCTTCAGACTAGAGAACATGGCTAGTTATGTTTTGACATTAATTGGATTCCGTCTAAATTAGGAGGGATTCCGTCTAAATTTAGACGGATCCGTCTAATTGGATCCATCCTTGTTTGTCAGTAAGTGAATTCGGACGGTTTCTGTACTTTCAATCAATCGATGTTCCTATTGGATTTTGGACGGAGTCCATCCAAAATTTGGACGGATTCCTTCATTATTGGTCAGTAAGTGAATTCGGACAGATTCCGTACCTTGAATCAATCAATGTTCTTGTTTTGCAGATATTACGTTATGCTTTGACATTGACTACACCTTCATTTAACTTTTTTCAAAAATATCGCCAACACCATGACAATTCAACAGGAACATTGATTGATTGAAAGTATAGAAACCGTCCGAATTCACTCACTGGCCAAAAAGGACGGAATCCGTCCAAAAATTGGACGGATTCCGTCCAAATGTTGGACGAAATCTGTCCAAAAATCAACAGGAACATTGATAGATTGACAAGACCTGACAATGACCTCTTACATCGATAACTCTATATATACTATGAATTTTACACTACCCATGCATAACCCTCACTTTTACTCTGCCTTAGCCACAATGTCTGAATCGGATTCCCCTCCTTCTAACATTCGATTTTTAATCCCGAAAATGAAATTCTCCTGAATGGCATCCTCATCGGCCGAGACAAAGATGGTATAACTCACTTTTATGATGAGGATACATCAAGAATCGGTTCACAACAGTCCATGAGCGCTACAATTGGATTTGGCACTTTCAAGATAGAGTCATTGTCGAGAGAGAGAGAATTCAATGGGAGAGTCTACCTACCAATCAAGATTCTCTTACGTTGAATTTCGTCAGAACGCCTCGCACGTAGTCTCGCACCGACCTCGACTAAGAAACGATCAATTTTTCGTGAATTCTACAGGCTTGTCAGGTCAAAAATTAATGTGTCGCATGATACAATACCAGTATCAGGGGTGTACAAATTACGTGGAGTAGATGTCTGTTTTACTTCGGATTGGATCAATCGCTACTATCGTTTACCTGGAGTGCAAACATTCAATCGCAATTCAAATGTGTAATTGCGAGGCGTCAATATCCTAACGAATGGCTGCGTGTTTTGTTCGAATGGATTTCTAGTAGCGTTTATGGTACCGTACACACTGTTCAACCAAGCAATGACCTGAAAACTTTTTTGTACGCAGTTTTGAATCGTGAAGTTGATTTTGGACGTGACTTCGTTCACAGGATTGGTAACATATCGCTTAGCATGGCTGGTGATGGTTATCTCTATTATCCTTTTCTTATCACGGCTCTCGCAAGGGATTTTCACGTACCAGAATATGACAATGATGACATTGATCAGGAAACCTCCCCTATCATCTTTAGTGACCACCCTTGGTTTGTTTAGGAGCCAACATTTCAACTTGGGTTAGGCTAATGGATAATATGTTTCCTTTTATTAAGAAGATATTTTATTAAAATAATATAAATTAATGTTTTGTCGCTAGTCTGTAGCTGGTGGTGTCCTGATCACATGTGAAGAGAATGAGGATGTACTCCACCATTAATACACTTCCTGTATTAAAGTTGCATATTTTTGTTGTATGATTTCTTGTTTATTGTTTCTTTCTTCTAACAATTGTAATGGATGATCTTCGACGAGCAATCGGACTTGTTTTTTAACTTATGCAATCGGATAACGTGTTTTTTTTTACTAATAGGTTGTTTGATGATTTATGGTATTATATATAACCTTTAAATTAATTAATGTTATATTTATTGGAAAAAATTAATTAGGGATAAACTTTTTTTTAGGGGAAACACTCGAGGGGGAAACAATTTTGAGGTGAAACACATTGGCTCTTTAAATATAGTTAATATTAATGATAATGATAATTGTTTGTTTTTACTTCTTACTTCGAACAAACATAATTGTCAGTTATCGATAATTATGTATATACGAAAAAACCGAATTCTTCGAACTTTGGATGGTCATAACTCACCACCACTTAAACAACAGGAATAAAAATTGATAATATAAAAAGCTAACAAAATTTATAATATAAATATTACAACGCCATAAGTTGAGATAAAACAAACAAAATGTCAAGTGACTATACACCAACAAGTGCTTATACATTCACCAAAAATACCTAAATATCTAAAGATCTATGTACTGATGAAACAACTGCACACACATTTTATGTCTTAATAACAACATATTATCAGCTTTGATCAATGAAAAATCTTCTTTGTGCAGCAAATGCTCGATGAACTTGACCGTGTATACCCCACAGTCACCCCTGTACAGAATGTAAATTTTGATTAATCAAATGATAAGAAAATAATGTATACTGTATATTATTATAAATAGTTTGAAATTTAAAACACTTACGGGATTGGAATTTGTGGTACGTATTTAGCCGTCACTGCTTTGACCGCCATAGGAGGCTTCGCTGGATCAAGCATTTGTGGTAGGTTACGTAGACGAGCATCCATCTCAAACACTCTCCTCAATGAAACACCGAATGCTCTTGTATAATCCTTCACATATTCCCTCTCCTTATAGTTATCCCCCACCAGACAATCATACACTCTAATCTTCCAGTGGGGAATAGACACTTCGACAAAGCAAATTTCAAGGTGACCAAGATATATAGCCCATGGCATGTACACCACTGTGTTTTCATCCCATTGCTTGACGCACTGGATCATATGATCTGGAATCTCCGTTGTGTCAGGCGTCTTTCCCTGATCTATATGACCCTGACCGCAAAATGAGAAGAATTCAGAGAAGGCAATGGCCGTATGCGGTTCAAAGCATTCTAGATATACTTCCATTTGGCGTCGTATAAGGTCCAGGAACCCATCGATATGCTGTACGCATGCAAAAAGAAGTTAGAGATAATGAAATCAGACATATGAAAATTTCAGATATATGAAAATGTAAGTCACAAGAATATACCTCTCGGTCTAACTCTCTATACTCCCATAGAGACGTTCGAACCACGCCTTGCCCACCCGATCTACCATTGGTTCTCCAAATGCGAGGCCCGTGGGAATCTTTATTGGGGGTGGATCTTCTTGTTCATACCAGGAGATAAATTAGTCTTACAACTCTTGCGGAAATTTTATCAACGTGGTCCATCTAGTAGCACCTAGAAGACTAACAACGTGCGACCCATCACGTAAATATCGTGGTTGGTTAATAGTCTGACGGGTTGTCAATCTTCTGTCAGTTGCATAATTTGCCTTTCGTTTCCCCAATTGAATATCAGTTGGACCAACAGCTAAACAATATTCAATACAATATCGAGTTATAGGGTTTTTCACTATGTAATTTCTAGTTTCAAAACTAAAAATGTACAAACTTACTAAAATCGATCTCAGGCTCCTCAACCGATTCCTGAATGGTGTCAGTAGCAGCCCTTGTCGTAGGCTCAGGAGTGTCTATACCAAATATAATCGAGATAATCAATTAATGACAGCAATAAAATTAGATTTTTAATGTTAATAACACAAAAATCAATATACATTTACTCTCTATAAACAATATGGAATTCGAGTTAGATAGTTTTTCACAATGTAATTTCTAGTTCAAAATTAAATATCTACAAACTTACTAAAATCTATCTCAGCTCCATAACCGATTCCCGAATGGTGTCATGAAATGCCCTTGTCGTAGGCTCGGAAGTGACTATACCAAATATAATCGAGATAATCAATTAACGATGACAAGAATAAAATTAGATTTTTAATGTTAATAATACACAAATCAATATACATTAACTCTCTATAAACAATATGGGAATCGAGTTAGATAGTTTTTCACAATGTAATTCCTAGTTTCAAAATTAAATATCTACAAACTTACTAAAATCGATCCCGCGCTCCACAACCGATGCATGGTCATATGCGATGCGGACTTTGTCATAGGCTCGGGAGTGTCTATACCAAATATAATCGAGATAATCCATTAACGACAGCAATAAAATTAGATAGTTTTTCACAATGTAATTTCTAAGTTCAAAATGAAAAATCAAATAACTTACCAAATGTAGCGGTCTGACTGGTGTCAATAGCGGCCTCCCTCATACCCTCGGGAGTTTCTATACCAAATATAATTGAGATCATCAATTAACAATAACAAACAATAAAATACCTATGTTAATAATACAAATTACCTATTAGATCGTCGGGGTCGAAGTGTTGCGAGGTCGGACTGATGACTGATTACCACCCTATTAATAATTCGATTCGTGTGTTAACAATATAAATACGGGTCACAATTTCATATGTGCAAGATAATTCATACCGTCTAGCCGCTCATAGCTCCACCCATTTGACAAATTTTGAATGTCGATCTTTAAAAATCCCAACTCACCTTTTAACTTCAGCTAACCCACGCATCATTTCACTTATCTGAGCCTTCACAGCTCCTAGCTCGGAGTTAGTCTTTTGAAGCTCGATATTTTCATTTCTTAACTCGGAGTTGGTTTTTTCCAACTCAGTCTTCGCAACACTCAACTCCGAATTAGTTTTATCCAGCTCTTGTTGGATGATTTGAGTAATTACTGGCCTTAGTTCTTCAGCCTGCACATTTAGGGATATAGTGTCATCGCCTTGCAGGTTCGCGAAGGTAGACGCATAATGTGTACCCCTCGACTGGCTACGTCGAGCGTCCTCTTCATCAATTTCAGGACGCTCACGTTCTATACGTTGACCAGAGGGACGGGACGGTGTGTTTCCGATGGGAAGGACCGGTGGTGTGTTTCTGACGGGAGGGACCGGTAATTGATGAGGTATAGCCATAACATCCACTGCCGGCAACCCTAGTGAAATTACGTAATCCCTATCTTCGGGGGTTCTAAGAACATCACCGGGCATTCCGTCCTGAATACATGAACAAAAACACGATTTTAAATACAATATATTTAAAATGTGGATTGATAAAAATGAAAATACGATACTTACCCATACAACAAACTGTGGGGATGCCAGACTACCGGAATACACCCCGCCGTTTGAAAACTTCCACCTCGGCATGGTTAGGATGATCGTTCTCATGTCCCTCTCTCACAATTGCGAATTTCCCCTTCATAGAGATGGCTAGAATGGAATGAAAAGCCCACACATGTAAGGCATATAGACAACTGGATATCGTTGGCTGACAGGCCTTCTCATCACTTTTCGGCTCAAGTAACCGTAGGTGTTGTACTTGTTTACGCCAGTTCCACATAAAGTTGCTAAACAGATACTCCCCCACAGATAAGTTCTAACCCGTTCTAGGTCCTCGACGATATAAAATATATGATTCGGTATTACAGTTCCGGGGTCTTGTCCGATTAATAAGCCATAAATAACATACACTAAAGCCATCCGATATACGGTTTCAGTGTCGCATTGCCTTGTCCTCATCGCTGCTAAGATTTTTGCCATAGTTACAGCCCTAGCGCACTTTCTTAGGTCACAAGGCTCCTCAAAACACCTTGATACCCCCTGAATCTGAAGGTTTGCATCTCCAAATCTATACCCCATTGTCATTGCAAACTCTCTTTTGCCGAACTTCACTCTATTCTCGCCAATCTTAAAATGAAGTTCATCGTCGCGGTCGGGATAAACCATTTGGAAATACAAGAATGCTATTAGCCGCCCTTTGAACGCCCAGTTATCATGATACCAAGTAATAAATTGACCAAACACTGATTCTTCCAGTCTAGTTAACAAGGTACGATCATTGCCGTCAGGATACAGCACCAACTCGGATTGTAGTTTTTCATAGATACTTCTTTCCGAATGGAACCTCAATTTGGTATCAAACACCTTATCACGCGGATGAATATATTCTCCGTGAGTCCCAAATGTGGAAAGCTGCGAGTGATTATAAATACACATTATTATTTAATTGCAAAAATATATTGCAAATATATATATATATATATATATATATATATATATATATATATACACACACACATTGTAACATTTGAAAAAAAAATAAGACATTTACACACCACACAAACATGCACATATATATATACATTGTATACTATATATATAGGTGTGCGTGTGTTTTTATGATTAAAAGATTTTATATTTTCCTTATGTAGTTGTTAAAATGATTTCATATTTTTTTGACAAAAAGACAAGGGTAATATGTATAGTATAGTATAGTGTATATATATATATATAGTAAATAAGATTGTTTTCTAAAAATAGTAAATAGGATTTGTATTTATTCACTTTATATACATATATCTATATGAAGTAAATTATTGTTTCCTAAAAGTATATATATATATATATATATATATATATATATATATATATATATATATATATATATAATAAAAATAAATCAATAAATAAATAAATAAATAAATATATATATATATATATAACCTAAATGTATTATCATCTTTTTTTTTCTTTTCGGAACATCGTTGTTTTGTGTTGTGTTGTGTTGTAACGTTAGAGGGGGGTAAGAGAAGAAGAGAGTAGTGTTTTTACCAACGACATAGAGTACTTGATGATGACGAGGGAGAACGGATGCCGGATGGTGCCGGCAGAACAGAACTTATATTTTCAATCTAAGGGGTGCCTCATTTCCGGCTAAGGATTTACCAGGCTGCTGGAGACAGGAAAAGATGCTCTGTTGAGCAGACCTAATGAAATTTTCTACGAGCTACCTACCAGGAGCCCCAAGACAAAGCCTGGAGATTAGGCATGACACAGCGGATCAGAAGGAATCGAAAAAAACCTAGGGAAAGCATGCAATTCTAAGAACCTCATCAGGCCGAGGCGTACCATGGAATTCAGTTCGAAATATTCATTCTTGTGTTTTCAAATGACATTAATTTGTCGTTTGTTTCAATTTTTTAAATCACATTCTTGTTACCTATAATTTCAAGGGCATTTATACTAAAGGAAGTCCTACTCATTGTCATAGAATCTTACATTATACTATCAAAAATTACACTAGAATATCAAATAAAAAATTATAACACTATCATACATATTCTTACACTATCCTAAATTACTTCTAGATGCCCCATCATACATTTAATCATACCATACATGAATTGAATTCAAACTCAACAATAAAATAACACACTATTGAACATGGAACATGGCGATCTCTAAATTATACATGAATTTTCGAATTTTACATGAACATCAATAAACCATAAACCCTAAGCTATTAATTACATATTACTAATTTTCATACATATCCATTCAAATTATAAGATTCATACATATCATTTCGATTTCTAAAAGCACTTCATCATATATACATATAATCATACAATATATGAATTTGAATCTAAACTCTAATCCCTATAACACCGTTGAATCCCAATCAAACAAATAACATTATATTCATGGTGACATAAACCGTAAAAATCCTGTCACAATCAAATAACAAAATCAAATAGGATATGAATTCAAATCGTATGTATGATTACCAAACAAAATCAAATAACAAAAACAAATAACGAAATCAAAAACGGAATTGGAAAAGACTATAAAAAATAAAAAACCATAAACACTCACATTAGGTGCTTCTAAACTCTGAGAAGACGAAGGATTAGCCATTGAAATCGTCCAAATTTGCTCTGTGAAATGAAAGCATTGAAATGCCTGTGAATCGTCCAATTTATCCCGCGTTTTTGAGGTTTTTCTTCAAACGGCTGTGAAATTGTTTTAAATGAGGAAGAAGGCCTGAAAAGGGTTTGAAAATGGACGTTTCCGTCCAAAAGGGATGTATCCGTCCAAATTTGGACGGAGAGACTAGGTTATACCGTCCAAATTGGGACGGTTTTAGAGCTTTGGACAAATGGATGGAAACCGTCCAAATGTTGGACGCACTGTCCAAAAATGGACGGTTTCCATCCCAAAATGGACGGTGCATCCAACATTCGGACGGTTTTCGTCTGTTTTGTCCATTCAATTTATTTGGACGAAATGCATCCAAATTTGGAGGGTTTTAACTGTATTTGGACATTTCCTCCAAATTTGGACGGTGTACCTGAAAAAAAATGTCAGAATCTGTCCGACCGAAAAAAAATTGTCAGAGGATAAAAGGGTCTGATTTTCCAATTTCTCTAACTTTTCCTCCTTTTTGTATTTTTGCGTCCTTTTTTTTCGTTCCTGGATTCCTTCTTGCAGCCGCCCTTTGCTTTTCCACTTGGAGATTCTTGGCCGACGGATCCGACGAAAAGAAAAAAGAAAAAAAAAGCTACTATTATGAAATTTAAATTGCAAAAATAAATAACATAAATTGCAAAATAAATTACATATATCCTATACTCGTATAATACTAATTTTGCGAGCTTACAATAGATCTAACGGTAAACAAGTACCAACCCCAATCCATCTCGTCAAACACAACATTCAATTTCATGAATAAAATTAAAAAGATGCAATCTTATATGCAATTCCACTTCTAAATTAATTATGCTTTCAATATCGTAAAATTTAACCTTGGCTCCGATACCACATGCTAGTAGTAATAGCACCGATCGAGACACTCGATCTTAGCACAGTGGAAGCTTATGCGATTTACGATATGAAACATAACTAATTAATCCTATGAGAAGGTTGAAGATTTACCTTTTAAGAGGAATAGTAAATCGACAAAGAGGGAGAAGCCGTGATCTTCCGGATTGTATCTCCAGGCGACGACTGGTGGACGTCGATCCTCGCCGTAGAACCTTCTCGAATATGCACAAGAAAAACCCTAAGTTTTTCTTTTCTAAATGACTAAGGCAATAAACTAATTTTTCTTCCTTTATTTTACAAAGTGGCGCATTTAATTGTGATTTTTGTGCTAGGAGCAACTCTCTTTATATAGGAAAATAACTAGTCAAAAGAGTTATCATTTTCACACCACAAAAACATATTCCCATAAGGAAAAGATATTTTTGCTACAAAATAAGAGATAATTCCCAAAAATTCAATCTCTTAATTTTTTCCATTAATTATCCAACAAATAGATAATTAATTAATTACACATGTGACATAATCTAGAGAAAGTTCTATTCCTAATTTATCAACATGTGTGGCGCCAATAATCATTAAATTTTTAATAGAAAATGTCTTTTCTATTTTACATATTATTTACCACATAAATAATATTGCATATTCATTAAATAGACCAACTATTTAATTTAATCTCGAGGTTCCATAAAACGAGAAAACACTCGCGTGTTAGGAGCCAACTCGGGGACCATGGACCTATAAGCAGTAGCTACAATAAATAGAATAAAATATTAATTGAACAGAATATTTCTACTCAACTTATTAATTCCGGAATTATGCCACCATAAATCCGAAAATGAAATCTATCGATTATAGATATAACTTATTCTCAAAACGTCGAGTCGAGTCGATAAGTGTCCATTAATATAATCATTTCATATAAACTAACCCTCCATAGACTATCCGTACTGAATTAGGATTATTTCCGTAAACCTTCTTCATTACATCTTATCCTTATTTACCATTAACCCACTAGTGACCAGTTAGTTCACAACAAATACAAACTCCCGGGATCGATCAGTTTCTAGGATTAACAAATAAGGGGATTGTCTTTCTACTTCCCGTAGGAAGGAATGGATTCCATATCTGTGAGATACACACTTCTCACTCATTCCAGAATAGTGTCAACGTGAAAGTGATTCGGACCGCGCCTCTTAGCAATCCTTAACGAACACATCAAACCCTATCCTAAAACAAGTAGGAGTCTATAATCACTTCAGGATTAAGGTTAATCCATATATGATCATCTTGTGATTTAATAAGATTTCTCAATCACGGAATTATATGAGAAACGCAGATTAAATCGGTCCAGTCCTATATGACTCTCATCATATATAAATGCCCCACTTAGACAATCAATATCGACGGTCCGGATAAGACGGTCACACCATAAAGTGTTTTGGGTGCATTAATGGTGGTTTAATCAATAGACCCTATACTTTGATTAACTTCACCACGGACTAACATTTCAAGTGTATCACCATAAACTTAATCCTCATGTGTGACACACACTAAGTTATATGGCTACATATGATACGACTTAGGGTTTTCAGTAGTGTATTACTTACAAGCACGAAGAAAGTAATAAGATGAGAATAAATTTGTCATTTATTAATTCTAAAAACAATTAAATAAATTGTCTTTCGGGCGCTACTTCCAACAATTTATTTAATAAGGACATATCAAAGCTCAACTTCATGGCAATGAAAGACCAACAAGATCGATATAATTTGACGATGCTGGAAATCGTCTATTTAAATTCCTTGGTTTTTAATCCATTTGACGACCTGTTGAAGCTCTTAGAATACAGAAAACGATAAAAAGAGGGGGGGTGATTTGGGATGTTTTTAGACTGTATTTGATAATGATCAAGCTGCCTACGTATCCAATGCGTGAATTGGAATCAAGTCTCCGTAGTTTCTTAGGGATCGTTTATATAGAGGGGCTTGTGCCCTTGAGTTAACGTGTAGTGTGTATGCAATGGACTCTGGTTGTCTTGGTCCCTAAGGAAAAGATAAATATTAGTTGATCTCCCTGATTTTAGGAGATAATTGTGGTGTTCAAATATTCATATTAAATGAACAAGATTGGAACCTTTATGGCCAGGGATTCCTTCCATAATTACCTGATTCAGAACGTGTGCTAAGGCCTAGGTCCGAGGGGGACCTAGACCGACCTTATAGATCGGATATGAGTAATCTTGAACACAAGTATTGGCCGACCTGCATGGGTAGGGATAGTATTTGTACCTATATCGCTCGGAGGTCGGCCCTAAGCATTCACCGACCTAGAGAGTCTGGGGAAGTGGCCGAGCTGCTCTAGCTCGGCTGCTGGGAGTTTCGACCCTTTAGCCAACATTTTTCCCTCTAACCTTAATGTTGGACCACTAAAGATGTGTTACGTAGGTGTTCAATTCTTGGCATCGTCATCCCCAGATCCAGCCGAGCCTTGGTTGGTCGGCTCGGATCTGCCTAAGTGGTGGCTCGGCTTGGTCATATAACTTATAGGTTTTGAACTCGAATTGCTAGGTGGCCAAGCTAGTTATGACGCAGTTATGACCGTCCCGGGAATCGGGCGTCGTTGCCCATTAACGTTAATTAAGAGTGATTTTTTAGGCCAGTGGGGGGTTATAACCCCGTCATATCAAACGTTTCACTTTGTCAGTTATTAAAGCAGAAGATTCATCTCCCGTTGATGTTTGCTATTCTCCTCTCAATCTTCGAATTTATTCTTGCAAGTAAGTGTTTCTTCTTTCACGATTTAGCTTTGTAATCTTACTATTATTATCTTTAGATATAAGCCCAACTTCGCCGAAACCTTAGGTTTGATTTTATAGAGATGGCTATTGTGGACAGCCGAGATGGGATCTATCCTGAGTCAAGGGGACTTGGATGAGATATGTGAATCATATGGGGTTGATAGAGAAAGGTATGCCCCTATGCTACCCTCCGAGCCACATCTGTTTGCCCCAAACCCGCTGGAGGGTTTCTGCATGGTTCATCGGGAATACTTTGAGGTAGGTCTTAAGCTGTCTTTTTGCCTATCTCTCCTAGCGGTTCTTTGACATTACGGGCTAGGGCTTTCCCAGATAGCCTCCAATTGTATCAGGGCCATCATTGGGTTTGCTATCTGGTGCCGGATTCTAAACTTGAAATTTAGTGTGAAGAAATTTAGGTACTTTTATCACCGCATAGGGGTAAAAGACCACTGTTAGGTGTGATGCCCGAAAGACAATTTTGTAATTGTTTTATTTAATAAATGAAATGATATTATTATTCATATTTATTATTCTCATATTCACCGATGTGACAATAGTAATTACACTACAGAAAACCCTAAAGTATATCGTTTATGTAATCACTTAACTCAAAGTAATGGTATATACACGGGAGGATTGAGTTAGTGAAGATGTACTTAAAATACAATTAGCCCGTAGTGAAGTTAATCGAGTATCGGGTCTCTCCTTTAACGTATCTATTAATGCGCCTGAACACAATTGGTGTGATTGTCTTATCCGGACTTTCGGTTAAGAGAACCTAATAGGGCATTTATATATGATAGATATATCATATAGTAATCGGACCGATTTGATTAGAGTTCACGATATAATTCCGTAATCGAGAAGTCTTATCGAATCAATGGATGATCATATTTATGGATATATCTTAATCTCGAGGTGATCACAGTCAACCGCTTGAATCGGTATGAAGTTTGACTTGACGGTTAAGGATTACACCGAGTCTGTGATCCGAATTACCCCATCTTGGCATTGTATCGATTGAGTGAGTAGTCCGTGTTATCACAGATACGAATCCATCCTTCCATTTATGGAAGTAGATAGACGATTCCTTTATTTGTTAATCCTAGAAACGATCGATCCATGAAGTTCATATTACACCGATTAGCTACCAAAGGTGAGTTGTATGAATTAATTGATCACTAAGGGGTTAATGGTAAATAAGGATAAGAGGTTCTAAAAGGGTTAACGGTAACTTCACGATTTAGAATGAATAAATGCTATGGAGGATTAATCCATATGTAATGATTATATCAATGGACGCTTATTATTATTCTCGTGAGGAGATAAATATAATCTTATAATCGGAGGAGTGCGATCACGGGATTATGGTGGCATATTCTGATGATTGATTTATCGAATATAATTATTCTGTCGTAAGATAATTATTTATTTGATTTATCGGAGCCACGATTATTAGTCCATGGTCCCCGACGTGCCTCCTAATATAGCATAGCTATTCTCGGACGTCGAATCCTAATAATATTAATTTAGTTCTTGTTGGACTTTATTAAAACGATATGTGAATTAATTGTTTAGTGGACTATTAAATTAGTTGGGCTAAATAATTAAATATGTGGAAAAGACATTTTCATAATCTCTACTAATTAGTGTGTATTGGCGAAAATCATAAGTGACTAGGTCACAATACAATTTTTCGCCATAGCCTTATTTTTGGAACAAGAAATTATTTTCTTGTGTATTAATAAGATGATGTATGCATAAAATATTTATTGGATAAATATTTATGGAAAGAAATAAAGATAAATATTATTCTAGATTTGTTCTAGAATATTATGGGATTATCTTTTATTTAATGGGATTATTATAATTGATTTTGTATTAATTATTAAATCCTTGGAGGCTAAGTTTTACTCTTCTATATAAAGAGAGAGCCTCCTGCTCCTTTAGACAAAAATACAAAATTCGACTTCTCCTCTTAGAGAGGAAGAAGGAAATTTTCGCCAAGGGTGTAAGAAGGAAAATCTTGGAGATTTTTCCCAGAAAGATATATCGGAAGGATTCGAGACGAGTATTTCCTTCCACCGGGAGTTGCTTGATCACACGTCACGGAAGATCGTGGTGCTCTTCACACCTTGTTCGCTCTTCCTATTATGCGGTTCTTCAACTTGGATTTTGAGATCCAAGAGGTATGATCTACAACCCCTTGATAGATATAGATCTAGTTATTTTATTACGTGTATTTTATAGATCTAGATCCTTAAATCGCTTCCGCTGCGGATGATATTACTAACAGTGGTATCAGTCGCCATGGTGATCTATATTTATATGTATAAAATATTAGATCTAGGAGTGGAAAACATGTAGCTTTTATTGTCCAATTTTTTAATTTGGCCAATTCATGTTTATATATATTTATGTTGTTGTGATTGTTGTGGTTTGAAGAGATGGATTGGGGTTGGCATTGTTTACCCGTTAGATCTATTGTAAACTCATATAAACGATGAAAATTCTTTCATATGAGTATAGGAAATTATGTAATTTATCTTTATTGCAATTTTAATTTCCAGAAAATAGATCTATTTAGTAGCTGTTTCGTATTTTAGTTTTTCCCGTTGATCGAGCCGTTAAAACGAAGATCCCTCCGGTCAGAATCAAGATCAGAAGATGGTGATTTACTCCACAAATTTTGGCGTCGATCAGAGTCCGTTTCGATATCCGTTCGTTGCTGCGAAGACGCTGCTGTAACAGAAAAACGCAGGATTCACAGAAACTCTACCTGTGACTTCCTCGATTTTCTGGGACAGTTTGGACCGTTAAAACGCAAATCCGACCGTTCAGATTGATAAAATTGGAGTTCTGGACGTGTGATAAAAATTTCAGGTCGATCGGGATTCATCTAGATTCCCGATCTTCCTCGGGAAGTCTTTGATGCGCTGCAGTCAAAGTCAGATTCAGCATCAAGTTGGACGGCTAACTAGAGAAAATTGGTAAGTCAAAGCACCGATCCAACCGTCCATATTGAAGATCGAGAGGTGAAGAACATATCTGGAAAGTTTCGTCCCGATCCGAGTCCGTTTGGTATGCCGATCGTCGAAGAGTTCGAACAGCTACAGATTTTGTTAGAAAGTAGTAAACCCTAGTTAGGGTTTTGTTTCTTTATTTTCTAATAGATTAGATACGGGGGTGCCAACGATCCATCTCGGTGTTTAAAATTTTCGGCAATTTATTTTTTATGTGTTTGATCATAAAATAGATATAAAATCGGAATTGCCATGACATGCATCATATCATAAATCCACTCCTTGCATACATGTAGAATTTTAATTTTGGTAATTAAAATAGGCATGTATACAAACTCGTGTAATTAGTTGAAATTTAATTAATACGTGGTAATTAATTAATTTAGTAACTAATTAAAGATCCGAGGACGGGTTATGAAATCGTTAAGCCTTTCGGTGTGTGTTCTCGGTGAACCGCCTTAAAGCCCAAACGAGATCAAGTTTTCGATTCGTAGTGTCTACGAGATTGAATGATGGTAAAAGAACAATAAATCTTGGATAAAAACGGTTCGCCTATAGGTTGGGTGGTCAATCGAGCTTCGCCGACCGACTTAACCCTCCTAGTGTGATGTATGCACGGGGTCCGCAAGACTAAGCTACACCGGAGAACGGAGGGTGATTCCTTCTTATCTCAATGGGGTCATCTTGACCCGATTTCGTCCGATCGTCACATATGTTCCAACGAATAGGACGGGTAGGCTTGCCTACGTTACCGACACCATTCGAATCCTTGATTTGATGTGCTTTTATGTTAACATCAAAAGACGTGGTTAGTTAACCCACCACCACTTCCAAATTATTGAGTGGGAGCGGGGAGGCGACACCAACCCCACGGCCTCTACTATAGATACAAGTAAGTGAGAGAAGGTGACGCCGCGGCGCTTTGATTTCGCGTCCCTACGGATGGTGTTCACCCCTATCAACATTCATGGCTTGGTCTCCGAAAGGATAGGATTTACGGGTACTGCCGGGTCACCGACCTATCCTACGACGGCACACTCGGGCGCACCTAAGAGATCCGATATAGTAGGTCACACTCATAAAGGATATTTTTGGTAATATCTAGGCTAAAAAAGGAAGGTAGTCAATGAATAAAGGGATGTTCGATTCTCGTGGGATGTTTGATTCTCACAAGTTATTCATTGATGAGATTGTCTCGATTTAACCGTCATCTCTTTGAACTACCCTACGGCGGCACTGAGATGCGAGGTTAAAACCTTGGAATGGTAGAGTAGACTTAATTTTAGTTTACAATTCCTAAAATAAATATAGTAGTGTTAAACTTGAATTAATTTATGTCATTTTATTTACAGCATTATCCCTTACTAAATTGCTTAAAAATTTATAATTGACTAGTATTGACTTCTTTAAAAAGTGGAAAGTAACTAGGACGTTGAACTAGTTAATCGATAATGCAATTAATTTTCGAAAGAGATATTTTCTCTTAAGCCTTTTAAAACCAAAGACATATATGTATGTCACTAGTGTCATTCGTGTCAAACGGAAAACAAACTTAGTTTGATCAAAGGTGATTTCGACTTTGAAATTCTTCTAGTGAATTTTGAGTGTGTAGTAATTACACGAGTAATTTTCTAATTGAAAAATCGGAAAATCATGAAGTGTTACTAGTTGGACGATATTTGGAATCGATGAACTAGTGGGAGCTTTATGATTTGTTGTTTTTCTAGAACATTAGAAAAGTGTAACTGACTACACACGTAACCGTTCTAATTGAAAAACCGGAAAGTCATGAAATGTCGCTAGTTGGACGATATTTGGAATCGATGAACTAGTGGGAGTTCTATGATTTGTTGTTTTTCCGGAAACATTGAACTATGTACGAAAGATTTTCTAATCGAAAAATCGGAAAATCATAAATAATAAAGCATTGCTCGTTAGACGGTATTTGGAACCGATAAACTAGTGGGAGCTTTAATGTTATGATTTGTTGTTTTTTCCGTATATTAAAAATCCGAGAAGTCCCGACGAGTAACACTCAAATAGACATCACACGGTTCAAGAGTAGTGTCTACTTAAACGAACTCACCGGTTCAAGACTCAAGCTTTCCATTCACGGAAAGTCAAGAATGGGAGAATATGTCTAAAAGTGTTAGTCACCTAAACTGAGCAAATTTTAAGGCTGAACCGAAAATTAATTAATTGAAAATCATAGGATAAGGATGGTGATTTTGGATCACCAACCTATGAATCCTTGGCGATTTTCTCTCGAGCCAGGTTCTTTGGAAGAACAAGGTAGCAGTGCATCTAACGATTAAAAGAGTAAACAACGGGCAGTTAATTTTAGCTAGAATAGTGGGAGTGATATAAGGAAATGAATCTCGGATTCAACCCTTGGATATCACGGAAGATTTATTTTCTGTTTAAGATTCGTTGGAATGAATGAATTTACCTTCATTCGATAATTTGTTTGTCGTATAGAAAGTGAATATACCATTTGTAGTACGAATCCAAGACTCGGACTTTTGTTTGATAAAGTCAAAACCACTTACAATTGCTGAAATATGTATATAAAACACATCTTAAGAACTATTAAAAGCAATTGGTTTCTATATTTAGATAAACGCTTCTTCATATTCCATAGTTAGTGCATAGTCCCTAAAAGACAAGACCTGAAGACTGGCTCAGGGTGATTCCTTTCTCTCCCGCCTCGGTTATATTGTCTCAAAGGTTCAATGACTAAGTTCCATTTCAATCGGGAAAGGATAATGGTTATAAAGAAGTATACCTTGTTCATGACGACCTTCGGGGTCTGATGAAAGATACAAGTGAGTAGGAGCTTCCGAGTAGTGACTTCTTGTCTGATAACTATTCAAACACTCCGGTAAGTATATCCAAAATATTCTGAGGTGTCTCTGATTTTGTCGGAGATGGAGTATTCTCTACTCAAAAATGGGCCATCACATAGTCCGAGGGATCGATGCTCGGCTCGCCCTCATAGTGAAATGCTTTCACTAAGGGAGAAACCGTTGAATTGCTTTACATAGTTGTAGATGTGCTATAATACACTGCTTCACTCAATAAAGATATTAGAAGCGAAATTTCGGTTTACATTGAAATGTAAGGCCAAGAAGTCTACCTAGAATATGCTTTGGAATTTATGGATAAGGTGTGGATTCGGTTCACCCCACTTCCATAAATATAAGCATTTAGCACACGGTGCTTGAAGGTAGGTCTAGCAATTTCGTGAACACGTTCGGTCAGTGACCAATCGTTCTATATCTTGTAGCATTGAGAAAAAGGTTTGTTATACGATTCTTGAAATCGGGAAGGGACAGTTATACTGTTGCATCCTTCCTGATAGAGTCCATGAACAGCAAAACCTTGAACCTTGAAGTACGTTTACTCAAGGTAGTTACTAACTGATTAAAATCAGACCACATCCAACATCGGTTGTAATATGGAGTCTGCTGAGGTCTTGTGTAAGTCCTCTGCTGATTCCATTGCCTAGGTTTTACCCTAGTAGTATGGTTATACTTACTATTTCTAGCATTAGATGCAGGAATATTCCAATCATTATCGGCAGGAACAGTCTACCTTTCCCCGAGATAAGTATCCTTGAATGATCAACATTTTTGGATTTAGGATTCTTATCCTTGGAATATTTCTGCTTCTTTTCCTTTTGTGGTCCAAATGAGACTTGGTAGCAGGATCGCTATCAAGCAGGCTTAGAAGGCACAAAGATCTATTTTTTGGATTTAGTCTTTTACTAGAGTCGTTGACTTCTTAGACTTCGATTTTGCTTCCTTGAAGCATTCTCATTAGATTTTTTGCGCTTCAAAGAACCTTACTTGGGAGTTGGGTCTAATGCAGGTACAAACTTAGGACCACCTCGTACTAGGTTCATAACTTTACTGGATCCACTCTTGTTAGATTGTTGAGTTCCAAATCCAAGCCCCCGTTCTATCCCCATAAGGCTTTCCCGATTTGTATGCGATATTGGAACAAGATGGTTCAAATAGATTCGAGGTCACTGGATGTTCAAGAGACTTATTTTGATTCTGCTCAACATCTTTTCCTTACCCTTGAGAACCCTTAATTCAGCCTTTCAATCTTCCAACTTCTAACTCAAGAGTTTCTTTTTCACCTTCACAACCTCATAGCCAGATTGTATTACCTCGCTTGATTAAGGATGGCATCCAAAGTCCCATTGTTGTCGAATTTCTAGGATTTGAACCACAAAGTTGATTCACAATCACTTCCAAAGTAGGAGTGTTTATAGATACAAGTTGTATACCTCCTCGCCATCCATATTAGCCATCAAAGCATAATCCTCCATATCTCGCAACCAAAGGTCAAAGTGTCATCGATTCATTTCCTTTTCGATTCAACTTCATAGCCTGATTCATCTTCAAAGAACCATAGCCTTCTTGCCAAGTCTTCTTTGTTGACTTTTGGTCTTCGATGAGTCCGGACAATCAGTCTAAAATGTCCAGCTTCTTACAGCTTGAAGCAAAGATAATCGTGTTCCTTGCCTTGTTTCAACTCGTGACAATCAGTCCGAAGTGTCCTGGTTTCTTGCAATGAAAGCATAGATAGTCATTATCTTTCTTTGGTTCTTCTTTCCTTCTTTCAAGAGGCCTCTTTGTGAAGTTTCTTGTAGGGGCCTTTCCAGTCTTCATCATTCGATTTTCTTGCTCAAGAGGGCAATTTGCTCTTGCATTTCATCTAGCATATCATTCTCGTCCTCCTGATGTTTCTTCATGATGTGAAGCACCCAATGCAGATGGTCTTTGGCTCTTCCTTTCGGGCCAGTTTACCACTTTTTCTTGCTAAATTCATAGGCCTTAAGATCGAGAGAACAATTTGAAGGTGTCTTCTTCATGCAACTTTCTCATTTCTTCAATTGCAGCCACCTTCATTTTCCAAACATCTCTTGCAGTAAAGCTTCCAAGATTTTGGTGTTTACTTCCTCTTTTGAATAACTTACACTCAAGCAGTAAGTTCATCCAGATTGCATTGAATCTGACTCCATTTGCTCAATGGTTTCATTTGGCAAAGATTTTGAACTTTTGGAACCTCTTTCGCTACACTGATTTTGTTCTTCTTTATTGCATCGCTGCCTTCACAGATCAAGTGAATCTTGTCCCAAAGTTCCTTTGCGCCTTGCAATCTTTGACCTTCATGTACATATTGCTATCCAAGGTTCAGAATGATATCAATAGCAATGTTGTTGAGGTTTGCTATTTTTCTGTCTTCTGCATTCCATTCTCTTTTTGGTTTAGGAATGTACTCAGTTCTGTCACCCACTGTTACTGCCTTTGTAATCTCCTGCATTCGACGTTTATACTCATCAAATCTATCAAGAGAACATATCAACATAGTTCTAGCATACTGTGTGTTGTCCATGATGCAAGTCTTGAAAATCGAGAATTTGAAAGAAAGTTTTAAAGAATTTTCACAAGCACAACAAGTAGGATTCCTTCGCAATGTAAGCAATCGCTCCGATACCAATTGTTGGTCCCTTGAAAAGGCTTTGGTTAAGTTTAGAGGGGGTGAATAAACTTAACACTTAAAACTTTGGAGTTAACAAATTCTCGCAACTTCAAAGACTTGATGATATACTCAAGAGTCTGCTTGAGACCTCGATAAGCTCTGCCGATAAATGATGAGTCACTCGACAGCAGCTCATTCTTTGAATTTGTGCAATGGAATAATATCAAAATTAAGCCTTGTTACTTGTTGTTAAATATGTTACTAAGTATTAGATACTCAGTAGTGTATGTGTGTGATTTCTCTTGCTAGATTCAAGAGGTTGATGAGTGAAATAGAACAAGTGCAAAGTAAAAGCAGAAAGTAAGTAGGCGTGGATTTTATAGTGGTTCCAGTGTGATGTAATCTGTGACGTCCACTCTTCTCCTGTGATGTTGGAGGAAATTCACTAGTGATCTTTGAGTTATCTGTTACAAAGAATCCTAGGTTGCTTGTCCTTCACCAATAACTATGGCTTCACAAATCGAAAATGCAGGAGAATGTAGGATTGTCGCTCCTGAGTCTTCCACTGGTCCTTGAAGGGTAGAATTGCCTCTTCACCACTCCACCACAAACCAACGAGTCTTTCACACCTAACGAGATGCTTCACTGTCTTCAAGAGTTCTTTATAAAATAAAGAATGAATCAAATAAATGATTCGATTCTGCAGCAAATTGATTAGGATGATATAATCAAGACTTACTGCGCTTCAAGTGTGTATACTTGATGTAGCTTGAACACAGAATGCACTTGAAGAAAATAACTAGATCAGCAGCCTTAAGCTTGGTAAGTTCAGCAGGGTGTTCTTCAGCTCAGTATTGTCACTTAAAGTTTATCTCAAAAATTCATCATCTCTTTTCTGAGTTGAAAGTCTTCTATTTATAGGTAGGAATGCATGTGGCTTGAATTTGAAATTCAAATGTGACTGCCTTTGTTTTTGTCCCATCTGCTCGTGATCTCACTACTATTCATAGGATCGACAATCGTCGGGATTACTTTTGACAAAGGCAAATGGCCCACCCTTTGACTTGTATCCAATGGATAAAAATATGGATCATCCCAACGTCTTTTTAATCTCAGCCTTTGATTTGCTTGATAAGTCAGAGGTAGTTGGCTGTTCTTATCCATGTAACTTTCCAATAATCTTGAATTAATCGAGGTATATATCAGCAGGTTCATCAGTCTGCTGTAATACCAATCAGTCTGCTGAACATCTTATTTTTGTTTGAAAAATAGAATGCAGCTGATTACTTTTATCTAACTTTTATTTGTGTAGTTAGATCACATCATTTTAATTGTAACTAAGTTCCAAACATCATCCAACTTGTGGAACTTAGACCTTCTACACAAGGCCATATGTAATCGGTTTAGGTCATCACAGACTTGCCTAAATTCGATTCCATATCCTTGACTTTAACTACTAAGTTTGATCCCTTAGCCTTCATTAACTGAGTTTGAACCCTCACCTTCGGTCTTGATCTTGGCGAGTTCCGAGACCGATCTTCTCGACCTATCTACTCTATCGACCTAGACCAACTGGCGATAAGCAATCAATGACCTTTTTTACGATGCTTGTTTGATCAAACCTATTTATGAATCAAACTCTAATAAACCTATACATTTTATCTAGACATCTTTTTGCCTTTGCACTATAACAGCTAGTATGGCACTCATCATCAAAACTAAGAAATTAGTCCAACAATTTCCCCCTTTTTGGTGATGATGCCACTACCCTCACCTAATCAGCAAAGCAAAAAGATAAAAACAACAACAGAACAAATTCAGTCATTTCTCATTATAAATATTTGTTCACAGTATTACAGTCTAGCATCAGCAAAGATAAAATAATGTAAATATGCTGATCTACTGTCTCTTCTCTCTTTCTCTTCTAGCCTTCTCAGCTTGCTCTTGATAGGCTCGATCTCTTCTATCATTTGACTCATCCATTCATTCTCAATTAGTGTAAAATCAATATAAGAATTGACTTGTTTCCACCAGCCCCATGCTTCAGCAGACATGATTGATGTCATTCACTCTGAATCCAAACCTCATATACAAACTCCTTGAATTCATCCAAAGAGTCCTTTGCCTTTGTAATAGGTAGCACCTTCTCACCTCTCGCTACTCCTTCTACTACATTGTTTGCCCTTAGAGCTTTGACTCTTGCTTCCCAAAATTTCAAACTCAAGAAAGAGTTAAGGCCTTCATGAAATCCCATATCATGGTAAGGTCTCCTTCATTATAAAATTCTTTCTTGTATTGTGACAGAGATCATCGATGAGTTGAACTCTGCCAGTGCGTGTGTCTCACGAAGGCATTTGTATCATCAATCCATCTTTTACAGTGCAAAGAGTCTTGCAGCCTCCTTTGTTTAGGTGATTTGCCCTCTTCCCCTTAGTGACATCATCAACAAAGCGGGAGATGAGGCCATGAATACCCTCCTGTGATACAATCACTCTATGCAAATTGGCCTTCCATGGTTCCAGTTCTAGTATCAATGGTAGTGATCCTAGATTGCAATGTCTCCTCCACCGTTGATCCTTTCAAAGGAGTTTGGGATCGTGCATAGCGAGTTGTTGTGCAAAGATGGGCTCGAAGAAGTTTAGGAGCTTCACAAAGCTTGTCAAGTTTCTCATGTATAGAAACAAGTTGGTCTTTTAGAGACTTGTCTTTGGCTTTATTTCCAACTTTGATACCCTTGACATCTAGTATCAAATCATTCATAGCATTTTGAGTAGATGCAAAGTTTGAAGCAATCAGACGAGATTGTCTGTTATCATTTACCATCTTCATCGCTTCTTCAAATCTCTTTCTTGCTGTCCAATTGAGTTCTTAACTATTGCATGTCATTTCTTACGCTTCTTAACTCATTGACAACTTCAATTGGCACTCCACCACCATTCTACTATCAAGAGAGTCCATCAAGAGCTCCTCAACTCTATATTGTGCCTGTTGTCTCATCGATGACCATTGCTTTACTCAAATCTCTCCCAAAGAGGAGAGGTCCTTCCTCAACCATTGCACCAAGAATGTCTTCCATGACTGGATCTTGTGCAGTTCCTCAAAGAACTTCTTTTGTCCAAAAATTTGAAATTCTTCATCATCAGTAGTCATAATCCAAAGAAATTGCTCTTCTTGATTAACACCAAGAAATTGCGATTATCCTTCCTAAAGGTCTTGGCTCTGAGAAGGCTCCACTACAAAGAGCCTCATCAACAAGCGGGGTTTCCTCCAAACCCAAAGTTTGTTCCAACCTGTGTCCAGGTGCTGTTTGAGACTCAGCAGCCTGTACCTCCTGTTCCAACCTTTGTTCAGGTGCTGTTTGTACTCCAGCAACCTGTACCTCCTCTTCAATTTCCTGTGGATTAAAGATATTGGTATTATCCACTTGGAAACCTTCAGCTTGACCAATCTTGGTCAGAGTTATGGCAGTTTTGGTGAGAATCCCTTCAAAGTCAAATCCACTTTGATATTCAATGGATTCCTCAGAACTAGCACTTGGTTCACTAAAGTCAGTGGCCTTTTCTTGATCCAAATCAACAATCTGTTCATCTTCAGGTTGTCCAGCAGGCTCTACAACATGAAATGTGGCAGATTCATCAACTAGCCTACCAGCACTCAAAGTGATTCCTTCATTGATTAGTGCTTCAAGATCATCCAAGGTGAGATCCTGTAGATCCTCATCCATTTCTCCAATCTGCTGGCCCTCAGCAGACTTACCAATATCAGTGGACTGTTGTGCAGGAGGTTCATTTATCAATGCAGTCCCCACTGCTTCTCCTCCTGGTCCGGAGGGGAAATCTCCTCTGAGTCGATGATGATGAGGAAGAATCATCATCTCCATCTCTTGGATCTCTGAACTTAATACCCTCTTCCTTCAGTTGCTCATCAAATAGATCCATCAGTCTGGATTGCAGCAGGGAGGTATCAACCAGATCCAGCAAGTTCTCCACTCCCAACTTGTTAAAAGCCCATTCCTCAAAATCACCATAGGTTCAAGAAATGGCTTTTGTTTCTTGTAGAAACCAAACTTCCATTGAATATAATCAGCAATTTGCTGAAGTTTGGGATCCACAAATTCTTCAGTTTTCTTCCTCTCTTTCACATGCCTTTCAAAGGGCATGAAAGATCTCCTGGGAGCAGCTTTAGTGGCTTGTTGACCTCCAAAGGTTCCAACAAGCAGACTCATGGTCTCTTCTACAGATGTTTGAAAGTCAGCAGGTTGCTGTGATTGTGTAGTTGTACCTACTACTTCCATCTGTATCACACTTGATTCCCCCTGACTCACATGCTCATCAGCAGGGTTAGCAGCAGACTGCTCTTCCCCCTGAACTATTGCCAAACTTGCAGGGTCTTCAATCAAGTCTTCAATCACCTCTTCAACTACCACAGCAGGTTCAGTAGATTGCTGTGGTTTTTCAGCAGATTGCTCAACAACAACCTGTGCAGCTTCAGTAGATTCACCAATAACATCTTCTACAAAGGCTCACAAAGTGATCACAGATTCTTCAAATGTATTTCTCAACAACAACTGTGCTCACTTCCAGTAGGCTTAATAACCTCATCAGGTGAGGAATCACTGATTACAACTGGTGGAATAATAGTTAAGGGCTCAGCCTCAACAGCCTCTTCTTCTTCTACTGACGCCTCTTCTTGGACTTTTTGTTTTTCCAAGATTCTCATTTCTTTTCCTTTGCCATACTTCTTCTTTTTGACAACCTCCTTCATCCTCTTGGATAGGGGTTCATCATCATCAACATGTCCAGTAGATTTTCTCTTTCTATTCTCTTCTTTCTGTTGTTCTGTCAGAATTTCAACAACAGTTCTTCTTGCAAACTACAAAGAGGTCGAGAACCTCCACTTGACCCTCGGCCAGACTCAAAGATCCTGTCTTTGTTTCCTTTCTTGTTCTCTTTGATTTCAAGATTTCTGTAATCTTCCTAACATCTGCACTCTTTCTCTTTCAGTAGCTTTTCTTTGGTGCAAGGCCCGGGTTTGATGGATATCTTCTTAGTTTGGTCGAACTTGCTCACCACCAAAGATCACCGTCATCTCCATCATCATTATCACCAGCCAGGCTCTCCAAGAACCTCTTCTTCATCATCTAGTCCAGAATCGCATGATCAATCTCCTTCTTGTATCTCTGGGTGATTTATGTCAATCGGTTCAAGATCGGGAACCTCCGGATGATTCAAAGAGAGTCCAACCATCAAACCTAGGGGTAAGGCCTTTGATTTCCTTTTCTTTAATTTGTCCTCCTTGGCTACTTTCTTCATATAATGAATGAAATAACCACCCCAATCGAATTTCATGCTTCGCAAAAATGATAATCATCGCCTCTATCTTGGGTCCCGATAGAGTATCCATCCGCCAACTAGCCCAAGTATGTTCTTTGCAATGAGCTTGCTCAGCAGACTGTATTCATTACCAATGTTTTTGCAGTTGATGCCTGGTACTGATTTGATAGTTGCATCTGTCTTGATCTGATCTACAAAAGCCATCTTGTAGCTTCAGGATTGACTGAACCATCAACAACTTCTTCAAAACCAAACACTTCTCTCAGCAGATTGGAGGAGATTACAAGCTCCTCACCATTCACAGTGGTTTTGAATGCTTCAGTTCCTTCTTCTATAACAATATTCTTCCAGAAATCAATAACATTGGTGTATGATATTGTTTCTAATCTGATGTTGAGTTTGTTCTCCAGGCCTGCAAACCTTCTTATTCTTCAACCTATATTAATGGCCAGTTCCGTTCTGTTTGCATCAACAACATAGCCTCTTACACTTTGGCTTGATTCGATTTGAACTTCAACTCTTTCCGCCATTGAAAAAAGAAAAAGATGAGGAAGAATTGCTCTCAAATCTGTGTACACACGATGTAGAATTTGCAGAGATAAAGCAGAAATTGCAAGTGGAGAAATCATTGTATGATGATCGATTTTATAGACAAAGTGGGTAGTTGATCACATCCTTTGCGACGCACATTGAGGTAACCACGATTAAATCTGATTAAATGCTGTGTTGACACGTGGCCCATTACTCCTCCATAACGTTTGTAACCGTTGGATGGTTTGACTGTGGTAATAAAAGATAGAATAAATATCCCGCCAAACTGCTTTTTGACCTAAATAACTTTGACTGAGTAAAGTTCCTCTCAAAAGGTAAACCTCGTGAGGTGCCTTCACGATCTGGCGATAAGTAGGCTTCAGCAGACTGGCGATAAGAGTATCACTCTGCTTGATCCTTGTTTTCTTCTTGTTTTGTTCAATTGATAATACAAGATGGGGTTTAATACCAATGACCTGATCATCAAGTGAGCTCACCCAACATGACAAAGACCAATCCCTTGGCAACCTCATTTGCTCAATTGTCCAAACATAAGTACATGGAATTGTTGATACCAATGACTAATCGCTAAGTGAGCTCACCCAACATAGCAAAGACTAATCCCTTGGTGAATTCGATTACAGACATCGAATATCGGTCAATCTTTATGATTCCAAGTTCAGATCCTTAATTTAGCAAATCTTTCACCATCAAGTGGTTTAGTGAAAATATCGACAAGTTGATCTTCAAGTAGGAATGTATAGAACCACCACATCTTTCTTTTCAACATGATCTCTTATAAAATGATGTCTCACATCAATGTGCTTGGTTCTTGAGTGCAAAACAGGATTTTCTGTGATTGCAATTGCACTTGTGTTGTCACACATGATTGGAATTTCCTTTTCTTCAATTCCATAATCCCTTAATTGTTGTCTTAGCCATAGTACTTGTGCACAGCAGCTTCCAGCAGCAATGTATTCAGCTTCAGCAGTGGAAGTTGAAATAGAATTCTGTTTCTTGCTAAACCAGGAGACCAGTCTATTTCCCATTAACTGACAGGTTCCTGAGGTGCTTTTTCTATCAATCTTGCATCCAAAGATAATCGTAATCTGAGTAGGATATTACTTTGAAGCTTCCTTCCTTGGAATACCATATTCCTACTCCCAAAGTCTCTTTAAGATACTTGAGAATTCTCTTAATCGCACTCTAAATGACTTTCTTTAGGTTTGGATTGAAATCTTGCACAAACACCTACAAAGAAAGGAAATATCAGTCTGCTTGGCGTTGAGGTACAATGAGACTCCTATCATCCTTCTGTACAAAGTCTGATCAACATCTTTGCCTTCTTTATCTTCATCCAATCTGATGCTTGTACTCATAGGAGTTGAATTCTTAGTGCTATTTTCCATGCCAAACTTCTTCAGCAACTCCTTGGTGTACTTGGTTTGATGAATGAAGATTCCATCCTTCATTTGTTTGACTTGCAGTCCCAAAAAGTAATTCATCTCTCCCATCATACTCATTTGGAATTTGCTTTTCATTAGATTTGCAAACTTTTCACAAAGTAAATCATTTTCAGAACCAAAAATTATGTCATCCACATAAATTTGTACCCAGTAGTGTCGTCCCTTCACCGATTCTCGAAAAGTGTCTTGTCAATGGTCCTTTTGTAAAACCATTGTCCACCAAGAATTGAGATAAAGTCTCATACCATGCTCTTGGTGCTTGTTTCAATCCATAAAGTGCTTTGTTGAGTCTATACACTTTATCTTCTTGATCTTTAACTTCAAATCCAGGAGGTTGCTGAACATAAACTTCCTCCTCTAGGATACCATTCAAAAATGCACTCTTGACATCCATTTGATATACTTTGAAGTTCTTGTATGCAGCATGTGCCAAAAATAATCTGATAGCTTCCAATCTTGCAACAGAGCATAAGTCTCATCAAAATCTATACCTTCCGCTTGAGAATAGCCTTTTGCAACTAGTCTGGCTTTATTTCTCACAATGGTACCTGATTCATCAAGTTTATTTCTGTATACCCACTTAGTACCAATGATATTTGCATAACTTGGTCTTTCAACTAGTGTCCAAACTTGATTTCTTTCAAATTCATTTAATTCTTCTTGCATGGCAATTATCCAATCTGGATCTGAAATTGCTTCTTCAACAACTTTAGGTTCCATTTGAGATAGAAAACAAGTAAACATAGCTTCCAGTTGTCTTCTAGTCCTCACACCTTTGTCAGACATTGCCAATAACTTGTTCAAAGCAGGTGATTCCTTAACCATTGTGGATTTTGGTTATTTTAATTTTCGAGAACATCATCTTCATGAGGTCTCACTGTAGTTTCTTCTACAGGGGGTCGTGAGATCCTTGAACCGCCTGGTTGTTGCATCAAGAACATTATTAACGAGGTGCTCAAGAGGGCGTGATCGAAAACTTTCAAGTCATTGAATCTTTCCAAAACTTCAACACAATCTGGATCAGTGACTTGTTGATTCTCAGCAGGTTCACAATCTTTATCTTCCATACCAGTAAACTTAGGTTCATCAAACACAACATGGATTGTTTCTTCATGTTTCAGATGTTCTTTTGTTCAAGACTCAATGCTCTGTGATCAAGAATATCCTAAGAAAATTCCTTCATCTGATTTTGGTTGGAATGTTTTCAAATGAACTTTATGATTTAGAATAAAACATTTGCTTCCAAATGGATGAAAATAGGATATGTTAGGTATCCTTCCATTCCAGATCTCATAAGGTGTCTTGGCAGCCTTCTTGTTTCTTGATGTTCTGCTTTTTGTGTATAGCATGTCAGATTCTTCGCTTGATTTCAATATCTTTCGTAGCAATGCCTCACAAATCATTGTTCTTCCTTCGCTTCCTTTAAGGTTCTGCTTCTTCTTTCAAAGAACCCCATTTTGGTTTGAGTGTACCAAAGCAGCAGACAAGTTGATGAAATACACCATTCTGTCATAATATTCTCTTATAACTTTGTTGAGAAATTCGAGACTCGATCCGATCTTATCTTTATGACTGTTAAAATTTTCTCATTTTGTAATCTCTTCAAAAGATTAGGCATGCTTTGGAGTGTCTCACTTTTCTTGTTCATGAATATTACCCAAGTGTATCTAGAGTAATCATCCACAACCACTAGGGTATACTTCTTTCTGTTACACTTGTTGGAGTTATTGGTCCAAAAAGATCCATGTGCATCAGCTCCAACACTCTATTAGTTGATTGTTTGGTCTTTGATTTGAAACTTGACTTAATCTGTTTACCTTGCTGACAAGCATCACATATAGCATCCTTCTTAAATGTGATCTCAGGTAAACCAACCACCAGTTTCTTCTTTACCAACTGATTAATATCATCAAAGTTTAAGTGATTCAACTTCTTGTGCCATAGCCAATTGAGTTCAGACTTAGTATGCACTTTCAAAGGCAGGTTTCTGAACTACAGTAGACCAATCCACAACATACATATTCTGTTGTCTTCTACCAGCAAGTACAACTTGATCACCTCTTTCACTAATGACAATGCAGTTGTCTTTGTCAAAAGTGACCTTGTATCCCATATCACAGAATTGTCCAGTGCTCAGCAAGTTGTAATCCAGTCCTTCCACATATGCAACATTCTTGATTGTAAGTCCATTTCTGATAAGTGTGCCATATCCTCTTGTATATCCAGGTGTATTTTTGTTGCCAAAATTCACCCTTGGACCATCTTTTGCCACAAAGTTTGTTAGACAGTGCTTATTCTTTGTCATGTGTCTGGAACATCCACTGTCAAAGTACCAGACACCCTACAAAACAAAGTTAATGCATTTTAGGTACCCAAACCTGTTTGGGTCCATAGTGGTCAGTGGCAAGCATGACCCTTGGTATGTTTCCATAAGGTCTTCTCCTAAATGTGTCATACTTTGGTTCATACTTTGGTTCATACATGTATTCCACACATCCATAAGTTCTAACAGTAGGTTGTGTAGGAACCACATATGTTTTCTGGCCTTTTGGTACATAATGCTGTTTGAAATGATTCTTGTTGTTAGAAACATTTGCATAACCATAGGTGTGCTGTCTGTTAGGAACAGCCCTGTAATATGGAGTCTGTTGGGGTCTTGTGTAAGTCCTCTGCTGATTCCATTGCCTAGGTTTTACCCTAGTAGTATGGTTATACTTACTGTTTCTAGCATTAGATGCAGGAATATTCCAATCATTATCAGCAGGGAACAGTCTACCTTTCCCCCTGAGATAAGTATCCCTTGAATGATCAACATTTTTGGATTTAGGATTCTTATCCTTGGAATATTTCTGTTTCTTTTCCTTTTGTGGTCCAGCAGACTTGGTAGCAGGTCTGCTATCAGCAGGCTTAGAAGGCACAGCAGTCCTATTTTTGGATTTAGTCTTTTTACTAGGAGCTGTTGACTTCTTAGACTTCTGATTTTGCTTCCTTGAAGCATTCTCATTAGATTTTACTGCTTCAGCAACCTTACTGGGAGTTGGGTCTAGTGCAGGTACAAACTTAGGACCAATTCTGGTACTAGGTTCAGTAACTTTACTGGATCCACTCTTGTTAGATTGCTGAGTTCCAAATCCAAGCCCTGTTCTATCCCATAAGGCTTTCCTGATTTGTATGCAGTATTGGAACAAGATGGTTCAAATGATTTCAGAGGTCTGCTGGATGTTCAAAGAGACTTATTTTGATTACTGCTCAACATCTTTTCCTTACCCTTGAGAACCCTTAATTCAACTTTCAATCTTCCAACTTCTAACTCAAGAGTTTCTTTTTCAACCTTCACAACCTCATAGCCGATTGTATTACCTCGCTTGATTAAGGATGGCATCCAAAGTCCCATTGTTGTCGAAATTTCTAGGATTTGAACCACAGGTTGATTCACAATCACTTCCAGCAGAGTGTTTATAGATACAATGTTGTATACCTCCTCGCCATCCATATTAGCCATCAAAGCATAATCCTCCATATCCGCAACTTGGTGCAAAGTGTCATCGATTCATTTCCTTTTTGATTCAACTTCATAGCTTTGATTCATCTTCAAAGAACCATAGCCTTCTTGCCAAGTCTTCTTTGTTGACTTTTGGTCTTGATGAGTCCGACAATCAGTCTAAAATGTCCAGGCTTCTTACAGTTGAAGCAAAGATAATCGTGTTCCTTGCCTTGTTTCAACTCGTGACAATCAGTCCAAAGTGTCCTGGTTTCTTGCAATGAAAGCATAGATAGTCATTATCTTTCTTTGGTTCTTCTTTCCTTCTTTCAAGAGGCCTCTTTGTGAAGTTTCTTGTAGGGGCCTTTCCGGTCTTCATCATTCGATTTTCTTGCTCAAGAGGGCAATTTGCTCTTGCATTTCATCTAGCATATCATTCATCCTCCTGATGTTTCTTCATGATGTGAAGCACCAATGCAATGGTCTTTGGCTCTTCCTTTCGCGATTTCAGCACCGACTTCTTGCTAAATTCATAGGCCTTAAGATCGAGAGAACAATTTGAAGGTGTCTTCTTCATGCAACTTTCTCATTTCTTCAATTGCAATCCACCTTCATTTTCCAAACATCTCTTGCGGTAAAGCTTCCAAGATTTTGGTGTTTACTTCCTCTTTGAATAACTTACACTCAAGAGGTAAGTTCATCCAGATTGCATTGAATCTGACTCCATTTGCTCAATGGTTTCATTTGGCAAATTTTGAACTTTTGGAACCTCTTTCCTGCTACACGATTTTGTTCTTCTTTATTGCATCGGTGCCTTCACAGATCAAGTGAATCTTGTCCCAAAGTTCCTTTGCGCCTTGCAATCTTTGACCTTCATGTACATATTGCTATCCAAGGTTACAGAAATGATATCAATAGCAATGTTGTTGAGGTTTGCTATTTTTCCGCTCTTACGCATTCCATTCTCTTTTGGTTTAGAATGTACTCGATTCTGTCACACCCATTCTTGCCTTTGCTTTGTAATCTCCTCATTCGACGCGTTTATACTCATCAAATCTATCAAGAGAACATATCAACATAGTTCTAGCATACCGTGTGTTGTCCATGATGCAAGTCTTGAAAATCAAGAACTTGAAAGAAAGTTTTAAAGAATTTTCACAAGCACAACAAGTAGGATTCCTTCGTAATGTAGCCTTCGCTCCGATACCAATTGTTGGTCCCTTGAAAAGGCTTTGGTTAAGTTTAGAGGGGGTGAATAAACTTAACACTTAAAACTTTGGAGTTAACAAATTCTCGCAACTTCAACACTGCGATACTTGATGAGTCTGCTTGAGACCTCGATAGCCTGGCCGATAAACAGAGAGTCTCATCGACGCTTCGATTCTTTGAATTTGTGCAAATGGAATAATATCAAAATTAAGCCTTGTTACTTGTTGTTAAATATGTTACTAAGTATTAGATACTCATTAGTGTATGTGTGTGATTTCATTTGCTAGATTCAAAGAGGTTGATGAGTGAAATAGAACAAGTGCAGAAAGTAAAAGCGAGAAGTAAGTAGGCGAGGATTTTATAGTGGTTCCAGTGATGTAATCTCAGACGTCCACTCTTCTCTGTGATGTTGGAGGAAATTCACTAGTGATCTTTGAGTTATCTCATTACAAAGAATCCTAGGTTGCTTGTCCTTCACCAATAACTATGGCTTCACAAATCGAAAGCAGGAGCAGGTAGGATTGTCGCTCCCGAGTCTTCCACTTGGTCCTTGAAGGGTAGAATTGCCTCTTCACCACTCCACCACAAACCAACAGATCTTTCACACCTAACAGATGCTTCACTGTCTTCAAAGAGTTCTTTATAAAATAAAGAATGAATCAAATAAATGATTCGATTCAAAGCAATTGATTAGGATGATATAATCAAAGAACTTGCGCCTTTCAAGTGTGTATGCTTGATGTAGCTTGAACACGAGAATGCACTTGAAGAAAATAACTAGATCAGTGACCTTAAGCTCGAGAAGTTCGGCGAGGTGTTCTTCACTCGATATTGTCACTTAAAGTTTATCTCAAAATTCATCATCTCTTTCTCTCGAGTTGAAAGTCTTCTATTTATAGGTAGGAATGCATGTGACTTGAATTTGAAATTCAAATGTGACTGCTCCTTGTTTTTGTCCCATCTTACGCGTGACATCACTATTCATGGGATCGACAATCGCCAGATTACTTTTGACAAAGGGTCATCCCACCCCTTTGACTTGTATCCAATGGATAAAAATATGGATCATCCCAACGTCTTTTAATCTCACCTTTGATTTGCTTGATAAGTCGAGGTAGTTGGTCGTTCTTATCCATGTAACTTTCCAATAATCTTGAATTAATCGAGGTATATATCAAAGAGTTCATCGATCTGTTTGTAATACCAATCGATCTCATGAACATCTTATTTTTGTTTGTAAAATAGAATGCAAATTGATTACTTTTATCTAACTTTTATTTGTGTAGTTAGATCACATCATTTTAATTGTAACTAAGTTCCAAACATCATCCAACTTGTGGAACTTAGACCTTCTACACAAGGCATATGTAATCAGTTTAGGTCATCACAGACTTGCCTAAATTCTGATTCCATATCCTTGACTTTAACTACTAAGTTTGATCCCTTAGCCTTCATTAACTGAGTTTGAACCCTCAGCCTTCGCCTTCGGTCTTGGCGAGTTCCAGACCGAGTCCATCGACCTATCTACTCTCTCGACTGACCAGACCATCTGGCGATAAGCAATCGTGCCACCTTTTTTACGATGGCTTGTTTGATCAAACCTATTTATGAATCAAACTCTAATAAACCTATACATTTTATCTAGACATCTTTTTGCCTTTGCACTATAACAAATAGTATGGCACTCATCATCAAAACTAAGAAATTAGTCCAACAATTTCCCTTTTTTGTGATGATGCCACTACCTCACCTAATCAAGAAAGCAAAAGATAAAAACAACAACAGAACAAATTCAGTCATTTCTCATTATAAATATTTGTTCACAGTATTACAGTCTAGCATCAGCAAAGATAAAATAATGTAAATATGCCGATCTCATCTCTTCTCTCTCTCTTTCTCTTCTAGCCTTCTCAGCTTGCTCTTGATAGGCTCTGATCTCTTCTATCATTTGACTCATCCATTCATTCTCAATTAGTGTAAAATCAATATAAGAATTGACTTGTTTCCACCAGTTCCATGCTTCAGCGGACATGATTGATGTCATTCACTCAATCCAAACCTCATATACAGCTCCTTGAATTCATCCAGTGAGTCCTTTGCCTTTGTAATAGGTAGCACCTTCTCACCTCTGCTACTCCTTCTACTTCTGTTGTTTGCCCTTAGAGCTTTGACTCTTGCTTCCCAAAATTTCAAACTCAAGAAAGAGTTAAGGCCTTCATGAAATCCCATATCATGGTAAGGTCTCCTTCTGTTATAAAATTCTTTCTTGTATTGTGACAGAGATCATCAGTGAGTTGAACTCAGCCAGGTGCAGTCTCCTGAAGGCATTTGTATCATCAATCCATCTTTTCTGTGCAAAGAGTCTTGCAGCCTCCTTTGCTGCAGCTGATTTGCCCTCTTCCCCCTTAGTGACATCATCAACAAAACGGGAGATGAGGCCATGAATACCCTCCTGTGATACAATCACTCTATGCAATTGGCCTTCCATGGTTCCAGTTCTAGTATCAATGGTAGTGATCCTAGATTGCAATGTCTCCTCCAGTCTGTTGATCCTTTCAGTGAGTTTGGGATCAGGCATAGCAGGTTGTTGTGCAGCAGCAGGCTCAGCAAGTTTAGGAGCTTCAGCAAGCTTGTCAAGTTTCTCATGTATAGAAACAAGTTGGTCTTTTAGAGACTTGTCTTTGGCTTTATTTCCAACTTTGATACCCTTGACATCTAGTATCAAATCATTCATAGCATTTTGAGTAGATGCAAAGTTTGAAGCAACTGTATCAGTAGATTGTCTGTTATCATTTACCATCTTCATCAGTTCTTCAAATCTCTGTTCTTGCCTGTCCAATTGAGTTCTTAACTGTTGCATGTCATTTCTTACAGTTCTTAACTCATTGACAACTTCAATTGGCACTCCACTAGTCATTCTACTATCAGTAGGTCCATCAGCAGGCTCCTCAACTCTATATTGTGCCTGTTGTCTACTGATGACCATTGCTTTACTCAAATCTCTCCCAGCAGGGAGAGGTCCTTCCTCAACCATTGCACCAAGAATGTCTTCCATGACTGGATCTTGTGCAGTTCCTCAAAGAACTTCTTTTTGTCCAAAATTTGAAATTCTTCATCATCAGTAGTCATAATCCAAAGAAATGTTCTTCTTGATTAACACCAAAGAAATTCTGCCGATTATCCTTCCTACAATGGTCTTGGCTCCAAGGCTCCACTACAAAGACCTCATCAACAAAGCAGGGGTTTCCTCCAAACCCAAAGTTTGTTCCAACTTTGTGTCCAGTGTCTTTGTTTGAGACTCAAAGCACTGCACCTCCTGCTCCAACCTTTGTTCAGTCTTTGTTGTACTCCAAAGAACTGTACCTCCTCTTCAATTTCCTGTGGATTAAAGATATTGGTATTATCCACTTGGAAACCTTCAGCTTGACCAATCTTGGTCAGAGTTATGGCGCTTTGGTGAGAATCCTTCAAAGTCAAATCCACTTTGATATTCAATGGATTCCTCGAAACTAGCACTTGGTTCACTAAAGTCGCTGGCCTTTTCTTGATCCAAATCAACAATCTGCTCATCTTCGAGTTGTCCAAAGGGCTCTACAACATGAAATGTGGCGATTCATCAACTAGCCTACCAGCACTCAAAGTGATTCCTTCATTGATTAGTGCTTCAAGATCATCCAAGGTGAGATCCTGTAGATCCTCATCCATTTCTCCAGTCTGCTGGCCCTCAGCAGACTTACCAATATCAGTGGACTGTTGTGCAGGAGGTTCATTTATCAATGCAGTCCCACTGCTTCCTCCTGGTCCGGAGGGGAAATCTCCTCCTGAGTCGGATGATGATGAAAGAATCATCTCTCCATCTCTTGGATCTCTCGAACTTAATACCTCTCTTCCTTCATTTGCTCATCAAATAGATCCATCAGTCTGGATTGCAGCAGGGAGGTATCAACCAGATCCAGCAAGTTCTCCACTCCCAACTTGTTAAAAGCCCATTCCTCAAAATCAGTCATAGGTTCAGCAGCTGGCTTTTGTTTCTTGTAGAAACCAAACTTCCATTGAATATAATCAGCAATTTGCTGAAGTTTGGGATCCACAAATTCTTCAGTTTTCTTCCTCTCTTTCACATGCCTTTCAAAGGGCATGAAAGATCTCCTGGGAGCAGCTTCAGTGGCTTGTTGACCTCCAAAGGTTCCAACAAGCAGACTCATGGTCTCTTCTACAGATGTTTGAAAGTCAGCAGGTTGCTGTGATTGTGTAGTTGTACCTACTACTTCCATCTGTATCACACTTGATTCCCCCTGACTCACATGCTCATCAGCAGGGTTAGCAGCAGACTGCTCTTCCCCCGAACTATTGCCAAACTTGCCGGGTCTTCAATCAAGTCTTCAATCACCTCTTCAACTACCACAAGAAGTTCAAGAGATTGGTGGTGGTTTTTCAGCAGATTGCTCAACAACAACTGTGGCAAACTTCGTGATTCACCAATAACATCTTCTACAAAGAGGCTCAGTACAGAGATCATTGCAGATTCTTCAATGCATTTCTCAACAACAACTGTTCACTTCCAGTGAGGCTTAATAACCTCATCAGTGAGGAATCACCGATTACAACGGTGGAATAATAGTTAAGGGCTCAACCTCAACAAATCTTCTTCTTCTACTGACGCCTCTTCTTGGACTTTTTGTTTTTCCAAGATTCTCATTTCTTTTCCTTTGCCATACTTCTTCTTTTTGACAACCTCCTTCATCCTCTTGGATAGGGGTTCATCATCATCAACATGTCCAGTGAGATTTTCTCTTTCTATTATCTTCTTTCTGTTCTTACTGCAATTTCAACAATGATTCTTCTTGCAGCCTACAAAGAGGTCAGTCGAATCCTCCACTTGACCCTCAGCAGACTCAGCAGTCTGTGCTGTTTCCTTTCTTGTTCTCTTTGATTTCAAGATTTCTGTAATCTTCCTAACATCTGCACTCTTTCTCTTTCCAGCAGTTTTCTTTGGTGCAGCAGGTTTGATGGATATCTTCTTAGTTTGCTGAACTTGCTCACCACCAGCATCACCGTCATCTCCATCATCATTATCACCAGCAGGCTCTCCAGCAACCTCTTCATCATCATCTAGTCCAGGAATCGCATGATCAATCTCCTTCTTGTATCTGGACTGATTTATGTCAACTGGTTCAAGATCAGGAACCTCCAGATGATTCAGCAGAGTCTGAACCATCAAACCTAGGGGTAAGGCCTTTGATTTCCTTTTCTTTAATTTGTCCTCCTTGGCTACTTTCTTCATATAATGAATGAAATAACCACCCCAATCGAATTTCATGCTTCTGCAAATGATAATCATCAGCTCTATCTTGGGTCCTGATAGAGTATCCATACTGCCAACTAGCCCAAGTATGTTCTTTGCAATGAGCTTGCTCAGCAGACTGTATTCATTACCAATGTTTTTGCAGTTGATGCCTGTACTGATTTGATAGTTGCATCTGCCTTGATCTCGATCTACAAAAGCCATCTTGTAGCTTCAGGATTGACTGAACCATCAACAACTTCTTCAAAACCAAACACTTCTCTCAGCAGATTGGAGGAGATTACAAGCTCCTCACCATTCACAGTGGTTTTGAATGCTTCAGTTCCTTCTTCTATAACAATATTCTTCCAGAAATCAATAACATTGGTGTATGATATTGTTTCTAATCTGATGTTGAGTTTGTTCTCCAGGCCTGCAAACCTTCTTATTCTTCAACCTATATTAATGGCCGCCCTGCTTCGCTTGCATCAACAACATAGCCTCTTACACTTTGGCTTGATTCGATTTGAACTTCAACTCTTTCCGCCATTGAAAAAGAAAAAGATGAGGAAGAATTGCTCTCAAATCATGTACACACGATGTAGAATTTGCAGAGATAAAGCAGAAATTGCAAGTGGAGAAACTGCTGTATGACAGTCTGATTTTATAGACAGTGGGTAGTTGATCATCATTTGCCGACGTACATTGAGGTAACCACGATTAAATCTGATTAAATGCTGTGTTGACACGTGGCCCATTACTCCTCCATAACGTTTGTAACCGTTGGATGGTTTGACTGTGGTAATAAAAGATAGAATAAATATCCCGCCAAACTGCTTTTTGACCTAAATAACTTTGATCGAGTAAAGTTCCTCCAAATGAGGTAAACCTCGTGAGGTGCCTTCAAAGATCTCACGATAAGTAAACTTCAAAGACTGCTTTGATAAGAGTACTCACTTGATCCTTGTTTTCTTCTTGTTTTGTTCAATTGATAATACAAGATGGGGTTTAATACCAATGACCGATCCACAAGTGAGCTCACCCAACATGACAAAGACCAATCCCTTGGCAACCTCATTTGCTCAATTGTCCAAACATAAGTACATGGAATTGTTGATACCAATGACTAATCTGCTAAAGTGAGCTCACCCAACATAGCAAAGACTAATCCCTTGGTGAATTCCAAGACAACTGCTTTGAATATCAGTCAATCTTTATGATTCCAAGTTCACTCCTTAATTTAGCAAATCTTTCACCGTCAAGTGGTTTAGTGAAAATATCGCAAGTTGATCTTCAAGAGAATGTATAGAACCACCACATCTTTCTTTTCAACATGATCTCTTATAAAATGATGTCTCACATCAATGTGCTTGGTTCTTGAGTGCAAAACAGGATTTTCTGTGATTGCAATTGCACTTGTGTTGTCACACATGATTGGAATTTCCCTTTCTTCAATTCCATAATCCCTTAATTGTTGTCTTAGCCATAGTATTTGTGCACAAGAACTTCCAAAGAAAGAATGTATTCACTTTTCAAAGAAGTGGAAGTTGAAATAGAATTGTTTCTTGCTAAACCAGGAGACCAATCTATTTCCCATTAACCGATTGAGTTTCCTGAGGTGCTTTTTCTATCAATCTTGCATCCAAAGATAATCGAAATCTGAGTAGGATATTACTTTGAAGCTTCCTTCCTTGGAATACCATATTCCTACTCCCAAAGTCTCTTTAAGATACTTGAGAATTCTCTTAATCGCACTCTAAATGACTTTCTTTAGGTTTGGATTGAAATCTTGCACAAACACCTACAAAGAAAGGAAATATCAGTCTGGCAAGCGGTGAGTCTGTGCAGAGACTCCTATCATCCTTCAGTACAAAGTCTGATCAACATCTTTGCCTTCTTTATCTTCATCCAATCTGATGCTTGTACTCATAGGAGTTGAATTCTTAGTGCTATTTTCCATGCCAAACTTCTTCAGCAACTCCTTGGTGTACTTGGTTTGATGAATGAAGATTCCATCCTTCATTTGTTTGACTTGCAGTCCCAAAAAGTAATTCATCTCTCCCATCATACTCATTTGGAATTTGCTCTTCATTAGATTTGCAAACTTTTCACAAAGTAAATCATTTTCAGAACCAAAAATTATGTCATCCACATAAATTTGTACCAAAGCAGTCTCAGTGTCCTTTCACTGATTCTGAAAAGTGTCTTGTCAATGGTCCCTTTTGTAAAACCATTGTCCACCAAGAATTGAGATAAAGTCTCATACCATGCTCTTGGTGCTTGTTTCAATCCATAAAGTGCTTTGTTGAGTCTATACACTTTATCTTCTTGATCTTTAACTTCAAATCCAGGAGGTTGCTGAACATAAACTTCCTCCTCTAGGATACCATTCAAAAATGCACTCTTGACATCCATTTGATATACTTTGAAGTTCTTGTATGCAGCATGTGCCAAAAATAATCTGATAGCTTCCAATCTTGCAACAGGAGCATAAGTCTCATCAAAATCTATACCTTCTGCTTGAGAATAGCCTTTTGCAACTAGTCTGGCTTTATTTCTCACAATGGTACCTGATTCATCAAGTTTATTTCTGTATACCCACTTAGTACCAATGATATTTGCATAACTTGGTCTTTCAACTAGTGTCCAAACTTGATTTCTTTCAAATTCATTTAATTCTTCTTGCATGGCAATTATCCAACTGGATCTCAAATTGCTTCTTCAACAACTTTAGGTTCCATTTGAGATAGAAAACAAGTAAACATAGCTTCCAGTTGTCTTCTAGTCCTCACACCTTGTCGTACATTGCCAATAACTTGTTCAAAGCAGGTGATTCCTTAACCATTGTGGATTTTGGTTATTTTGATTTTCGGGAACATCATCTTCATGTAGGTCTCACTGTAGTTTCTTCTACAGAAGTCGTCAGATCCTTGAACTGCTTGGCTTGTTGCATCAAGAACATTATTAACAGGGTGCTCAAGAGGGCGTGATCGTAAACTTTCAAGTCATTGAATCTTTCCAAAACTTCAACACAATCTGATCGGTGACTTGTTGATTCTCAAGAGTTCACAATCTTTATCTTCCATACCAAGAAACTTAGGTTCATCAAACACAACATGGATTGTTTCTTCATGTTTCAATGTTCTTTTGTTCAAGACTCAATGCTCTGTGATTGAAGAATATCCTAAGAAAATTCCTTCATCCGATTTTGGTTGGAATGTTTTCAAATGAACTTTATGATTTAGAATAAAACATTTGCTTCCAAATGGATGAAAATAGGATATGTTAGGTATCCTTCCATTCCGATCTCATAAGGTGTCTTCACTTCTTGTTTCTTGTTTATCGATGTTCTGCTTTTGTGTATAGCATGTCAGATTTATCGCTTCACCCAATATCTTTCGTAGCAATGCCTCACAAATCATTGTTCTTCCTGCTTCCTTTAAGGTTCTGTTTCTTCTTTCAGCAACCCCATTTTGCTGAGGTGTACCAGCAGCAGCAAGTTGATGAAATACACCATTCTGTTCATAATATTCTCTTATAACTTTGTTGAGAAATTCAGTACCCTGATCTGATCTTATCTTTATGACTGTTAAACTTTTCTCATTTTGTAATCTCTTCAAAAGATTAGGCATGCTTTGGAGTGTCTCACTTTTCTTGTTCATGAATATTACCCAAGTGTATCTAGAGTAATCATCCACAACCACTAGGGTATACTTCTTTCCTGTTACACTTGTTGGAGTTATTGGTCCAAAAAGATCCATGTGCATCAGCTCCAACACTCTATTAGTTGATTGTTTGGTCTTTGATTTGAAACTTGACTTAATCTGTTTACCTTGCTGACAAGCATCACATATAGCATCCTTCTTAAATGTGATCTCAGGTAAACCAACCACCAGTTTCTTCTTTACCAACTGATTAATATCATCAAAGTTTAAGTGATTCAACTTCTTGTGCCATAGCCAATTGAGTTCAGACTTAGTATGCACTATCAGGCAGGTTTCTGGAACTGCAGTAGACCAATCCACAACATACATATTCTGGTGTGCTATATGAAGTCAGAATCTGACAATACCACAATTCTCTGCAACAGAGATTTGGACAACATTCTGAAGAGTTTGACTCGGTCGAATTCATTAGAAGCGATCCACCGGTTTCTCATCCATCTTATTAGTTAAGATGATGCATCCATGTATGCAACATTCAACGAGGAAGTTCTACCCTATGCCTCGGGAATGACTCTCTAAATCTTCGGATCAAGAGAAATGGGATAGATTCTCTTTCTAGTAATAGATGGTCGTTATTGAACGTCAACTTTGATCGAATCTTAGATTCGGCGGTTAACAAAGCAAGTTTAGTATGTCCTTTAGTATCTTGAGAGAACGAGGAACAATATGCGATATATTCATGTGTGAACTTGGATATGTGTGATACACTAATTTTGACTTTAAGTCGATTGAGGATGATCGTTAAGTCGATCTCGGCCTCGATGTTTACTCAAGACAACATGATTAGATAGACCGTAACGTTTCGATTCTACGGATCGCCTCGAGCCGACAACCTGACTAATCATTAAGACCCATGACATTTAGATGTAGGTACTTCCCAAGTCACTGACCTATCCTACGACGGCATACTCGGAGTGTACTTTGGAATCTGAAATGGTTATGATATGCTTAATGGGTACTAGAATACGGGATGGGTCTTCATTGCTTTAGAGCAAGTGGGAGATGTAGTTTGTGTTATTTTAAATAATAGGGTGTGCTCTAAAACAATTAATCACATGCTTTCGTGCAAGTGGGAGATTGTTAGGTGTGATGCCCGAAAGACAATTTTGTAATTGTTTTATTTAATAAATGAAATGATATTATTATTCATATTTATTATTCTCATATTCACCGATGTGACAATAGTAATTACACTACAGAAAACCCTAAAGTATATCGTTTATGTAATCACTTAACTCAGTGTATGGTATATACATGGGAGGATTGAGTTAGTGAAGATGTACTTATAATACAATTAGCCCGTAGTGAAGTTAATCGAGAGTATCGGGTCTCTCCTTTAACGTACTATTAATGCGCCCAGAACACAATTGGTGTGATTGTCTTATCCGGACTTTCGGTTAAGAGAACCTAATAGGGCATTTATATATGATAGATATATCATATAGGGCTGGACCGATTTGATTAGAGTTCACGATATAATTCCGTAATCGAGAAGTCTTATCGAATCAATGGATGATCATATTTATGGATATATCTTAATCCTGAGGTGATCACAGTCAACTGCTTGAATCAGTATGAAGTTTGACTTGACGGTTAAGGATTACACTGAGTCTGTGATCTGAATTACCCCATCTTGGCATTGTATTGATTGAGTGAGTAGTCCGTGTTATCACGGATACGAATCCATTCCTTCCATTTATGGAAGTAGATAGACAATTCCCTTATTTGTTAATCCTAGAAACCGATCGATCCATGGAGTTCATATTACACCGATTAACTACCAAAGAGTTGTATGAATTAGTTGATCACTAGGGGTTAATGGTAAATAAGGATAAGAGGTTCTAAAACGGTTAACGGTAACTTCCGATTTAGAATGAATAATCATGGAGGATTAATCCATATGTAATGATTATATCAATGGACGCTTATTATTATTCTCGTGAGGAGATAAATATAATCTTATAATCGGAGGAGTGCGATCACGGGATTATGGTGGCATATTCTGTGATTGATTTATCGAATATAATTATTCTCGCTCGTAAGATAATTATTTATTTGATTTATCGGAGCCACGATTATTAGTCCATGGTCCCGACGTGCCTCTAATAATATAGCATAGCTATTCTCGGACGTCGAATCCTAATAATATTAATTTAGTTCTTGTTGGACTTTATTAAAACGATATGTGAATTAATTGTTTAGTGGACTATTAAATTAGTTGGGCTAAATAATTAAATATGTGGAAAAGACATTTTTCATAATCTTGGCCCAATTAGTGTGTATTGGCCGAAAATCATAAGTGACTAGGTCACAATACAATTTTCGGCCATAGCCTTATTTTTGGAACAAGAAATTATTTTCTTGTGTATTAATAAGACATGTGCATAAAATATTTATTGGATAAATATTTATGGAAAGAAATAAAGATAAATATTATTCTAGATTTGTTCTAGAATATTATGGGATTATCTTTTTTTTAATGGGATTATTATAATTGATTTTGTATTAATTATTAAATCCTTGGAGGCTAAGTTTTACTCTTCTATATAAAGAGAGTTCTCCCAAGCCTTAGACAACACTACAAAAATTCGACTTCTCCTCTTAGAGAGGAAGAAGGAAATTTTCGGCCAAGGGTGTAAGAAGGGAAAATCTTGGAGATTTTTCCGGGTAGCATATCGGAAGGATTCGAGACGAGTATTTCCTTCCACCGGGAGTTGCTTGGATCACACGTACGGAAGATCGTGGTGCTCTTCACACCTTGTTCGTTCTTCATATTGCGGTTCTTCAACTTGGATTTTGAGATCCAAGAGGTATGATCTACAACCCCCTTGTAGATATAGATCTAGTTATTTTATTACATGTATTTTATAGATCTAGATCCTTAAATCGCTTCCGCTGCGGATGATATTACTAACAACCACCCCTACCGGTATTATTTTCTAGGAGGCAGGGTCGCTCAGCCGACGTCCCCATACTCCCCAATGGCAAAGACTTCTTCAAATGGTGGAATGTGAGTTTCTTCTTTGTTCGTCATGAGAACCACACCTAGTTGAGTAAGTGGAATATGGACAAGCTGGATAAGGATGATCGCCCAGAGCTACCGAATAAGTTGGTGAAGAAGATCCACAAGTATGGGTATTCTGTTGAGTGGCAAGATCTGTACGATGAGCTAATTACGGCAGCTCGGTTAGAGGATGCAGGGCCTGACCCCGACGTGGATTTCAATAAGACCGAGTGGAAGTCCTGTAGGACCTTTTCCTTTGTAATTTAGCTTTGTTGATATACTTATGCTTTCGTCCGACTAATACTATGTCCATGCTTCCAGCGGCTGATTTCGCCGATCTGCTAGCTGGAGCCGAAGGGGATGTCGCGGTTCGTCAGCCCGTGCCGTCCCCGTCTTTTCAACACGTGCTTGTGGAGGATCCTATCATGGATGATATTGTAGGTACTTCAATGTCTGCTCCCCCTCAAGGGCAGGTCGATCCAGATGTTCACGAGAAGGCGACAGAAAATGATCTGTCTCTCAGAAAGAAGATGTTAGATGTAATATCGTCGGATCAATCATAGATTGACCCGATTACGCAGCGGAATGCATCAGATCTAGATCTAAACGAAGCAAAGAACATAAATTAAAGATCTAAATCTACAAGGGGGTTTAGGAGCCTACCTTTTTATGGTGCTTAACTCCAAGAACAAAAAAGGCTCCAAGAACACGTGTATTGAGCAGCCACAGCCTTCCAACGTGTGTCTCCCAGCAACACCAAGTGGATGGTGTTTCCGGCCGCCGGGCCTCCTTGATATCCTACCGGAATAATCCCGAAGATTATTCCAACTCGAAACCCGAAGAAAATAGCCGAAAATTCTAAGCTACTTTTCTTCCAATATGGCGTGTTAAAAGTGTGTCAAAAGGCTTGGGAGAACTCTCTTTATATAGGAGAGTAATCCTTGTCCTCCAAGGATATAATAATTAAGAGATAATAATTACATTAATCCTTTTTCCATATAAAAGATAAATAAAATAATTATCCCAAACAAATTAGGATAAATCATATTATTATCTAATATTTCATGAATTATCAATTAACAAATAAAAGATAAATCACACATTAAATAATTATCCAAGAAAACTAATTTCCCAATAATTAAATAATATCACAAAAATGCGCCATATGTAAATCCTAAAAAGGTCCACACGTATTTTATCATCACACTGGGCCGAGTCCATGAAAACTTTATTTTCCATGTATTTAATCATCTAGTCCAACTAAACAATTAATCCACATATCAATTAAATAGTCCAATCCACTATTTAATTATAATAGAGGTGCAACGACGAGAAACCTATATGCTATATTAGGAGCCACGCCGGGGACTATGGACCCATATTCAGTAGCTACAATAAATCGAATAAAATTATTCATCAGACAGAATAATTATATCCAACCTATTAATTCCGGGACTACACCACCATAAACCCAAAACTGAACTCTATCGAATATAGATAACTTACACTCAATTTATGAGTCGAAAGCGTCCACTGATATAATCATTACATACGGATAAATCCTCCATAGACTGTTCATTTCGATTCGGGATATTTCCGTAAACCCTTCTCGAAACATATTATCCTTATTTACCATTAACCCCCTAGTGATCAATTAGTTCATAACCAATATGATATGAACTCGGCCGATCGATCAGTTTCTAGGATTAACAAATAAGAGAACTGTCTGTCTACTTCCCAAGGGAAGGAATGGATTCCATATCTATGATAACACAGACTACTCACTCATTCTATAATAAAGCCAACGAGAAGTGTTGGACCACATACTACGAAGTGATCCTTACTAACACATCAAACTCTAGCCTAGTCTAAGCAGTCGTCTATGATCACCTCAGGATTAAGATTAATCCATATATGATCATCTAGTGATTCGATAAGACTTCTCGATTACGGAATTATATCGAGAACTTAAATCAAATCGGTCATGCCCTATATGATTATCATCATATATAAATGCCCTACTAAGTACCCTATTACCGACAGTCCGGATAAGACTGTCACACCTAAAGTGTTCTGGGCGCATTAGCATATTAATCTTGAGACCCGTACTGAGATTAATAAACGCTACGGACTAAGTTAATTTTAAGTACATTTCACTAACTCAATCCTCTTGTGTATAGCCATACACTGAGTTATGTGATTACATAAACGAGGTACTTAGGGTTTTCAGTAGTGTCTTAATTTTAAGCATACATGCATATAATAAGATGAATTATTAATTCTGTCCTAAAACAATTATATAATTGTCTTTCGGGCACTACACCTAACAATCTCCCACTTGCACGAAAGGCAAATGGATTAATTGTTTTAGAGCACACCCTTTATATCTATATCTACAACATTCTCTCACTTGCTCAAAACAAGTGAGACATATCCCCAAGAATCATACCCTCCAAACGCATCTTAGTAATTCATCCTTCCAAGCACGACCGGAGTGTGCCGCCGTAGGGTAGGTCAGTGACCCGGCGAGTACCCAAAATCCTATCCTTTCGGAGACCAAGCCTTGAATTTTGATAGGGGTGAACACCATCCGTAGGGGGCCGAAATCAAAGCGGCTCGAGGCGTCACCCTTCTCTCACGTGCTTGCATCTATAGTAGAGGCCGTGGGGTTGGTTGTCGCCTTCTCCGCTCCCACTCAATAATTTGAAAAAAGTGGTGGGTTTACTAATTACGGTTTCGGTCTTGACAATAAGAAACAATAAATCAAAGTACTCCGAACAGGGTCGGTTATGTAGGCAAGCCTACGCCGTCTTATTCGTTGGAACATATGTGATGGTTCGTGCCAATCCGCAAGAGAAGCTCCGCTTTAGCCCGAAGGCTTATCGGCTATGCTAAGTCTTGTCGAACTATCAGAACGCACATCACACGTGGAGGGGAGTCGATTGAGCCGAAGCTCGGTTGAACTCGCCCAACCATGGTTAGACCATTTCCGAACCCATGTACTAAGATTTTCCGATTTCTAAGTTGTCAACCAAAGCGCAATCTCGTTTCTGTTTAAGGTGGGTTCACCGAAAACTCAACGATTTATCTAAGTGGCATTCACCGAGAATCCATCACTAAAATCGTACGATTGACAAAGCCCGGGTCCTCGGTTTTTATAATTAGCTACTTATTATTTAACTACCACATATTAAATTAATAAGCATTTATACTAATTATTCGAGTTATGCACGTCTATTTTAATTCGAAATTAAAAAACTACGTGTATGCATTGGAGTGGAATCATGAAGATGCAAGTCATGGCAATTTTCCGGTTTTAAGCACGTAATCTTGATCAAACACAAAATTATACCGAAAAGTAAACACCGAGATGGACTGTTGGTAACCCCAACTAACTATTTTCTAAGGAAAAGTAAAACTCAATCTATGTCTTCGAGTCTTGATCTTCGAATCTTGAACTCGAATCGCCGGATCACGAACCACGAACACCCGAGAAGAGAAATTGCTTTTTAATTAAATAAACAAATATTATTATAATTATCAAAAACCTTTTTTTTATTTTTTATGTGTATGCGGCTGTATGTAAAAAAAAGATCCCAGATTTTTTTCTTATTATTATTAATGCGGCTGATGTAAGTCGGCCATAAAAAAAATTTCAGATTATAAAAAAAAAACTAAACAACCGCATGATTTACCCTAGTTGCAAGCTAGGGTTTTAATAAAAATCTTTTTGCGGCGGCAATAAGCGACGCTACAGGTGCTGCTGCAGCCTGTTTAAAAAAAGAAGCTTTTGTGACGTTTTTAGCGCTGCTAAAGGTGCTGGACAGCCTTAAAAAAAACAAGGTTTTTAGCCGTTTCTCCTCGTTCAGCCTTGATCTTCATCTTTTCAGCAAGATCTTCATCTTTTAGAGCCCGGAATAACAAAATTACAATAAAAGATGCTACTTTTACATAATTTTCGAAAATTGCATAATTAAAGATATAAATCCTATGCTCAATTGTTACTAAACAAAGGAGCTACAAAATAGATCTACGGGTAAACAATACCAACCCCAATCCATCTCTTCAACCACAACATTCACAAGCATACAACATGATTTTTTTCGTATTTTACCACACAAAAAAAAACGAAATAAAAACACCTAAAACATGATTTTCCACTCCAAGATCTAAAATTCATATACTTTGATCGTTACGGGTAAACAATACCAACCCCAATCCATCTCTTCAACCACAACATTCACAAGCATACAACATGATCTTTCTCGTATTTTACCACACAAAAAAAACGAAATAAAAACACCTAAAACATGCTTTTCCACTCCAAGATCTAAAATTCATATACTTTGATCGTTAGATCAAAGGCTCTGCTACCACTTGTTAGATGTAATATCTTCGGATCAATCATAGATTGACCCAATTACGCAGCGGAATGCATCAGATCTAGATCTAAACGAAGCAAAGAACATAAATTAAAGATCTAAATCTACAAGGGGGTTTAGGAGCCTACCTTTTTATTAACTCCAAGAACAAAAAAGGCTCAAAGAACACGTGTATTGAGTAGCCACAGCCTTCCAACGTGTGTCTCCCAGCAACACCAAGTGGATGGTGTTTCCCGCCGCCGGACCTCCTTGATATGCTACCGGAATAATCCCGAAGATTATTCCAACTCGAAACCCGAAGAAAATAGCCGAAAATTCTAAGCTACTTTTCTTCCAATATGGCGTGTTAATAGTGTGTCAAAAGGCTTAGGAGAACTCAATTTATATAGGAGAGTAATCCTTGTCCTCCAAGGATATAATAATTAAGAGATAATAATTACATTAATCCTTTTTCCAAATAAAAGATAAATAAAATAATTATCCCAAACAAATTAGGATAAATCATATTATTATCTAATATTCCATGAATTATCAATTAATAAATAAAAGATAAATCACACATTAAATAATTATCCAAGAAAACTAATTTCCCAATAATTAAATAATATCACAAAAATGCGCCATATGTAAATCCTAAAAAGGTCCACACGTATTTTATCATCACACTGGGCCGAGTCCACAAAAACTTTATTTTCCATGTATTTAATCATCTAGTCCAACTAAACAATTAATCCACATATCAATTAAATAGCCCAATCCACCATTTAATTATAATTGAGGTGCAACGACGAGAAACCTATATGCTATATTAGGAGCCACGTCGGGGACCATGGACCCATATTCGGTGAGCTACAATAAATCGAATAAAATTATTCATCGATGTAATAATTTTATCCAACCTATTAATTCCGGGATTACACCACCATAAACCCAAACTCAACTCTATCGAATATAGATAACTTACACTCAATTTATAAGTCGAAAGCGTCCACTGATATAATCATTACATACGGATAAATCCTCCATAGATCGCTCATTTCGATTCGGGATATTTCCGTAAACCCTTCTCAAAACATATTATCCTTATTTACCATTAACCCCTAGTGATCAATTAGTTCATAACCAATATGATATGAACTCGGCCGATCGATCGCTTTCTAGGATTAACAAATAAGAGAATCTGTCGCCTACTTCCCGAAGGGAAGGAATGGATTCCATATCTATGATAACATACGACTACTCACTCATTCTATAATAAAGCCAACGAGAAGTGTTGGACCACATACTACGGTGATCCTTACTAACACATCAAACTCTAGCCTAGTCTAGCGTTAAATGCCTATGATCACCTCAGATTAAGATTAATCCATATATGATCATCTAGTGATTCGATAAGACTTCTCGATTACGGAATTATATCGAGAACTTAAATCAAATCGGTCATGCCCTATATGATTATCATCATATATAAATGCCCTACTAAGTACTTCCTATTACCGATAAACCGGATAAGATCACACACCTAAAGTGTTCTCGGCGCATTATTAGCATATTAATCTTGAGACCCGTACTCAGATTAATAAACGCTACGGACATCTCACTAACTCAATCCTTTTGTGTATAGCCATACACTGAGTTATGTGATTACATAAACGAGGTACTTAGGGTTTTCAGTAGTGTCTTAATTATAAGCATACATGCATATAATAAGATGAATTATTAATTCTATCCTAAAACAATTATATAATTGTCTTTCGGGCACTACACCTAATAGAAGAGGCGGCCGAGGCCGATCTCGCACGAGAGTCGACCCACCAAAAAGGGCAAGTCCAAAGCTCTTGGGGGAGCTCAGGGTCAATCGGGTCCAGAAGAGGAAGCTGCTTCCGAGCAGCAGCGGGTTTCCAACATGTCCGATGAGGAGTTGGCTGTTATAGGTTGTAAGACTGTGGAGTTGGTAAGTGACTCTTCCTTGTTCCTTTTTGTTTTAAAGCCGAACTTTTGATGGTTCTAACCTTCTTTGTTGGCTTTTTCAGGGGGAGTGTGATTGGCCAGGAATTTTTTCGTAGACTAGGCAAAGCCTTCACCGACTCAGCTACCCAGAAAGGAAAGATTGCCGAGCTGAGGGACACACGAGAGGAGCTCAAAGCGGCCGCCCAGCTTAAGGACGTTGAGATGAAGGCTCTGTAGGCTCAACTCCTAGCTCAAGAAGGCGAGTTGAAGTCTTTGGCAAGTGAGCTTGCTGAGGAGAAAATGATGAAGGAACAGGAGGTCGCCGACCTCCAAACAAGAGTGGCCGAGCTGGAAGCCACAATCTTGGTTCGGTGTGCTGAGGTTGTTCAAGGGTATAAGGCTTCAGCGGATTTTGCCGAGGCCTTGAAGGTGCTGCTTATCCCCGTCCTAAACCATGGGTATACCCAGGGAGTGGAGGCGAGGATTCAATATCCTTCCCTTGTACTGGACGACCTTCCTAAGAAGGTTTACTATATAAGCAATGAATGGGTGCGGCCTATACTTAGCGCGTGCAGGATTTTAAGGCCGGTGTGGACATTGTGTCCGAGTATGCTTACCAACCTGCTGCTACTTCTGGCTTGGCTCCTTCATCCGAGCCTCAGAAGAGTCCGACTCCCGACTCTTAAAGTTTGGGGTTGTTTTATTTTTTGATTAAAAATTTTGTAATATGATTTTTTTTGATAATGAAAAGAAGTTGTTCTGTTAATGTACTTCTGTTTTTGGAGTTATCTTTTGTTTGTTTTTATTTTTGATGGGGTGCTCCCCCCTGTATTCCATTCATTATTCTGAATTTTTGGATGACATACTTGTATATTGGTGAGGCTGGGCCCGACGCGTAAGCTTGGGCGTTTGTAGTTAGAAGATATCGGACAAGTTAGTTTGACTATGTTAAATGGTTTTTTATATTTTTTGACCGGTCCGGGCTGGGTTAGAGTGGTCTTATTATTTGTAAAGTATGTAGAGCAGGGCCAGGTCGGACTGACTTCTCGTGAGCAGGGCCAGGCTAGTGCTGACTTCTCCTTTAAAAGCACGGCGAGCAGGGCCAGGTCGGACTTACTTCTCACATGAAGTTTAAGGACGAGCAGGGCCAGGCTAGTGTTGACTTCTCATTTAAAAGCACGGAGAGCAGGGCCAGGTCGGACTGACTTCTCACGAGCAGGGCCAGGCTAGTGCTGACTTCTCGTTTAAAAGCACGGCGAGAAGGGCCAGGTCAGATTGACTTCTCGTGTGTAAGTATGGATGAGCAGGGCCAGGCTAGTGCTGTACTTCCCGTTTAAAAGCACGGCGAGCATGGCCAGGTCGGACTGACTTCTCACGTGAAGTTTTGGACGAGCAGGGCCAGGCTAGTGCTGACTTCTCGTTTAAAAGAACGGCGAGCAGGGCCAGGTCGGTCTGACTTCTCGCGTGAAGTTTTGGACGAGCAGGGCCAGGATAGTGCTGACTTCTCATTTAAGAGCATGGCGAGCAGGGCCAGGTCGGACAGACTTCTCGCATGATGTTTTGGACGAGCAGGGCCAGGCTAGTGCTGACCTCTCGTTTAAAATCACGGCGAGCGGGGCCAGGTCAGACTGACTTCTCACATGAAGTTTTGTAACACGTTGATTAGCTGGTCCTTATGGACTTGTGAAATAACACGAAGATTCATGCAATAAACGGCAGAAGTTAAATGCTTCATGGCACAATTTTATTTAAAAAAGCAGCAAAATCGAAAATTGAAAAAGAAAAAGCATAACAGAAGAGCAGAAATAAAAAGTAGCGAATGATAAAGCCTTTCCGAGCTGCTCGGGCTAGGATGATTCCCTTGTCTTTGATTATGGCCGTGTGGCAACTTCGGGCGACCTCTAAATCCCCTTAGATTTCGACCGAACCGTAGGCGGTCGGGAACTTCAGACTGATGTGTGTGGAGGAGATCACGGCCTGGAGATCGATCAGAGCAGGCCTTCCTAGGATGATGTTGTATGCCGATGATGACTTGACCACAACATAGTTGACCATTAGAGTTCTTCCCCTCAGCTCTTTCCTAAAGGTTGTCGTGAGCCGAACCATTCCTATGGGATGAACAGGAGGACCGGAAAATCCAAACAAGGGTGCCGAGACCGGAGTCAGCTCAGACTCCTTAAGGTTCATCGCTTGAAAAGCTGCAAAGTAGAGGACGTTGACGGTGCTTCAGTGTCGACGCAAGTTCTCTTCACCAACTTTTTTTACCATAGCTTCAATAACCAGGCCTTCATTGTTCGGGACCAACGGGAGCGGATCCCTAGGCTCATAGCTTACCTCCTAAAAAGGAATCTGACCTCATCTGTTTGCCTGCACGCCCCTAGGTCGAGCGATAAGGTTTCTGAATTCTCTGAATGCGTGACAGGGGCTTCCTCCAATAGTATTGATGGTGTTGATCGGGCGGTTGTCTAACCGCCGGTCCCCCTCTGGGGACCGATCTCTTCTTCTCTAGGGCTCGCCCTGCCGATTGCGCTCTCGCCACCGTTCGCCATATTATGGTCGCTCCACGACCTCATCTAACTTTCCCTCGGCGATTGCCGTGTCCACGTCTCTTCAAAAATCCCTACAACCGTCTAGGTTATGCCCCGTGTCTTGGTGGTATGTGCAAAACTTACTTTGGTCCCTTCTATCAGGAGGACTTCGCAGTGGCGTGGGAGTTCGCGCTAAGCCCTTTCTTTCCATGATCGTGAGTACTTGTTCGCGGGGCCTGTTTAACACCGGGAAATCCCACGGTTGTAAGGCACTTTTCTGTTGAAATAGTGTCCTAAACCCAATCGGGTTGAACCGGATCCGACCGAGTCGGATCATTTCTACTATTTCTTTATGTTTGTGCATATATTAAATGGCTTTTCTGTTGTCATATATTTGTTCTTTTAAAGAACCAATTATGAATTGTTATATAATGACGTCCTTAGTATTAAATTGTGATAGAGAAACCATGATAGGCGATTATGGTTGATGAGATCTCTAATCACTTTAATAAGTTTGATACTTAAATGTCTTTAGGCTGATCATTTAATTAAACAGGGCATTAATAGTATAAACAGACTAGCACGTATTAGATGTCTTCTGTCTTTTAAGGGCAGGGATAGATCTCATCTATCGAAGTGTAGAGACACTTGGACTATACGTGGACGTGTATTAGAGAATGCGTACGTTAGACTGACCCACTTACACAGATAAGTGTCACACTATGTGACGGATGTGTAATTATCCTTAAGAACGGAGTCTTCATGGCATCACGGTGTGAATTGTCATGCTTTGACACTATTGAGGTTTCCCCTAGCCATGGGCGATCATGCGGTAGTGATTGAGTATGATATTGAAGCACGCGGAGTATACATGATTGGTCGTGCTGGAATCGCGTAGCTATGATCGGGATCGAATATCCGGTGCGGCATTCTTATAAGGAATGTCTTACTCGTGAATCTTTGCAAAGTGGGAGTAAACGAAGTTACTTCGAGAGCATGATATCCAGATTATAAGATACGGTCGTTAATGTTTGACACCCGACGCACGCGACCGTATGGATATTATTACAAATGATAGATTGTAAGTTACACGGTAATCGCTTTCACATGAAAGGTAGTTGTCATTGCATTTGACTCTTCCGATGATTGGGGTCACGGTGTGTTGCTTGACGCTATCCCGTGATCGTTAGGCATGAAGGGTATTTTCGTAATTTGCACTTTGTGTCTCACGGCCAACATATTCGGAAGCGATCGGGTCACACACATAAGAATATCTAGCCGGATTAAAATGTGGTTATAGTTGATAACCAAATAAGGAAAGTTTTATCTCACGACTATAAAGGTTATAGTGGTAAATTAATATGGTGGTATTTATTTATTATGAATAAATATAATACAAGATATTAATTATATTAATTAAATAAATATATATGTGGCCAACACGTGAATTGGCAAATAATGTGGCCAACACGTGAATTGGCAATGAATTTGGCTTGTGTATATGATACATTTGGATTGTGCAATTTAATTAATATGATTACTATAATATTAATATTAGATATTAATTGATTTTGGAAAAATAGATTTATGGTAATAAGATAAATATAATCAATATAAGATATTGACAATATGTTGGAAATATTCAATATAAGATATTGACAATATCCTAGATTTATTTAATATAAGATATTATAATAAATAAGATAAATCAATCAATTATATTTTCCTTATTTTATTGGGAAAATGTTTTCTCCTCCACACTATATGTAGGCGCCACCAACACTATAAATAAGAGGTGGGTGTCGCTCTTTTTTTAGACATCATAATTCCAAGAACTAATAGCTTTGTGTAAAATAGAGAAAGATCCTATGTAGAGTTGGAGAGAGGGGAAAAGCCCTGTCTAAGAACCGTAGTTTTCCAATAAGAATCCATGATGGGATTTCGGGTGTTCATGCTCGCATGACTAGCGGTGAGGCCGAACACTTGGGCGGCTCTATGCAGAACTACTTTCCTTAGACGGTCAAAGTCGATCGATCTTTATCAACCAAGGTAACCACCGTCTACTACCTATTTGTTTATTGCTTAAAACGAAGTCGATCTCTGTTAAAAGGAAATAAAATTTTAAATTCCGCTGCGTTCCCGCGTAGCTTTCCTAACATTTTCTTCTCGGATCGGCCCATGGTTGAGCCGACCATGCGATCTCCATATGACTTCCTTCTCTTCTCAGAAGTATCCTCGGCCTTCTCCTTCTTCGGTTCTGGCTTTTCTAGTTCTCGTTTCAGCCGGTTGGCCTCTTCTCCCTAACAGTGTTTGAACGCTACTTCCACGCATTCCTCCATAGATGTAGGGAGCCTGCTGCTCAACTTGGTGTTGGATCGATAATGGCACAAACACACTCTAGAGGGGGTGAATAGTGCGTGGGTGATTTTTTAACTCTTTTTAAACTTAAACACAAGTACTAATAAATTAAGTGCGGAAGCTTACTATTTATTATTCGCTTGTATTATAACCTAAGTGATCAAGATAATTAGTTGTGTGCGATCAAAACAATTTATATCACGTTTGCAATAAGTATGAAACGGATCAAAACTGATAAGAAAATATATTTAGACAACTTAATAAATCAAGAGCAGATACAACAACTTGATTAAGCAAGATATATCTTTTTTGATCAAACAAGTATATTCAAAACAATCAAATCAGATTTTGTTATATAAACTAATCAGGAACATGTTAACAAGATTTGCAGGCTGATATTGAACTAGGACAAGTTTAATAGATCACTTACAACAACATTTGCAAAACGTTAATATTACTGCAGGAAGTTCAACGATTATCTAATGAAAATTATATTCAATTTAACCAAGTATACAGATTACAATAACACCAAATCTGGTACAAAACTCAGCAGATATAGATTACAACGGAGTACAGAAATGAAGCAGATTTCAGGACTGAACTATCAGTCAAATTTCAACAGAAATAATCAAGTTCTTGGAACTAGATTATCAAGGCTGAAATTTTGCAAGACTGAATACAAGGTTCAGTAAACTTATAACTACAGCCTAGCTATTACAGAGTATTGCAAGGGATCAGAAATCAGCAAGGCAATACATGAGGTAAGATCAGCAGATGCAAGATAATAGCAGGACATGTAGATAATAGCAGATACAAGTAGAGAATTCAGCCAACATACAGACTTGTGACAAAGAGCAAGGGTGTTCTCAGTTTGATGATCAGTAACACTAAAGGTGTAAACTGTGATCAATCCAGGAATCAACAATTTAATGGGGGGGATCAAATACACACAACACTGAATCTCTACTGACCTGAGAATCAACAAATCAGACCACTTATAACAGGGTGCAAGTCTACAGCCAATCCTCACTAGGAGATGACACTGCACTTCGCACCAATGTATCTTTGTAACCCGCACCTTGTAGGGATTCAGATTTGAGGACTTAACAGAACAGTAAGGGTTCAGAACACAGCAAATCACAAAGACCAGAATCTAAGACACAAGACTTCTGTCAAAGTGCAGAAATCAAGACTTCAGTTTTTGATCCTTCACACAGACACAAGGCCTCACTAGGCAAGATTAACTTGGCACTTTAGACCAATTAATCTTCTGTCTATTACCATAATCAAGGATGATCAAACACAGAATCAGGATTTCAAAACACAGCAGAACAGACTCAGACAACACGGCAAAACTAGTATCACACAAGGACTACTATTAAGTTGAACCAGGCAATCAACAAACCAATACACAGAAAATTTAAATAGGATTAAGTCAATTGTGTTACCTCAATCGAAGAACACCAAACACCTCAATCCAGTGATTCAGTGCAAGCTATTGATGAGAAACCACACTTCTCAATTGCTATTTCCAGATTCACAACTTGGCCAATGCAACTAATTACCAAGACTCAACTTATGTGCTTATGAAACAAGAACCAGAAAAGAGAAAACTTTGTGCGTAAAGGATTGTGGGATTGCTCAAGAAAATGTATCTGAGTTGTTGCAATCCACATTGATGTACTGGTCTATTTATAGACTAGAGGGCATGAAAAACCCTTAAGCCCAAAGAGACCTACAACTATCAAACTCCATTAACCGAGCCCTCATTCAACCATGTGTAAATTTTCTGGTTTTGGAAGGTATGTTTTTGGTCAATGTGGCTAGGCTAACTTTTGAAATATATATATATATATATATATATGTTTTTTTTTTTTAAGTTTGCAACAGAAACAGTTCATAGCACAGTGATAAGGTATTTTGGTGAATTTGAGTATAGGTTATATTTATTTGGGATTTATCTATTATGAAGAAAGGATTGGTAATCATAAGGATTATACAATGATGATCTGGTATGCTAATGCTTTGGTATGGTTTATATAAAAGAAAAGGTTTATAGAAGGTCCTTTGGCTGTGAGAGTTGAAACAACGTTTGATTTAAACCAGAAATCTACACTAACAACATGGAGGGGAGTTTTGACTACTCAATAAAACCAGATTAAGCCATCCTTAGTTGATCAATACTGAACCAAAACCGTAACAGTCAACACATAGGGGTTCAGGATTGACCAAAATCGATTTTTTGCTCAGTTGTAGGTCATGAAACCGAAGACAATAATTGATTTAGTTAATTTATGCCTTTAAACATCCAATTATACCCACTAGGCATAAATTAACCCATCATTGAACCGAGTGGTTCTCAAGATTGACTCAAAACTGAGACCTCATAGGGTGAATACCATCGGTATGACTCGATTAGATCAGACAAGAGGTTTGAGTCATTTTACCAAGCCGACTAGGGATAGGGATGGTGTGAACGGGCTGGTTACGTGCTGAAGATGGAGCCTTGAGCTTCAAAACACATGTTGAAATGAATCTGGACTGAAAGTTGGCTTCTTTGCACTTCGACAGCATCACCATGAAATCCGGGGTAATGAAATCCCCAATTTCATTCCCATCTCAGCACAGCCACTTTGAATCAAGGCAGCTATGCAACCCTTATCATTTCTGCAAGTCAAATCGGATGATAAATGCAATATATGAAACATAAGAGCAAATAAAAAGAGAATCGAAGCATTTAATAGAAACAATATCACCGTATTTGATTCAGAAACAGAAAGACTTCACGTTTTTGAAGGAAACGTGTTGCGAATCCGTGATAATTGTTCGAATAACACCGGGTAAAAAAGGAGAGGAGAAAGCATCCATCTTTTCTGGGATTTCGAAGATCAGGCATTCTATTCGAGTGTGAAGGGTGGAAACGATGAAGAATGGCAGAAGAAAAGAGGGTTAGGGTTTTCAAAATTTTGGGAATAATGAAAAGAGGTGTAGACATCGGGTTTAGGTTATCAGACTTAGGGTAAAGGAAATTGGGCCAAGCTGAAATAAAATAGAATGGACTGGACCAAAAAATAATTCATCAGAATTATAAATTGATCCAGCTGATTTATATAACCAATAAATTATAAAATTAATTGATTAAATAACTAATTAATCAAATAAATGACCAATAAATTAAATTAATTAATTCTTGGAACATAAAATAAAATACAAGATTGCCATATGATGCAAGTCTAAGACTTCATGGCTATTAGTGTGACATATAATAATTAAATCAATAATAACAAAGATTGTCATATAATGATCATAAAAAACTTTAAATAGGCTATAGTGTAAAACACATATGATTTAGAGTACTTATAAAAGCTTTACCAAAGGATATGTTACTTTTGAAAATTAATCAACTCTAAACAAGTGTACCACAAAATACTCAACACTAGGCGTACAATCTTACTTCCCGTAGCCCAGCCACAAAAGATGTGATCCGAATGTGATCGTCCGCGTCCCGAACTTACAATGACTCTTCGTTGAACCGCTTGAGATACTGCAGCGCGGTTTCGTCTCGCTTCTGCTTTAGTGTAAATAGGTGAGTAGCATTCCTATGGAACGGCTTCGCCGTGATGAAAGCGTTTAGAAACATCTTCCCCAATGTCTCAAAATTGTAGATCGTCATGGCCGGGATTTTCTTGAACCATTCTCGAGCTCGGCCAGTGAGTAGCACGGGAAACGCCTTGCACTTCATCTCGTCCGGAGCACAGTCGAGATTCATGTGCGTGAAATACTGGCAGTGATCTTGGGGATCCTTTGTTCTGTTATAGGGTTCCAACTTTGGGATCTTGAACCTCGCCGGTCGGGGGAGTTGAAATAGTGTCCTAAATCCAATCGGGTTGGACCGGATACAAACGGGTCAGATCATTTCTACTATTTCTTTATGTTTATGCATATATTAAATGGCTATTGTGTTGTCATATATATGTTCTTTTAAAGAACCAATTATGAATTGTTATATGATAACGTCCTTAGTATTAAACTGTGATAGAGAAAGCATGATAGGCGATTATGGTTGATGAGATTTCTAATCACTTTAATAAGTTTGATACTTAAATGTCTCTAGGCTGATGTACTATTAAACAGGGCATTGATAGGATAAACAGGCTAGCATGTATTAGATGTCTTCTGTCTTTAAGGGCATGGATAGATCTCGTCTATCGAAGTGTAGAGACACTTGGACTGTACGTGGACGTGTATTAGAGAATGCGTACGTTAGACTGACCCACTTACACATGTTAAGTGTCACACTATGTGGCGGTTGTGTAATTATCTTTTGGACCGGAGTCTTCATGGCATCACGGTGTGGATTGTCATTCTTTGACACTATTGAGGTTTCCCCTAGCCATGGGGCGATCATGCGGTAGTGATTGGGTATGATACTGAAGCATGCGGAGTATACATGTATGGTCGTCTGGGAATCGCGTACCCTATCAGTAGGGGTGAATATCCGAAAGGGCCATCTTATAAGGAATGTCTTACTCTTGTGAATCTTTGCAAAGTGGAAGTAAATGAGTAACTTCGAGAGAGCTTGATATCCATATTATAAGATACGATCGTTAATGTATTGACACTCGAGATACGATCGTATGGATATTATTACAGCGATAGGATTGTAAGTTACACGGTAATTGTTTCACATGAAAGGTAGTAGTTGTCCCGGATTTTATCAATACAAAACAACAAGTAATAAACCGGTTAACCTCAAGTGCAAGGATCGTAGTATGGAGGCTAATGCCGGTTTATTACTTGTTGTTTTGTATTGATAAAATCCGGGACAAGTTTTTGGCGCCGTTGCCGGGGAGCCGGACGGTTGCCTAGTTTTTGTTTTTGTTTTTTTTTAGTTTAGTTTGTTTTAAATTCTTGTTTTTAGGTTAGATCTTTTCACTCTGCTTGTTGTTAGTAGTTTAGTTGTTTTTGTTCGCTTATCTCGCGCTTTATTTGTATTTCGTGAGTAGTTAATATAAAATTTTTGCTTCTAGTCTGCACTCTGCTTTTCTCGTGTTTGTACTGCTTTTTCTAATCGTTTACGCCAGCTTGGACGAAAGCGTCCGTTGTACTAGACGCCCGTCCAGCTTCTTGCTCTAGTCGGACGAAGCGTTCATACCTCTCGGGCGCCCGTCCAAAGGAGTTCGAAACGGACGAGCGCGCTCATATTTTGAACGCCCGTCCATTCTCGAAAACTAGTCGATTTAACGCCCGCTTAATTGGGCGCCCGCCTCGTCCCGCCTGCCATCGCTTTTATCTTTATTTCAATTAGGTTTTCTGCTTTTCGTAGGTAAGTGTCGTAGGTAGGTTTCTTAGGTTGAATCATCCGACTCCACACCTTTCACGATCAAATTTTAGGATAAAAGGGTCCGCTTAGCACTTGATAGTATTTTGGCCATAACTTTCGGCTCGAGTGTCGGATTGGCGCGGACCCCAATTCGAAAGCTCGTTCGACGCCGACGACGTGGCGTGACCGCCGGAGGCCGTCCGACACCGCTTTCGAGGTCAAAATCCACTGTTTTCCCTTCCATTTTGGGCTCAAAGATTTCAACACGCTTTTGGTGTTTCTGTTTTTCTGCTTTTAAATGTTTCGTAGTTAAGTTTCGTAGTTTTTGATTCCTCTAGGTTTAGTTATCCTTTCCTCTATCTCGATCTGTCCTTTCGTCACTTTCTATCCTTTCTTGCTCAACACCTTGAGTTGGTGTTCGGTTTATGCAAACTCGTAGTCATAAGGGACCACTAATCTATTCCCTCGACCCGAAGCGGACCATAGTCCGACCCAATAGGCGGAGACTTCGCTTTGACGAAGGAAACGCTCTAGATCAAAGATTTGAGCAATATCTTTCGTGAGAAATCGAAAGAATAGTAATAATGGCGGCGGAAGATAGACGGACGTTGGCCGACTATGCCATGCCCGGTACAGTCACCATCAACCCGCTATCGCCATGCCTACCATTATCGCTCCAAACTTCGAGCTTAAACCGGACTTATACAGATGATGCAAAGATGCATCAATTTTCCATGGTTTTCAATCTGAAACCCCCACACTCACTTACACACATTCTTGCAAATATGCGGTACTACCCGTATCCAAGGTGTAAGTGATGATGCCATCAAGCTTAAACTATTTCCATTTTCCTTACGGGGAGGCACTCGAGTGGTACCACTCCCTCCCTCTCAATCCATCACTACGTGGGCCGAGCTCGAGAGGGAATTTCTAAGTCAATACTTTCCTCCTTCAAAAGCAAAATTATGTCTCGAACGAAATCTTCACATTCCGTCACCGGAAAATGAGTCATTCTTTGAGGCGTGGAAAAGGTTTAAGTCTCTCCTCAGCAGTGTCCCCATCATGGCTTGCCAAAGCAAAGGCAAGTCCATACTTTCTTCAAAGTGGATTGACCGAGCTCACCAAGGGCATGGTCAATAGTTCCTCTGGTGGGGCATTTCTCAAGAAAACACCATGAGGGTGGGCGCTGCTCGAGGACATTGCCAAGTATAATTATGCCCCTCTTATCAAGCCATTCAAGCACACTCCTCCCCTCCCAAGGTCGAAGAGGTGACTATGCAAAATCTCGTTACCATGTTGCGAAGCAAATGGCAACCTCTCAAATGACAAATGCTCAAAGCTTCAAAATCCGAAGTTCTCTGGCTCCTTCACCTTCACGTAACTCTCAAGTTCAGATCGTGAAGCTTGTTGTCCGACCGCCATATGACCGCCAATGTCAATTTTCTTCCCCTCGCTTTCGGCAAGTCAATGTTGTTCATGACTATGGACGAGATAATCCAATCGCATGCCAAGTATGTGATAGCATAGGGCATATCGCTTCGCTTCATCCCCATGATTGGGCGAATCGCGAAGTCAATGCTTTCTCGGCCGGACAAATCGTAGATTCAATAACCAATTCTCGGCCGATCAGTTTCCAAAACCAAGGGTTTAATCAATCTTCGGATTTAATCTAATTCGAACTTCAATAGAAACCCTGGTATTAATCGTAACCCAAGCTATAATTCTTCCAATCCACGAAGAAAGGTTCAATCGAATTGGCCCGCCAATTCTAATTTCAGATTCCAAAGTCGGCCAAGCCAACCATTTCCCAGAACTTCCAAAACTCTCAAGGACCTCCCACCAGGACGATATAAAAGCCGAATGGAATTCATTTCGGGAGGAGCAAAGCAGGACGATGAAAAGTCTTGAGAGGCAAATCGGGCAATTGGCTGAGCAGTTAGCCTCTAGACCGTCAGGGCAGTTTCCCAGCTTCACGGAAAAGAATCCAAGAGGCGGGCACGTCGCTCAGGCCGATTTAAGCAGCAGTCAATGCACTGACCTGGTACCTTCACCTCCATACGGTAGAGAAGAGGCCAGTGCAATGAATTTGAGAAGTGGTTCTCAAGTTGGTGGTCCCCCTGGCTTCCAGGGAAACCACTAGCCCCTCCTGCCATTGGTAAGGCAGGAGGGGAAGTTGAGCACCCATCGTCCCCTTGGCTGCAGAAGGCAAATCAGGTGGCTGATCCCCTGATAGAAGAAAGAGTTGAGATTCCTCAAGTGGCTGATCCCTTGAGGAATAAAGAATCGATAGAAAGTCAGGTGGCCGTTCCCCTGAGAAGTGAAACATTTGAGGATCCTCAGGTGGCTGATCCCCTGAGGAATGATAAGTTAAATGATAGTCAGGTGGCTGATCCCCTGACTAACAAAAAGAATGAAAAGACGGTTCGATGGAAAGATTTGGAAGACAAGGCGGTTAGTTCGCCCTCGAAGAAAGTATTTTCCGAGGAGGATTTGAAAAAGCTTCCCTTTCCACCTAGAAGGAGCAACATCCCATTGAGCGAAGATAAGAAGTATGAAAAGGTGCTTAATTTGTTGAAAAATACTCGTAAATCTTCCATTGTCGATGTCTTGGTAGAGATGCCTAAGTACACCAAATTCATAAAGGATGTTGTTTCTTCAAAAAAAGTTAGCGTAAATGGATCGAGCAATTGGTGAGGATTGTTCAATGATCAATTATCGGACTTACCAATCAAAGAGGTGACCCCGGAAATTCGTGCTCACATTGCGGATGGGAGGCCTAGTCTTTCCAAATTCTTTATGTGACTGGTGCATCCATAAGCTTGATGCCATTATCTATTTGCAAGCAAATTGGTTTACAAAGTCTTCTAGAACCCACTACCATGAACTTGCAGTCACGATAGATCTTCAAAGAAAGCCTCGTGGGTCCTAAAGGACGTATTGGTTCAAGTTGGTAGGTTTACCTTTCCCGTTGACTGGGTATGTCTTAGATATGGAGAAAAATGAAAATGTCCCTCGATTCTTGGAAGACCTTTCCTATCTACACTAGAGCCCTCATCGATTGTGATGGTGGGAAAGTAACTATCCGAGTTGGTGACCAAGAGGTGAGCTATAGTGTTTCTAAATCTATTCAAGTACCCTCCGGTTCTCCAACCGGTCGTTCCATTGAGGAGACGTCTCCATGACTTCAATGACTTCATGGATAAGCAAGTCTTGGTGTAGAAGCTGCAATATGAGCGATTGATTGATAATCTGAATAATCATGGTGTGGTCAATCTAGACCAGCTTAGCGGTGATTTTGAGGATGAGCTAAGAGAAGAAGCCTTGGCGTGGGACCACTAAGTAAGCTCGGCGATGTTGAGTTGAAGAGTGGTGATCTTAAATCAAGTCTAGAGGAACCCCTGTAGACTTGGTTCAAGCCGTTGCTAAACATCTTAAGTATGTGTTTTTGAGAGAAGGTGACAAGCTTCCTTTGATCATCTCTGCCAAGCTATCTCGTATAGAAGAGCTTAAATTGTTAAACGCCTTGCGCAAAAATGAAAAAGCCTTTGGATGGCATGTGGGAGATATCCGAGGATATCTCCCAACATCTGTATGCACAAGATCAAGGCGAGGAGGGTGCAAAACGAGTTAGACGACCTCGAGAGAAGGCTCAACCCTCACATGCAAGAAGTAGTCAAGAAGGAAATCATTAAGCTTCTAGATATGGGTATCATATACGCCATTCTTTGATAGTGAGTGGGTGTCCCCGACTCAGTGGTCCCCAAGAAAGGTGGAATTACTATTGAAAAGAATGAGAAGAGGCGAAGAGATAGCATTGAGGCTCGTTACGGGATACGAGTATGTATCGATTATCGAAAGCTCAATGAGGTCACACTTGAAAGATCATTTCCCCGCTTCCATTCATTGATCAAATGCTTGAGCGTCTAGCGAGGCACGCATTCTCTAATCGCTTCTGGATGGATATTCGTGGATACTTCCGATACCCATCGATCCTGTTGACCAAGAGAAGACCACTTTCACTTGCCCTTATGGTACATTCGCCTATAGGCGGATGCCATTTGGTCTATGCAATGCCCTGCTACCTTCGAGAGGTGTATGATGGCAATCTTTGACGGGCTAGTTGAAAAGTGCATGGAGATTTTTATGGATGATTTCTCGGTTTTGGTCAATCCTTCGATGATCGCCTCGATAATCTTGATCGTGTTATCCAGGATGTGTGGAAAAGAACTTAGTACTTAATTGGGAAAAATGCCATTTCATGGTAGATGAAGGAATAGTTCTTGGCCACAAGATCTCAAACCAAAGGTATAAAGTAGATAGGGCCAAGGTTGAAGCTATTGAGAAGATGAGTTATCCTAAGAATGTTCGGGAAGTCCGAGGTTTTCTCGGACATGTCGGCTTCCATAGGAGGTTCATCCAGGACTTTTCAAAGATTGCCAAGCCCCTGCCTACTTTACTCAAAGAAGACGTTACTTTTGATTTTGATGAGAATTGCAAGCGCGTTTGAGAGCTTAAGAGTAGACGATCTCTGCTCCAATTCTTATATCGCCGATCGAACCTACCCTTTGAGCTTATGTGTGATGCATCCAACTATCTTTGTTGGTGCAGTCTTAGGGCAAAAGCTTAATGGAAAGTTCCAGCCTATCTATTATGCCAGTCACACACTGAATCCTTCTCAAGTTAACTACACACACAAATGAAAAGGAACTATTAGCCGTAGTCTTTGCTATGGATAAGTTTCGTAGTTACTTCTTTGGGTGCTCAAGTGATTGTGTGGGTCCACCACGCTGCTTTGCGATATCTCATGACCAAAAAGGAAGCTAAACCGCGCCTACTGCGTTGGATACTGACCCTCCAAGAGTTTGACGTTCAAATCAAAGATAAGAAGGGTAGTGAGAACGTAGTGGCGGATCATGTTTCTAGGGTGTTAAGTGATGAAAAGGATGAACCGGATGATATAGATCTTTACTTTCCTCTAGAGAACATTATGTTGATAGACGGTTGTCCTCCCGATGTTCCATGGTATTCCTCCATTGTAAACTACCTTCATGCCCGTTATCTCGATCCTGAAATGTCTTATCAAGAGAAGAAGAAGTTCTTCTCTGATATGAAATATTTCGTTTGGGATGAACCTTATCTTTTCAAGATCTGTAAAGATGGTTTGCTTAGGAGATGTGTTCCGGAATCCGAGCAACGCGATATAATCGAGCAATGCCATAGTGGACCCACAGGTGGTCACTTTGGTCCTTGGAAAACGGTTGCGAAGATCTTCCAATCCGGTTTCTATTGGCCTACTATCTTCAAGGATACAGAATCATTCTGTAAGTCTTGTGATAGATGCCAAAGAACCGAGCTTTAACAAGGAGGTTTGACATGCCATTGAAACCCATTCTTGAATCACGAAGTCTTTGATGTGTGGGGTATCGATTTTATGGGACCTTTCCCATCATCTTGCGGGAATAAATACATCTTAGTCTGCGTTGACTATGTTTGAAATGGGTGGAGGCAATAACCACTCCTCACAATGATCATAAACGCGGTCATGAAATTTACGAAGAAGAACATCTTTGTGAGGTTTGGATGTCCACGTGCCTTGATAAGTGATGAAGGACACACTTTTGTAACCGACCCTTGGAGAAAGTCCTCGAGAAGTATGGTGTTCACCATAAAATCGGCACACCATATCATCCGATGACTAGTGGTCGAGGTTGAGCGAAGCAACCGTGAGTCTTAAGAAAATCCTGGAGAAGACGGTGAATAGTCATAGAAAAGACTGGAGTCTGAAGTTGGACGATGTACTTTGGGCATATAGGACTGCCTATAAGACCCCTATGGGTACATCGCCATATCAAATGGTCTACGGGAAACCATGTCATCTGCTGTCGAGCTGAGAGCACGTAGGCGTCTTGGGCTCTGAAGTTTCTTAACTTTGATTCCCAATCCTCGTGGCAAACACCGCTTCTGCAGCAGTTGCATGAGCTGGATGAATTCAGACTCCAAGCTTACGAAAGCGCCAGGATTAGTAAGGAGAAGATGAAACTCCTCCACGATGCCAAGATAAAGAAGAGAGAATTCAAGGTCGGTGAGCAAGTGTTACTCTACAATTCCAGGTTGCATTTGTTTCCTGGCAAGTTGAGGACACGTTGGTCCGGTCCTTTCGAGATTCTCCAAATCATTCCTTGGAGGTGTGCTAGAATTACGAGGTTATGGTGATCAACCGTTCCGAGTTAATGGTCAGAGGTGCAAGCACTATATAGGTGAACATAAAGAAAAGCCTTTGATTGTTAAATTCCTCGAAATCCTCGGGTGTGGGACTTCAAGTCAACCACTTTGATGAGTTTTCACCCGATTTGTTTTCCGAGGATGACGGTTGTGTTAAATCAAGATGTTCTAGCGGTAGTCTTGATATGGAAGAGTTTGAAAGGGAGCGACAACTTAAACGTCATCAGAGGAACCGGAGAAGAAAGAATGCAACCATGGGGAAACTTAAAAAGGTATGGAGAGCTTTCAAAGATTTAACCCCATGTGTTCATTTCTTTGTTTCTATGCCACCACCTCTTGATTCGAGCTTACACGAGGTAGTGGTGGCGAAAAGGTTAAATGGCTTTGATCCAGTGAGCTTCAAATGTGTCGAGCTAACGACATAAACCAAAAGCGCTACTTGGGGCACCTGTAGATATCTGCTTTTTTTTATTTTTTTTTCTTCTTTTGTTCTTCTTTTGTGTGTCTTAGTTTAGTTTTAGTCTAGTTAGGGTATTGTGTGAATCGCTCCGTATTTGTGGTTGACGGTTGGATGTTCTCGCACTTTTCCTTGGGCGGTGATTTTCCATCTAAACGATTATCTCTTCATTTCATATGATATAATTCCCCTCCCCGAGATACTTTTCGTGTTTGTCGGTGTGCGGGATAGTCTTGAAAGCGTTTGTGAGTTTCAGGCGGTGTCGGTTTTCTGGTGGATGGTCCACAATCTACTGATATCCTCGAGCATTCCTGGGTGCTGCGCATCATTCCAGAGTTGCTCCCATTCAAACGACAATCAGCTAAGTTCTTTCTTTCTTTTTATCTCTGCACAACATGAGGACATGTTGTAATTTAAGTGTGGGGGAGGGGAATGATCGCTATGTATCTACCATTTGCTTAATATATTATGTTTCTGTGCAAAATGGGGGCTTAATTTTTCAAAATTTTTCGACACTTTTGTTTTTGTTTTGTCCCGAGTAAGCAATACACGTTTTTGTTCGGTTTGTTATAGTCATTGATGCTGTATACCATATTTTTAGTGAATTAGTTGTTTCACCAAGATTTATTTTTCACGAGCCATAGTGAATGATGAGCTGTTTCATAAAGCTATACCCCGTTTTGGACTAGTAGTTTTTGATTTTCTTATAAGTTATGTGCTTAGTGCTACGTGCATATCATGAGATTTATGATAGTTTGTATTTAGTTCCGAAGTATGATATACTGTGAATATCTAGAAGTTTGAATGTGATAAGTAATACGTAACTAATGTCATTTGAAAAAGTTGAGTTAATAATGAAATCAATAGTGTGTGTCGGAAGCTGGTCGATGATTTGAGTGCGGTAAGGCATTATCTCGAAATGTTTTATTCCACTATGATGACCAAAAGCTCACGACAGTCGGAAAAGGCGCTTTATGATTTGAGTAAGGTAGGGTATACCACGTATGTCCTATTCTGCTATGATGAGCAATAGCTTATTCTGATGTGTGTTTAAATGTGAAATCAATTGAATCTACTTAAGAATTGGTATGAAAAGAATGAAATGAGACTTAGTTATCGTTAATTTTATCCCCAGTATAAACCGATGGATATGCTGTAGGGATTATCCTCTAAGTATGTCGGAAAGGTCTTAAATGTGTTCGATCATTCTTTTCGGGATATGTCACGTTTGTAGGGTGCATCTTATGAGTGTCATTTATTACTAGTCCACGAGGGGGTATTAGCTAGTTTTGCTTTGAGTTCCTCAAGTTTGGATTTAGTGGAAATTTTCTATGGCTATGCACACACACGGGTGAACTTCTAGTTTATTGACTATATGGTATATGTGTTGAGATGTCTATATTCTTTCCGAGCCTTTATCTTGTTTTGTTTTGCTCGGGACGAGCAAAGTTTAAGTGTGGGGGAGTTGTTAAGGGTGAAATTTATGATTTATATGACGTTATTCCCGTAACAATATCCTTGGTATTCTAGTACTTTTTATAGAAAAGTGTTGGTTTTATCGAATTATTGAGTAAACGAGTTTTAAATGTGTTTAAATGCAAAATCGAGATATTTACGTGATTTTATCGGTGTTTTATGTTTATTCGTATGATGTTACATTTTGCATGTTTCTATCATGTTGTTAGATACGTTTTCATGATGAGTAAGGAGCTTAAACGATGATCACATGAAGATGGAAGAGTTGGAAGATGTTTAAGTGAAGAATCATTGAAGAAACCGGAACCAGGCACTTCACGGGATTTTGTCCACACTTGTAGGCACTTTCAGGAAAGTTGTCTTGATGAAAGTTGTAGAGGATTGAAATAGCTTTCCAACGCATGTTGAATCACCTCATTTGGAGCCCTAGAAGTGAAGTTATGAGCAAAATACTGGAGCTGAGTAGTGGACGGGCGTCCATAAAAGTGAACTGGCGTCCAGAATCGTATTTTACATTCAGAGAGTTCAGACGCGTTCTGAACGAGCGTTCATTCTCGTTCATAGAGGCTGGACGAAGCGTCCAAGATAGTGGACGGGCGCGTCCACGGCACCGACTCAAATGAAACCGACCTAAAAATCTATAAATAGGCGCGTTTCACCAAACCCTAAACATACAATTCGAACCCTAAACCCTAGGGAGCAGCTTGGCTGTGTTTTTATTCTATTTTCTTCCAGTTTATGCAATTAGATTCATAGATTAGATTAGCTACTTTTCATGTCTTTTTATTCATCAATTTCAAGTCTCACGAAGATGATAAGAGGCTAGACCTCTTTTGAACGAGCGGTGTGAAGCCTATCCGTCAACTATTCAGATTCAAATCGTGATTGTTTTGTGAGTTCTTTAATACAAGTTGTTTCTTTTATCATGTTTACATTGTTTATTGCGAATTATATCGAAAGATGTTTGCTTTTGTGTTTGTTTTATGTGATGAAAATCATGTTAACTTTAGAACACCATGATAAAAGAGTAGATCTTTAATCTATAAAACGAAAGTTAATAGGTTAGATTTCTAGGTTAGAAACATTAGAGTTTCCACCTTTGTTTTGAAAAGCGTTAATCTTTAAATCGAAAGATAAAGATTGATAGGAGAACCATCTAAGAAACTAGAGGTCGTACTTAGATAAGGCAAATCACAACTTGATTAGAATCACGAAATAATCTGAATAGGATCTGAATGTTGATAGGATAGGTGGATCAACTGTTCGTTCGTTTGTTATAACTTGATTCAAATCTCTTAAAACTTGAATTGTTTAGCTTTAGTTTACTTTTCCGCACTTTAGTTTAGTTTTTATCGCTTTCAATCTTGCCTAGCATTGGAGCAATCCTCTGTCTAGTTACTTTTTCTGCATATTTGTTTAGGTTAGATTCGTGACATAGTTAGTTTAAAGCAAAAACTAGGATTCACATTCGTCAGTTCCCCGTAGGATCGACCCGGCATTAGCCTCCATACTACGATCCTAGGGTTTAGGGTTCGAATTGTATGTTTAGGGTTTGGTGAAACGCGCCTATTTATAGATTTTTAGGTCGGTTTCGCTGAGTCGGTGCCGTGGACGCCCGTCCACTATCTTGGGCGCCGTCCAGCCTCTATGAACGGAGAATGAACGCTCGTTCGTAACGCGTCTGAACTCTCTGAATGTAAAATACGATTCTGGACGCCAGTTCACTTTTATGGACGCCCGTCCACTACTCAGCTCCAGTATTTTGCTCATAACTTCACTTCTAGGGCTCCAAATGAGGTGATTCAACATGCGTTGGAAAGCTATTTCAATCCTCTACAACTTTCATCAAGACAACTTTCCTGAAAGTGCCTACAAGTGTGGACAAAATCCCGTGAAGTGCCTGGTTCCGGTTTCTTCAATGATTCTTCACTTAAACATCTTCCAACTCTTCCATCTTCATGTGATCATCGTTTAAGCTCCTTACTCATCATGAAAACGTATCTAACAACATGATAGAAACATGCAAAATGTAACATCATACGAATAAACATAAAACACCGATAAAATCACGTAAATATCTCGATTTTGCATTTAAACACATTTAAAACTCGTTTACTCAATAATTCGATAAAACCAACACTTTTCTATAAAAAGTACTAGAATACCAAGGATATTGTTACGGGAATAACGTCATATAAATCATAAATTTCACCCTTAATGATAGTCATTGCATTTAACTCTTCCGATGATTGGGGTCACGGTGTTGCTGCTGACGCTATCCCGTGATCGTTAGGTATGAAGGGGCATTTTAAGTAATTTGCACTTTGTGTCTCACGGCCAACATATTCGAAGCCTATCGGGTCACACATATGAACATCAAGCCGGATTAAAATGTGGTTATAGATGATAAGCAAATAATGATAGTTTATTTCGAGACTATAAAGGTTATAGTGGTAAATTAATATGGTGGTATTTATTTATTATGAATAAATATAATACAAGATATTAATTATGTTGATTAATTAAATATGTATATTGATACATATAATTTCGAAATATATATATATATATATGATATACATGTATTTTGTAAAATAATTAATCATAGAATTATATTAATTAAAAAATATTTCGGAAGACAATAATTGGCTATATGGGGCGCCACATTGACGTGTACAAGATGCACTTGGATTTTGCACTTTAATTAATAAGATTACCATATATTAATATTAGATATTAATGACTATAGATTTGAACACATATGTAAATTGATTTATGGTAATAAGATAAATATAGTCAATATAAGATATTGACAATATATTGGAAATATTAATATAAGATATTAAATTAAATAAGATAAATCAATCAAATATATTTTCCTTATTTTATTGGGAAAATGTTTTTTTTTCCTCCACTCTTGGTTGGGGCGCCCCTACACTATAAATAAAAGGTGGGTGTCAAGCTCTTTTGTACAACACAATTTCAAGAACTAATAGTTCTTGTGTAAAATAGAGAGTATCCTATAGAGAGTTGGAGAGAGGGAAAAAGGCCGGTCTAGCAAACGGAGTTTTCCAATAGCAATCCATGATGGGATTCCGGCGGGCTGTTCGTGTGGACTAGCGGTAGAGGCCGAACACTTGGGCGGCTCTATGCAAAACTATTCTCCTTAGACGGTCAAAGCGTCGATCTTATAGATCAACCAAGGTAATCACCGTCTACTAGCTTATTTGTTTATTGCTTAAACGAAGTCGATCTTGGTTAAAGGAAATAAAATTTTGAATTCTGCTGCGTTCCCGTGTAGATTTCCTAACAGTGTTATCGGAGCGAGTTTCAAGCTTAAGCAATAAGCATGTTATTTTGCGTAGTTAATTTTATCGTTCTAATCATGTAATTAAAAGATGAAAGATTTTTATTCGCAAAAACGATACACAAAAATAGAAAAAAGAGATCTGGTGGTGCTCGGCCGACTGGCGGCGGCACCACCACCAGCGGTGGCGGCGGCGGCAGGGCAGCCTGCTGCCGGCGTCGGTTGACCGGTCAATGCTGGAGGATCTCCTAAATTTTGTTTTGTGTATTTTGCGATTCAATATGGTTCATAGTTGTGATTAGTAATTTCTCCTTTGTTTATTTGTGTCATGTGGCTAACCAATGGTTCAAATAGTTTGGGCCATTGGATGCCACATGACATTAAAATAATATTGGCATTTCTAAATTTTGATTTGGAATAGGCCTAGGCCATTTTCAAATAATTGATTTGTAAAAGGCCTAGGCCCGTTACTTCCAAAATTTTGATTTTGGAAAGTGGCCAGACCTAAACCAAAATTATTTGGCATTTCTAAATATTTGATTTGGAATAGGCCTAGGCCCTTTTCAAATATTTGATTTGTAAAATGCCTAGGCCTAGGCCACTTCCAAAATTTTGATTTTGAAAAGTGGCCAGGCCTGAACCAAATTTTGCCAAGGGAGATGCATTTTGGTTTAGGAAACCAAATGTATCCCTTTTGATTATTAATCAAAAGGAATGAAACAAAAGCGACCTAATTTTAATTTTGATTTATTTTTGGAATAGTTCAAGTTAATTAAAAATGAAATTGAGATCGATTTAAAATTAATCGTTAATTTTATTTCGATTAAAATCATTTAATTAATTAAATGTTAATTAGTTGATTGATTGGATAAAATTATTTAATAGATTAAATTTTAATTGATTAATTAAGACGCAAGTAGTTAAATTTTAATTTTATCTTTTTCATAATATTTTATTGTATGAATTAGATATAGTAGATATAATATGATTATATGGACCCCGATTGATCATGGACTCGACCGATAGGATAGATGTGAATGATTTAATTTTTCTGTTGGTTTAAAATTGTCCTAGGCCGTTATGAAGAACGTGACCTAGTTTATTTATCTCATTCCCGTTAACTCCCCCCGTGTGTGGCGAGTGTAATTATTTTATTAGATAGAATTAATGTAACAAGAATGGAGCAGAAGATGGAGGCCAAAGAAAGAAGAATAAAGATCCCATTGGAGATGGCACATTAAAGATCCTATTGGCGGTTGCAGCTACCCTTAGATTGTGACCCGCGGTTTCGTCGATTTGTATTCGAAACCGCACTCAGAAAAAAAGTCCATGATCATACCGGTTACTTTACGCATTTATTTATTTTGTACTTGTATTTAATTTATATGATACGATAGATGCATAACTAGGCACGATCTAGATGAATGTGTAGGATGTATATCTATAGAGATACATGTTGAGACTGTAATAAATTAATTAAAAGAATTAATTCGAAATTAATTAAGTGAATCAATTTAAAATTACTCCCACAACAAAAATCGAGTTATAATATGTCTCCCAATATTATAGTGACGGTGAAGAGCCCTTGTTCGAATCCAACTGATCGGCCCACGTCGTGAGTTGACCTACCTCGGGTATATCGTCATTATCGAGATATGATCGTTATGAGATCTCATGAATACTTGGGTTACAACTCGACTAAGAATCTTGCGGTGATTGACCCACGTCAAGGCCGTCTGATTTTAGAGACATAAGGTTGACTATCACATGTATTTATGTGAATTGTCAAAGAGTTGACTAGTCAAACCATCGGAAGTCGCGTTGGACGCGATTGGTAAAAAGTACCTACCCGTCGAAATTGACCCGGTCGATCGGCCCACGTCGAGGATCGAGTCAATTAGATAGGATTCCAGCCACTAAAGAATTTTAGAATGTTTTTAAAAGTCAATTGAGAGTAGTTGACTAGTGGGAGCAAAATCATAAACCAAAGACCATATTTGATTTTGCATGTGTAAACAACAACACTCTTTTATCTTTATTTTATGTTGTAGTTTTAGCGAACTTTTATATTTATGTTTTATTCTCGATTAGTAAAACCAAATTACGACTGTTATCTTTTGAGAAACGTTCTCAAGTATGGTTAAGTAAATTTAATCCTTTTAAAATAAGAAATGACACGAGCAATCCGGTTATAGCAGTTAGAGACAAGGAGACTACATATTTGATGGAGTTCTCCAAGACTTTAATCATTAATGAAAGCGGAAGCTCGTGATATGATTAAATCATTTGAAATAAGTTTCAACGAATTAATCATATATTGGATACGATCCAAGATGATAATTCTGTCATACGATGACAATTAATTCAAACGTTGGATAAGAATGACCACATCTAATTTTGGAAAGGTTGTTTTCAAAATTGTAAGATTTAAGTATCGACTTAATTCTATCATTTAAAGGTCAATTGAATAGTCAAAGTTTTGAATACGATTCAAAAGGTTAAATAAACTATAGATTTTCTTTATGAAATGAAATTAAAGTCATGGCTCTTGTGATCTTTCTTAAGTCTTATGAAGACTACAATAAGAAACATTTTTCAAGTGCTTAAAGGATTAAAAGGAGAGTTAGGGCATGTGCTTAAATAGAGAACTTATTGAAGTTTCTATTCTAGGCAAGTGAGTTGAGATAAATCTATCTAAGTTTAAGTCAACTCTTAGGTATATGATATCTTGCGAGTGTGGTTAAATTAGAAAGATTAAATACAGATATGGAAGGTGAAGCAAACATTGTAATACTTACAACATTCTGGATCTAGTAAACTGATGAGGGAACTGAATAAATGTTATTATGTTCCGGTTCTTATGAAGAACACACTTTCAGTTATTTGTTAGGATTTAGTAGACATATTCAATTGTAAAGAATAAATGTTATTCCGATAAAGTTGGAAGGTCACTGAATCTAACATACTAGATTGATGTCACTATATAGTTGATATATGTGTTGAGATCTCAACTAAATATTTGTATGGCTGTTATCCGCGATATTTGTAGTTGTTCTAGATGTCGACTCTCTGGAAGAGAGACGTATAATCAAATGTCATTTAGATGATGTCTGAACCATGTGATTATGAATCATGTGGGTGATACGTATCTTATCTAAAGATGACTAAAATACCCTTTTATGAAAAGGTTATAAAAATCTAGAAAAATTGTCTAAAGCCTAAACATACCGATGTTTGTTGGCTCATGACAATTAATATCACAAATAATTGTTTATTAATCTCTATGACTATTTTTAGAAATAGTTGAATGCTCTTAAGTGAAGTACAACAATTCCGAAAGCCCGAAAGGTTCGAGCTAGTACGAATATGAGATTGATGAGCTACTTAGGAGTTAATCTTCAATTGAATTGAAGTAATCGATACCTGAAGGGTGTTTCAGAAGTCATCTGAAAAGGAATAAGATTCTCCCTCGAAGGATACCATCTTTGGGATATGCAATTAGATTGTGTTCCTAAAATGGAAACAACACTTTATATGATAAAGGTGTGACGCAAGCCATGCGAAGTATCCCTTACCCGTTTCGGGATAGTGCCCTTATACTTAACCGAGTTCCAAATAATAAGGGTTGAATAAATTCCATATTAGATATGGAAGGGGATAATGTCGAATCTATCTTAACCGATGATTGAAGTTTTCATAGGCAAAGTCAGAAAGGCTTGGAGCCTAGTAAGACATATGTGACTTTGTGGAGTATCTTAGCAAGTACGCTATATATTATTTACCTGTCCGTGGAGCAAAATGTTTGTCTTCAAACATGCTATCTTCTAGAGGAAGTGTCTCTTCCAAAAGAGACAGTGGGAGTAAATAAGATCTCAAAAGAGTTTGAGAACCACAAAGATACATTCAACCATTGGAACATGAGAACACACCACATAGCGATGAGGTGTAGAACACTGCTCAGTGCACACAAAAGTTCTGTAAGTCTGTGGATAACCTCAAGCCTGAAAAGGCTACTGGTATGTTCATCTTAAAGAATGAATATCTCACGACTTATGAAAGAATGTTTGAAATGCAAGATTGAGAGATATGGCCAGGAGCCATAATATCTAAATTAAATTCCATCAGTGACAACCATGTTTTGAACCTAGTCTGTCTTACCTAGAGGGAATGTCCCTGAAAGGTTGACATGGATGGTAATATGATTACCATAAGGCTATAGTGGACGGTGAAAGTGCAGGGGTGTAAACCTTGTAATTATCTTTATGTTGCCAGCTGTGTCCAGTTCTATTCAGATAATGCTTGTTGACTATATGATAGTGTTGAAGACGTTGGGCAAACAGCTCAATGTTCATAGACGATAACATGATATGTGAGCCCACGAGATCCATTTATGGACTCAAACAAGTTTCTCTAGATGATTTGTTTGATGTTCAAAGGAGTTTGATTTAGTCAAAAGAAGAGATATGCCCAATGAGCAAAATAGATAGTGGGAGTGTGTTATGATTTTTGAGTAAGGTATTGGATATCTCTCTCAAGAATTATCACCCCATGTCACAGTCAATTAATGTTTGGTAGTTCAAGGTCTTTTACGAAAGCACTTGGATTGGGAGTTCTTATTTTTGGAAATAAGAATCTATAGTGATAGATTTAACTGCTGTTAGATTATAGTTTACCTATATAGATATGATGCTAAAAGAGTTAAGCATAGATCGCGACAGGGGATACTGTTGGCTAGTGTTCTCAAGATCTATCTATGTTAGGACGTTAGTCCTAAAGATAAGGTGAAAGATGATGCTTATGGAAGGTTTCCTTTGCTACTGCGAAAGGAACCATCATAAAAGTAATGCCAGATGTTCATACTTCATGAAGAGTCGTGAGCAAGTATGAAAGTGAATCTGGTGAATGTCGAGAGCATCCTTAAACAAGTTAAGGAATGGTTCCTAGTTTATTGATACTTGGAAATAAATAAACGTAGATATACAGACGTGTATCCTGAGTCTTATGAAGGCAAGTGGGAGCTACAGTCTGGGTTTGCATTCACTTTGATTAAGTGATACAGTGAGCTGGAAATGTTCTAGGCTATGGGTCACTGTAAACTCTACAACTTAGCCAAAGCACAGTAGTGCCATAGAGGCGCAGCGGGAGTGGTACATGGATCTAAGAAGGTTCATTCCTGAACCTTGTACGGTTCTTCCACCATTTCTATATGGATGATATAGTAAGTGGATTCATTTCTTGGAGCAAGGACTAGGGTCTCATCGGAGATTCATGTGTGTGTTGAGGCGGTTCCTTTTGGTCATTTGGAGCATGGTATGAAGATAGTCTGAGTCCCCACGGATAGCGATCCGTTTATGGCTAGGGCTGGTTGCGAGTATTGCATGAGATTCTTGTGTTTCAACTTGGTATCATGTGTACAAGTGATTGGTTTTAGGCCAAGTTGGAGATTGTTGAAATAGTGTCCTAAACCCAATCGGGTTGGACCGGATCCGACTGGGTCGGATCATTTCTACTATTTCTTTATGTTTATACATATATTAAATGGCTATTATGTTGTCATATATATGTTCTCTTAAAGAACCAATTATGAATTGTTATATGATAACGTCCTTAGTATTAAACTGTGATAGAGAAAGCATGATAGGCGATTATGGTTGATGAGATCTCTAATCACTTTAATAAGTTTGATACTTCAATGTCTCTAGGCTGATGTACTATTAAACAGGGCATTGATAGGATAAACAGGCTAGCACATATTAGATGTCTTCTGTCTTTAAGGGCAGGGATAGATCTCGTCTATCGAAGTGTAGAGACACTTGACCGTGACGCGGACGGGCGTGTATTAGAGAATCGCGACGTTTGATCGTGACCCACTTACACATGTTAAGTGTCACACTATGTGGCGGTTGTATAATTATCCTTTGGACCGGAGTTTTTATGGCATCACGGTGTGGATTTTCATGCTTTGACAGTATTGAGGTTTCCCCTAGCCACGGGTCGATCATGCTGTAGTGATTGGGTATGATACTGAAGCATGCGGAGTATACATGTATGGTCGTCTGGGAATCGCGTACCCTATCAGTAGGGGTGAATATCCGAAAGGGCCTTCTTATAAGGAATGTCTTACTCTCGTGAATCTTTGCAAAGTGGAAGTAAATGAGTAACTTCGAGAGAGCTTGATATCCATATTATAAGATACGATCGTTAATGTATTTACACTCGAGATACGATCGTATGGATATTATTACAGCGATAGGATTGTAAGTTACACGGTAACTGTTTCACATGAAAGGTAGTAGTCATTGCATTTGACTCTTCCGATGATTGGGGGTCACGGTGTGTTGCTAGACGCTATCCCGTGATCGTTAGGTATGAAGGGCATTTTCGTAGTTTGCACTTTGTGTCTACGGCCAACATATTCGGAAGCCTATCGGGTCACACACATATGAACATCTAGCCGGAATAAAATGTGGTTATAGATGATAACCAAATAAGGAAAGTTTATCTCGAGACTATAAAGGTTGTAGTGGTAAATTAATATGGTGGTATTTATTTATTATGAATAAATATAATACAAAATATTAATTATATTGATTAATTAAATATGTATATTGATACATATAATTTCGATATATTGATACATATGAAATACATGTATTTTGCAAATTATTTAATCATAGCAATATATTAATTAAAGAATATTCCGAAAGCGAATAATTGGCTATATGGGGCGCCACATTGAAGTGTACAAGATGCACTTGGATTGTGCACTTTAATTAATAAGATTACCACATATTAATAGTAGATATTAATGACTACAGATTTGCACACATGTAAAAATTGATTTATGCTAATAAGATAAATATAGTCAATATAAGATATTGACAATATATTGAAATATTTAATATAAGATATTAAATTAAATGAGATAAATCAATCAAAAATATTTTCCTTATTTTATTGGGAAAATGTTTTCTTCTCCTCCACTCTGTGTCGGGCGCCCTACACTATAAATAAGAGGTGTGTGTCAAGCTCTTTTGTACAACACAATTCCAAGAACTAATAGTTCTTGTGTAAAATAGAGAGTATCCTATAGAGAGTTGGAGAGAGGAAAAGGCCGGTCTAACAACCGGAGTTTTCCAATAGCAATCCATTATGGGATTCAGCGGTGTTCGTGTGGACTAAGCGGTAGTGGCCGAACACTGGGCGGCTCTATGCGAAACTACTCTCCTTAGACGGTCAAAGCGTCGATCTTATAGATCAACCAAGATAACCACCGTCTACTAGCTTATTTGTTTATTGCTTAAACGAAGTCGGTCGTGGTTAAAGGAAATAAATTTTTGAATTCCGCTGCGTTCCCGCGTAGATTTCCTAACAGGGGTAGCTGTCTATCTGTTCGGAGACGGGAGACTCAAGAGCCAGTAGCGCAACTCTTTTTCCTTTTATGGTGTCTAGCTTGGCTCGGGCTGCATCCATCACCTGGGGGATAACCAACTGTTTTCTCAATTTCGAAGAAGATGACTGATCGCCTCTTCCGACTCATCGACGCCTGGGTGGAGGAAGTGTTTGCTGCCACGACCCATCGTTGGGGTTATCTTCTTCCTCTGACTCATGTTCTTGGGAGTTTCCTCCAGATTGATCTCTCTCTTGTAGATCCTGATCCTGTTTATTTTCATCAAGAGGATCCTCTTCCTCTAGATCGTCCAGATCTTCTTCTTTGTCGTCCTCCTCTGCCAAGGCGGCATTAAGGATGGCCTCTTTGGTTGCACCATAGAGGGCCGTAATCTGATCCACTAATGCTTGATGGGTAGCATCAAGGGCGATTTCCTCCTGCTGAGGATTTTGTTTGTTTGCGTTTGACTCCGCTGCGGATTCTGTTTGTTTGCGTCTGACTCCGTTGCATCGTTGGCGTGGCTGCCGTTAGCTTCTTGTTGTCGTGTGGTCACCATATTGATTTTGGAGCTTTCAAACGAGATTATCAATGAAGGGGCCCTCCTTCTAGTGCCAATTGGTAATGCTGGAAATCGTCTATTTAAATACCTGGGTTTTTACTCCTTTTGACAACCTGTAGAAGCTCTTAGAATACAGAAAACGATGAAAAGAGGGGGTGATTTGGGATGTTCTTAGACCGCACTTGATAATGATGAAAGTCGCCTATGTATCCAATGCGTGAATTAGAATCAAGTCTCCGTAGTTCTCAGTGGATCATTTATATAGAGGGCTTATGCCTGTGAGTTAACGTGTAGCGTGTATGTGATGGACTCGGGTTGTCTTGGTCCCTAAGGAAAGATAAGGATTAGTTGATCTTCCCGATTTTAGGAGATAATTGTGGTGTTCAAATATTCAGATAAGTGATAAAATTGGAGCCTTTATGGGCCGGGATTCCTCCCATAATTATCCTGATTCGAGACGTGTGCTAAGGCTGGAGTCCGAGGGGACTGAGGCCGACCTTATGATCGAGATATGAGTAAGCTTGAACACAAGTATTGGCCGACCTGCAGGGGTCGGGATAGTATTTGTACCTATATCGCTTGGAGGTCGGCCCTAAGCATTGGCCGACCTAGAGAGTCTGGGAGAGTGGCCGAGCTGCTCTAGCTCGGCTGCTAGGAGTTCCGACCCTTTAGCCAGCCTTTTTCCCTTCAACCTTAATGTTGGGCCACTAAAGAGGTAACACGTAGGTAAGTTCAATTCTTGGCATCACCATAATTAAACCATGTTCATTGATGGTTTGTCTTTGGTGTTAGGAAATCACTAGTTTAACGCAGCGGAATTTAAAATTTGATTTTCTTTTTCTAGATCGTTCTTCGTTTAATGCAATAAACACGTTAAGTAGTTTGACGGTTATACCTTAGATGATCTATAAGATCGTCGCTTTGACCGTCAACAGAGAGTAGTACAGTGCGCAAGCCGTCCACGCGTCCGGCCTCTATCGCTAATCGACACGAACTCCTCACCAGAATCCTCCTTGGATTGATATTGAAAAACTCCGGTTGCTAGATCGGCCATTTTCCTCCCTCATAAACTCACTATAGGTTGCTTTCTATTTTACACAAGAACCATGAGCTCTTTGCAATTGTGATGTCTGAAAAGAAGCTTCGACACCTACCTCTTATTTATAGTGTAGGTGGCGCCCCATATAGTGTGTAGGAGAAGAAAACATTTTCCCAATAAAATAAGGAAAATCAATTAGATTGATTTATCTATTTTATTATAATTAATTTTGCCAATATCTTATATTGATTATAATTATATGAACTAAATAGAGTGTAAATGACCCGACCCGGTCGGATCCGGTCCAACCCGATTGGGTTAGGACATATTTCCAACACTTGGATGAGGGGTCAGAGGATTCTTTTGGAGATTTTGCAGTTGGATCATCTTATAGCATGAGACTGATGGTTGTGAAAGTAAACAAAAGATAGATATTTACAACCGATTTTACAAAAAAGTAAGGGACCATGATCAGGACACTTCTTTGCAATCAGAATCACATGAAAATCTAAAGGCAATAAAATGGATCATTGTAGTGGGAAAATCAAAATATCCACTTTCAAACAAAATTTGAGGTTCTTATTTTTTGTGTTAGTTGCTGACTTAGAGGAGTGATCTTCGGTTCTTGTTCAGTTTTTGCTCAACAGTTGTACTATTTCATCTTATTCGTTTTTTCTTAAGTGGTTTCTTTCTTTTCATATATCTGTTAATTTGATTCTTTTTAAAGAAATTTAATAATAATAATAATAATAAATATTAATATAAAAATTGTGTTTAATTTGTTGATGATTATCTAACTTATACAGAGGATATAAATGTGTGGTTATCATAGATATAATAGATACATGGTTATTATATGATATTTAACAAAGCATTATTGATTGTTATGCTATGAGAGCATCTTTTCACACATCAAACGCTATTCTGACTCAACATAAGTCAGAATGTGGTCGATTATTCTAACTTAATTTCAGTCAGAACTTAAGGCTCCGTTTGTTTTGGCCGGAGTTTTTTTGGCGTTTTTTTTACATCACATCACAAATCATTTCTTATAATTCTCCCACCAATCAAATCTTCAACTACAAATAAAAAATATTAAATCATCTCTCATCATTTCACTTTATCAACTTTATTACATTTTTTACCATTATTTTATTCATTATTCTACTTTATTTCACCAATCATTTCATAATCTACACCAATCATTATTCTATTTTATTTTACCCATTCAACTTTCTAATCATTATTTCAATCACTTTATCAAAAAAAACTCCAAAAAACTCCCAAAAAAACTCCAACCCAAAACAGGCCTGGCTCCGTTTGTTTTGGCCGAGTTTTTTTGGGAGTTTTTTTTCCATCAAATCACCAATCATTTCTTACAATTCTCTCACCAATCAAATCTTCAACTACAAATAAAAAAATATTAAATCATCTCTCATCATTTCACTTTATCAACTTTATTACATTTTTTACCATTATTTTATTCATTATTCTACTTTATTTCACCAATCATTTCATAATCTACACCAATCATTATTCTACTTTATTTTACCCATAAACTTTCTAATCATTACTTCAATCACTTTATCTAAAAAAAACTCCCAAAAAAACTTTCGAAAAAACTCTAACCCAAAACAAACACAAAGTGTTTTTTAAACCTAATACCGGTCATAAAGTCTATTTCATACATTCTGACCTAGATCCGAGCAAAAATAAATTCAAAATTCTGCCTAAATTTAAGTTAAAATAAATATGCAAGAAAATGGTGTTTTTTAAATATTAAAAATTTTAATTTAACCAAACACGTGCGAGATACGTGCATTTTACTAGTTAAAATAAAAAGAAGTGTTTGTAACGTTTGTGATAATGAAACTGTCTAGTTGGGTGACGAGTCTTTACCGAGCCAATCGGTAGAGCTACACGATGAATCAAAGAATCTCTCAAGTAGAATTTGGCCCACGGGCATTGTAAAATTTGTGAAACTCTTTCCGGTAATAGCTGTAATAATAACACTTCAAAATTTGCTCCTTCACTATGAAGAAGAAATTGTGTCTGATTTTGTTTGCATTGCAGGCCTAAGTCCACCATAAGTACGATTCCAAGTGCACAAACTCGAAATAAAACACGCAAATTAGCAAAGAAAATGGCTCATAAACCAACCATAGCGATCCTAGGAGCAGGGATCTTTGTTAAAACTCAATACATTCCCCGATTAGCTGAAATCTCTGATCTTTTCATTCTCAAAGCTATTTGGAGCCGCTCTAAGGTTAAAGTTCTGTGCTTTTTTCAATATCTTTACTGGGCTGCTACGACCCTTTTTTTATTTTTATTTTTATTATTATTAATTTTTTTTTTTTTGTTAAAATTGATTATTGATATAATGGGTATGCAGGAATCAGCTGAAAGTGCGGTTGAAATTGCTAGAAAATCATTTCCGGATGTGGAGTGTAAGTGGGGTGATGAGGGACTTGAGGATATTATTAGTGATGGTTCCATTCAAGGAGTTGCTGTGGTTCTTGCTGGGCAAACTCAAGTAAATCTTATTCTTGTTCCTTAAAGATTACATCTTTATGTATTTCATCTTTTTCCTTATGGTCAATCGTTTATCATAACATAATGAACCAATGTTAATTTGACATTTCTAAAATGGGATTAAGTTTGAGCTTCAACACAATTAAAGGGACTTTCACTTGAATCATAGTTGAAGAACTGCTCGAATCGTTTGATTTTCCAGTTTAGCTTGTTTTCGTTAATTCGTGAACCTAATAAATGGAAGTGTATGTTGTGTTTTGTACGCCATTTGCAATGTAATGATTTTTTAATTTTATTTTATTTTAAAGGAAAGTATACTTGTGTTGTGTTGTGCCGTGCATAGGTTATCTGATGTTCATGATAAAATAGCTAAATCACGCTGTAGTATAATGGTCTCAATTGAGAAAAGGTTTCTTGATACGATGATTCTGTAGTTACCTTCTCCTGTTAATTCCTTATGAACATAGTACGGAAGTTCTTTATCTATACATTGACAAATTAAGATCAAAATTACTGCATCACTCTGTAATACATGTTCATTAATGTGAAATACTCAGCTCAACCATACTTTTCATACAATGAAACCTTGTTCTTTATGTTGCTCAATTTGGCTTTGCTCATGCAATGAGTTCGTACAGGTTGATATGTCACTAAGGCTTTTGAAGGGGGGAAAGCATGTCCTGCAAGGTAAACCGTGCATTCAGTTGGAACTGAAAGCGTTTATCTCCTCTTAAGTTGTAGTTGTAGTATGGAATTTGATGTAAATAATCGTGCTAACGCATTCTGTTTTTGCTAATGTAATGAACTCACACGATCTATTTTTTCCGTGCTCCTATCGCTGGGAAAACGTTTTGTTGATAAAGAGAAACCTGCTGCTGCTTGTAAGTAATATACAAAGTTAATTGATATACTGCTAAATTGCTTATTTTGTTCTCACTCGTTGAAATCATTCACTTGCAATGTCTATTGTGCACAATGTAGCTCTTGCTCAGATTGAATCTGCACTAGCCGCCTATCAATCTCTCAGATCAGACATCCCTTTTCATCCGATTTGGGCAGTAGCTGAAAATTATCGCTTTGAGCCTGCTTTTGTGGAGGTCCGTCTTTTCAACATGATGATTAAGTTCAATAGCTTTTCTTTATTGGTTTGACAGCAATTTTTATTGTTTCATATACAGGGCAAAAGGCTCGTGGCTGAAATCGGAGCAATAATGAATGTGCAAGTCATTATCGAGGGATCGATGAATAGCTCAAATCCATACTTCTCGAGTTCTTGGAGGCGAAACTTCACTGTATAGTTCCTAATTTGATACTAATTTTTTATTGCTGCATGGATGAGTTGTGTTCTTCCCGTTAAGGTTTCTCGGTTCTTGCAGGGTGGATTCATTCTTGATATGGGGGTACACTTTGTCGCTGGACTGAGAATGGTAAGGCCATCTATTATTCATCCTGGATAGCAGATTATTAGTGTCTGTTTTGACCATCTTTTTGGTTGCTGAAACTTGTTATGTTGCCTGATTGTCCATTTACATGAGCAGCTTGTTGGGTGTGAGATAACATCAGTGTCAGCTGTTACTACTCACATTGATTCGGATTTGCCTCCACCTGATAACATCTCATCGACATTGTAAGTTCTTGCAGCAGACGCTAGTCATTTTTTCAACAGCTATCAAATTTAGAAGCCAATTTCGTCACTGAACTTGTTGCATTTCCCAGCCAATTGGAAAACGGGAGTTCTGGGGTCTTTGCAATGGTTGTTTCATCAAGATCACCAAAGGCATGTAGTAGAAATTATGGCTGTAAAGTTACACATAACCTTAAAGCTGCAAATTTCAAGAAAGAAATGATTTTGACATTTGATTTATTTAGGTACTCTGGCGAGTTGTGGGCTTGAAAGGAACCGTGCAAGTTGAAAGAGGAAACATAGATGGGAAACACGGTTACTTGGTAATTCTAGTGCAACTGTTTTTTTTTTGTATGATAAATGTTGGTTAAACTTACTTTTTATCTCGTGATGCTTTGGCAGATTACCTTGTACCTTGCTGATGGAAAAACACAGAGCTTCTTCCATCCCTTTTCTGGAGTAACTGATGAATTAAAAACTTTTTTTTCTGACATTTCCCAAGCAACAGTAAAGGTATAATGCAGATCTTCATGCTATATGATATGATGATAAAGTATCAGAATCATTTTATGCGGGAAAACAAAACAAAAACAACTCGGTTTTACACTTTTTTTTTTCTCTTCCTGATTTCTGTGAAGTGTTTATCTGCAGAAGGATAGTAGCTATGAAGTTGAGCACCGATTGTCATACGTTGAAGGCGCACGTGATGTTGCCATTCTGGAAGCAATGCTTGAATCTGGAAAGAAGCAAGGTACTCCAGTTCAGGTGAAGAGGTTTTAGTGTCATGTGTCTATCAAGACTCCGTCTTTTTTCGCGCTGAATATCCCCCTAAGTTACATAATTCTGGAAAAGCTTTAAGGAATATAAAAAAGCCTGTTTATGTCTATCTCTCTCTCTATCTATCTATCTATCTATCTATCTATCATCAATACAAAAAAGGAAGAGTGTAGGAGCAAATTCTTTCATCTTAGTCAGATGGATTGTAAGAGCAAATTCAGTACCTACCATATCAAAAATTCATTTTAAGGCTTTATATTCTGAATAATGAACATCCATTTTGGTCACTTGAAATCATTGTTATCAGTCTTATATTCCTAAATTCTTTGCCCTTAGAATTGTATACAAACAAACCATATCCGTCTCCCGAAACGATTTCGCCATTACTCAAAATGCAAAGAACCTTTTGAATGGTGGAGGATTTCAGAGGTTGAACATCGTCATAAGGAATGGAAACCCACTTTACACAACCAAAGATTCTACAACTCCATACTTATCCGGTAGCCGCAAATCCGCTTAATATGGGCAGAATTCTAAAAATAATTTTAATCAAACATTTTCAATATCCATTTGGGAAAGGACAAGATAGACCTCCTGTTGAAAACACCAATTTTTTTTTTTTTTTTTTTTATTTTGGGCCCTGGATTGTATTAAAAGCAACAAAAAAATGTAAAAGGGGCATTCCGAGAATCGAACTCGGGACCTCTCGCACCCAAAGCGAGAATCATACCACTAGACCAAATGCCCTCTTGTGCAATAATTTATAAATAGTTCCCACAACGTGCATGGAAACTCATACAAGTGTGTTGTAAATTGTAATAGAGAAGTGTAAAAGCATGTTATGAACTGTCCTGAGATGGGGCAACAAGTAACAACAGGTGCAAAAAATAATGCCTATTGTTCTTAAATTGGATAGTTGCAACAAAAAATATTTACATTACATTCCAACACAAAAACAGCATCATTTTAAATTTAATCCATGTTTTCTCTGTTCGTATGAATATACGTGTCTCTCTACCCTATATAGTCTTTCTTCATGCGAAAGAATAAATGAGAACCGTGAAACTCCGGCACAGAAAATCAAGACTCCGGGGATGAACTGGGGTTGCTCTCCCCAGCATTCCACCAAAAGCTAACTGAAAAACTAGTACTCAGGGACCTCACATAGTGCCACCATTTTGGAGGGATATATAGCATTTCACCTTCCTCTAATATGCAATCCATAAATTCTAGGTCCCCCACTCCTGGAAACTCTTTCTCATCCACATTATCTAGATCAACCTTCCAAAAAAAAATTTGCAGGTGTCACGGCAACAAAATGAGTTAGCTTTGGGTGTCTTTAATGACATCACAGTTTTTTACCATGACACCTCACCAAAAACAATCGACTTTTTGAATCTAGAGCTTCTCAACTCTAGAATCGACTGCAGAAGAGGCAATTATCACTGTGGTGCCACAACAATAGATTTGGTGTAGTGTTAAGCTAGATGCATGTGTGTGTGCGTATGTACATATTAACTAACATAGACACTCAAAATGCATGAAGAGTAATGTACCTGACTAGAGTTGCTAAGCATAGATTCTGCATGAGGGTACAGTTTCTGCGATAAAGTAGGAGAGTAAAGCCTAACATATTTTTTGCCAACTATCTGAACAGACAACACAAAAACTTCATTAGAGAATCTAGCGGGATACACTAAAAGGGAAAATAAAAAAAAAAAAAAAAAAACACAATCACAAAGAGACAACTATAACAATAACAATGAACAAAGAACAAAGCCGCTTAACATATAAGATGCAAATGAAGGTGTAACATTGGCGTCAAACAAACATCCATAGTGTATCATTGTGCCTGACTGTGTGAGACAACACAAGCAGTGTTCTAAAAGACGCTAGGCAGTAGTCGGGCGGTCATGGGGCGCCTAGCGCCTAGACGGTGCCTAGGTGTTTTTTTTATAATTTTTTTAATATTTTAAATAATACAATGCTTGTCCAACACAAATCCTTACATCATAAAGCATAAAAATCAAGTAAAAATGTGTCAAAAGGCTAACGAAAGCACATGAAATTATGTAAACACTCAAAACAAGTCTAAGAAGTAAGAACTCAAGTCAAGAGTCTCAAGTCCAATCTTCATTCTCATTCCCCAAGTCTTCTACTTGTCCGACTCCAACATCTCTAAAGGGGGCGGGCTGCAAGGTTTTTTTTATTTAAATATGTATAAAATGATTTTTTATATATATATAATGGAAGCCCTAGCCGCCTAGGACGGAAATCAGACCGCCTAAACCGCCTAAGATCACCTAAGATCGCCTAAGATCGCCTAGAAACCCGCCTAGGATCTACTCGCCTAGATATGACCGCCTAGGGCATAATTGAGTCGGACGGAGGCCGCCTAGCGCCTAGGCGTCGCCTAGAGCGATTTTTAGAACACTCACACAAGTGGTCAAGAGTTTCCATATGAATGAATTCTATGGGACATGTTATCCACCCTACTAGCAGTGTTCTTAAGCACACAAGAAATGAGGTAAACATTCCCTCACACATGAAAACATAAATTTTATGCACTACTGCTAGTGAAATAGGTTTAACAAAAGGAATACTGTCAATACAAATAAATAAATAACGAACAATATAATAACATAAGGCGAAAAAGGAGTACTCTGCTACATCTAAAGTTCAGACTCCGTCCCTCATAAAGCAAGCTATAAAAGTCTGTTTATGGATCAACTGCAAATTTTCATGGTGGGTTCTATCAAGACACCCCAAATTACTATTGGCACCCATTTTTTGATTATTTTTTCGGATGAAAAAAACGTCGGTGACACTGGTGTTCCTTGTTGGACACCAACGTTAGTGTCACTGACGTTGGTGTGCAACAAGGTGTTCCAACGTTAGTGTCACTGACGTTGGTGTGCAACAAGGAACACCAGTGGAAAGTCGTGGACCGGTGTTATCTAAGTTTTAACACTTTTATAAAGGGAACGTCGGTGCCACTGGTGTTCCTTGTTGAACACCAACGCCAGTAATAGGGTGCCTGGAGTAATAGGTTGCCAATGGTAATTTGGGGTGTGCCAATAGAACCCCCCATTTTCATCAGTTCAATCTTTCTCACCAAGGTGAGTGGACCAAAAACATAGCAAAAAATAATAATCCCATAGCATAACACGTTGTTTCTGCATTCCTTACAGGGCTTACTCCATGGAGATTAAGGAATATACATCAGATTTTCATCAGCTTTAGCAAAACAAAGAAACTAGAAAGAATAACATGTGAAGAAATACACAACATGCCTAGCTAAGTAACACAGAAATCAGATGACATGGAATGAAGTTGGTGACGTTAGAAAATAGAAAATGGTAACAACATTTGAGAAGACTCCTTAATCTTGAACGCGATCTTTTCCTACAATTAGTTTACATGTCATACCTGAGCCAATATGTTATGGTGAGGATCATGATGAAGTGGTGTCACAGTACCCGCAGGACCAAACCAAGCATTAAGAGATCTCATCTCTCCACCTCCCACAAAACAATAATCAGGAATAATAATGTCCTGCCGTAACTCTTGTATCTACGATTTAGTTCATCAATCAGCCACTGAAGCCAATAAATGGATGAAATATGGATGATTGTATTTTAACCATTTAGAAACTTCTAAATGCTTGCCTGATCAAACAATGGATGCTGAGCTAAATACGTAGTTCCACCAGAAGTACGTTCATTTGACTGAATTCTCTCAAGGAAATCAGAAAATGTAATAAGCTCTTGCTTCCACTCCGGGCATAAATAGTTCTTCCCAACCTGTCAGAAGTGAGTTACACATTATAACAGGTAAAAAAACGACATCTCGAGGTGGACCATTCAGATCTTGCACAACAGTCGTGTCTACTTCAAACGATTACAGAAGATCAGGTGCCTAGCAACAATCGAAGCCTTACTTTCCAAGCAGGAATTCAAATGCGAATGTTCTCTAACAATAGTATCCCATGCTCCAAACTCTTTGCTGGTTCCTTCACATGTTTAAGGATCTTCCTAAAACCCTTAGATTTATAAAGCCTTTTCTAATCTCACAAAATGTTTCTAAAGTCCCCATGCAAACAACCAATCATACAAGTCACCTCCCTCCCAATCATAAGACACTTTCTTTCACTCATTTCACACAGGTGGACATCTTACAAACTAGGATCTCCTCAAAACACTTCTTTAGGTTACCAAGAATCTAACACATTGAAAATTCATGAATAGGAAATAAATATGCACTGAACATTCGAGTAGGGAATAATCTTAACATAAAAAAAGGGTCTTAAACATAAGCAAGAATTTGAGGCAATCACTAACTATAAAAGAAGTGTTCTTCACCTCAACTGGAACAGTGCGAAGACCAGCGACACCTTTTAAGTAATTCATGTCGTTCCACTTGCTTTTGGCTGGCCAATGAGTCATACCATCACAAATTACAACCGGAAGACCTGGCAATACATAGTCTTGCAAAAATCCCTCCAGGGACAGTGATGACCTTTTCCCAACCATCTTACATGATAGGGACTTAAGAGGCAATTGGTACCCTACCTGCAACTTGAATTTCAAAAGTAAAGGAAGAGTAAAATGCAGCTGCATACGAAATATTTCCACCTCATATTAACTAGGCAAGATGTTTTCTCCCTAACTTTGCACATTCTCAAATGTATCGTTTTTCAATATTAAATTTCTTAACATTTACAGAACGAATAGCTATACATTAAGAGGTAGGATAATGACCTACTACAATATTACATGATAGCAACTATCAGCATCTAAATCTTTTAAAAGATACGCCTCCTTGCGTTCCTTATGGTGTCAAAAAACGAAGATTCGTAATTTTCCTTTATCAGTATCAGATCTTAACATCTGATCTGACAGAAAGATTAGATGAAAGTTATTGTCCCTAATTTCTCAAAAAGGGACTCCTTAATTACAATCTCTGTGAAGGGGCGGAACGGAAGGAGTATTAATATTTCAAGATAACTTAAACGAGACAGACATTAATAAACAAAGAAAGAAAGAAAACGAACCTCACCTGCGCCAAGTCGACTTGTTCAGAAACAATATTGACAGGATCAGATGACGCCATAGGCATAGCAAGCGAACAAGCTTTCTTCGAAGCTTTATTAATTGCAGAATTCAAATCGTCTCTCAACTTGAAACCACCCATAATAAGCCCCAAATCAAGAGCTCGAATAGCAAAACTAAACTCACCAGCTGCATAATGCAGCTTCGCCACATGTAAACATGCCATTGCATATGCGTCTCTCCAAATAGGAACAACCGAATGCCAAGGTCCTGAATGCAACTGCTCCCATGCCATCTCCCTAGCTGCCTCCGCCGCTCTCATATCTCCTCCGGCAGCTAACGACTCCATTCTAACATAAGCATACCCGCCTTCCTCGGTTATCCGTTGGAGTAAGCTCGGCCTCTCCATGTCCAGAACTGGCGTCTCGAGCACAATATCTTCGGCGGCGGCGGTCGACATCGTCGGAGGTGATTTAAGGTATCTAGAATGTTCAGTTGGGAGATAATTTGGTTTGACTGCACTTTTGAGCTCCTTTTGGGAAGATGTACATATTTAGAAAGGCGGAAAATATCTTTATTAAATATCTAATAGCGGTGGGGCCTCATACACGTCGACCTTTCGTTCGGGTGGCTTCTATCGCAGATAACCTTTTTATTATTTGTAGATCTATTTTTGATTATTTTTCGGATTTAAAAAAAAAGCGTCGGTGTCACTCGATATTCATCATTGAACACCAACTTCACACAAATTGAAAGTCAAGATAATCGACGCGTTTTAAGCCATGACACTTTTATAAACGAAACGCGTCGGTGTCGCATCGGTGTTCGCTGTTGAATACCAACGCCACCGATATTGATGTTGGTGTTCAACAACGAACACCACGCAGCACCGACGTCCCCTTTATTAAAAATCACCGGATGCCGGCGTGATTTTTTGCGCTGCTAAATAATGTAGCACAAGAAGTAAAATGCCACATGTCAATAATCCCTTCATTTGCCGTTTAGAGTGAGCACAATGGTACTTTCATTTCACTTCTTATTTTTATTTTAGGGTGGTTCTATTTGTACATGCAGCTTTACCACTCGACACCCTTTACTTCCTAAGACTACAAAACTTACTTTCGACACACAAAAATATTTATATTATTTTATTACTTCACACACCACAAAAATAAAAATAAAAATACATTTTGTACAACAACTTTTTTTAAAACTATTAAATCCATTACTTTACAACAACAACAAAAATCAAAATAAACCCTACATTTTATCTATTTTTCCATTAACACCCATCTTCTACATCTTCACCATCTTCACTCATCTCCAACCACAAAAAACCCACCAACAATCACCACCCTTCCTCCTCCTACAACCACCAAATCAAAACACTCACCAACACCTACCACCACCATCTTTCTTCATGTCCACAATTTCGAATCAAGAAGGTTCAGGAAAAAAAAAAAAGGAAAAAAAAAAACCCAACACCAGCGAGTTGGGTATTGATTTGATTTGTTAACCAAACATATTTTTTTCTTGTTTTATTCTTCTAGCAATTCACAACCAAACGTGGGTTCAGATCAAAGCACCGGCAAGCTTTGCTTTTAAAATTTAAAAAAAATAAAAATAAAAATAAAAAAACCACCGGCGAGTTGCCGGAGCAACCATGGCCGGACAATTCCACACCTAACAGCTCCAGATCAGAATCAAATCTTGAGCTCTGTGAACTCAAATAGCCGCTTCTCTCCCCCATCCTTACCCGCAGCTCTCCATCCTCCTCCCTCCTTGTGACTGAAAGAGCCCGATGTCCATGAAATCCGGCCACCCGATCTGCTGCCATTTTCCGATGGACCTGAGAGTTTGCAGAGGCTGAGGTGGCTGCTATAACCTTCAAATCGCAACATTTTTTTTTTCAATCGCCCAGAATGGTAGGAAATGGGGTTGATTTTGGAGCATTTTTGGAGGTTGATTTAGTGAGGAGATGAGTAAAGGGAGGAGATGATGGAAGGAGGAGGGGCGGCTGTGAGGAGGGGAACTGTGGGGAGAGAGGGAGGGGGCGGTGGTCAGGCTGTTGGGAGGGGGGCGTGTGGTTTTGTAAGAAATTAAGGTTTTTAGATGGAGAAGAAAGGTGGGAAAATGATGTAAATTGTTTTAATTAATTGGATAGGTTTTAATATTTTAAAAGTTAAGAGACTAGAGTGTAGTTATGTCGCTTTTGTTATTTTTATTGTTAGAAATCACTAGTTTAACGCAATGAATTTAAAATTTGATTTCGATTCCAAGATCGACTTCGTAATACAATAAACATGTTAAGTAGTTTGACGGTATATAATCGATCTATAAGATCGCCACTTTGACCGTCAAGTAGAGTAGTATTGTCCGCAAGCCGCCCACGCGTCCGGCCTCTATCGTTAATCCACACGAACTCCTCGCCGAATCCTTCTTGATTTCTATCTCGATAATACGGTTTATTATCAAGAGGCTCACGTGTATGTTGAGTGGATATCCGACTTATTGGATGTGTTCACTAGTGTATAAGACCGGTGGTGTCCGGCGGTGTCATGTGGTGAGAGTATGAATTGTTTGAGAGAAGGTTTTAGCAGAGTATGGTTCTCTTTTTTTGCTTATCGTAATATATTTTGTGGTTTATACAAGCCTCCTTTTATGTAGGAGAGGAAGGTTAGTAGGCTAAGTAAGATGGTAAAGTATAAGATATCTTAGTAGTTAAGTAAACTAAATATCTAGACGGCAAGCGGGTTGAATATCTTGGCGACGCCTCACGTGGTCGCAGAGGTCGCTATGTACAAGGTCGCCGCTTCATCGCCCACCTCACCTTTTGCCTTTCGTTGCTTCCTTAAGCCTTGTGCGGTCTCTTATGGATTTATTGTTCAAACGCAGGTCGCCCCGAGCCTCGATGACCTTATAGTGTTTGAGTGCTCTGGCGGGGACTGACCGAGGCGACCTCGACTTGCTTGGAGTCGCGAACATCGCCGCAGCCTTTATCCGACTTGGTGGTCCAGATAGAGGTCAAGCTTCGGGACTCATAGGCGATTTATATTATTTATACACATCAATGACCCCTACTCCATGTCTTGGATGTTTTCACGAAACGTCAAGCGTGGATTAAAGTGTACGCAATGATTATGCTCTCTTTGGGTCTATGGCGACCTTGTCGCCTGGCTTACTTGTTTACTTAGGACTGCTCGCTCGCCGGCGGCCTCAAAGTGATTTGGGTCTATGGCGACCTTGTCGCCTGGCGACTCGCTTACTCGGGACCGTGTTGTTCGGCCGGGCGGCCTCAAAGTGATTTGGGTCTATGGCGCACTTTGTCGCCTCAAGCAACTTGTTTACTCAGGACCGTGATGTTCAAGCCGGGCGGCCTCAAAGTGATTTGGGTCTGCAGGGCGCACCTTGTCGCCTGGTTTACTTGTTTACTTGTAGACCGTGTTGTTCAAACGGGCGGCCTCAAAGTGATTTTGCCGATAGCCTGGCTGACGGCGAGCTCGCTTCTTGGCGCAGGTGATCTATCTGTACATGAGTAGTGGAGTTGTTGAACCGTCGGATCGTGGTTGTCGTTAGCTCTCTTGATAACCGCAATTACTTGGGTACTGACGTCGTCTCGGTAACTGCCCAAGTACGCGGGCGGATAACTGCCGGGTAATTGATTATGTGGGCATTGATGGACGTGCCTTAATGATGACGGTTTTGAATTTCGAAAACAGAAAAGGCCACGCAAACCTAGACCGTTAGATGGACAGCTCCCTGGCCGCACGATCAAGCTCCCCTTGCGGCCTTGCCTATATAAGGCTACACCCCTCGAAACCTCCAATACTTTTCGCTCGTTGCCTTCTCTTAGCTTTTCCTCTCTATAAATCTTTGTGTTTTCTCGAGTGTAAGGATTTTCCGGGGAGAGCCTTGCAGAGGATCTGGAGACTGTGGTAGCAAGTTCGGTGTTTCAGCAAGGATTTTTGGTATCATGTGAGGATTTGAAGATTCCAGCTAGGAGTCTGAGGATACCGGCTAGTTTTTCCAGTTTCCGGCTCGATCTTTGCCTTAAAACAGGTAAATCCTCCTCCTTCAAGCCTCTTTCTTTACTTTTCTTCTTGCATTTCGATGCTTTTTTGCCTATTAGTTTCGGCTCTAGCAATGTATGCATTATTTAGGACGTCTTATGGGATAAAAGTTGGGTTTTTTAAGTAGGTGCTCTTGTTTTGGTATGGTTTTGCTTCGAAAGGTATAAAATATGTATGTTTTTACTACTAAAGGTAAGAGTTTTCTGGGTAGATACCTGGCCATTTGGCCTTTAGACTTTGTATTCTCTTTATTAGTGCCTCCATGTTTCCATTTCTGTTGAACTTTCCTCCGCCTTTGCATTCCATTCCGCCTGTAGTTTGGAGGGGAAGGCGTCGAGTCGGGTGCGATCACCTCTTTGGTTTAATCTTCATTATCCTGTGACTAAAAGCTCGCTTTCCTTCTTGTTTTGCAGGATGTCCGATTCTCGAGTATTCTCTGGCATGACTCTGACGAGGATCAAGAGGTGTTTGACTATGCGTTAGATGAAGTGAGGATGACCTTCTAGTCCTGAGGTGGTCGCCAGAGATGATTTAGCCGATGTGTTAGCCGAGAGGAAGCCGCTTTTCAATCAGACGATGATCCATTTGGTATCGGCCCTTTTCTTGCCTAACTTTCTCCGCGACGTAAGAAAAGTCGCAAAGAGATCGCCCGCAGTCAGGATGAACGAACTAGCACTAGCGCCGCCGAAGGCGATGAGGATCTCGGCGAAGATCGTGCCGCCGAGGTCGTAACTAGTGGGGCCGAGCGTGACGAGAAAATCTGCTTATATCGAGGACACGCTTTCATGAATTGATGGGCTCAGCGAAGATGAGAACGCGCTTACCCCGTAGGCTCGCTTGGGTGCTCACTAAGAAAACCAAGAAGAAAAGGGATCCAAAGCCCATAACTGTCCGTGAGGCGGCATCGAAAGAAAAAAATCTCAAGCCCAATAATCCGGAGCCGCAAGTGATTTTTTTGCGGTAGCACTACCAAGTGATTTTGCGGTTGGAGCCGCAATCCAGCTTATGGCCTTCATCGTGATGTGCCGGACGATGAAGAGAGAGCCCACCCATACCCTTTTAGGTCAGTTTCATCTCTTCTGTGGGACTTTTATTCCAGGGCAGATATCTCTGAGGACCAAGACTCGCTACTACTCTTCTTGCCGCCAACAAAATTCATCACCGGTAGGAGCGCGTGCTTGGTGGAGTCAAATGTCGGTTGGCCGTTTCACGCCGCCCCACACCGAGGAAGTCTACTCTTTTCGATTGGTGAGCCCTCAATTACGGAGCTACGATTCATTAAAGGGCTTATGACCCTTATAAATTCTGATGGAATCGAGCCTTCCTTGAGAAATGTGGCTTGGGTCGACCTTATTGATGTTGGTTTACCATATGCGTGCAAGGCGGGGATAGTTGGTCCACGCAAAGCAAAGGCCCTTGTCGCTATAAAAACCGGAGGAGTGCGATCTTGACTGGATAGGGGATTGCCACTTGGGTAAATGTTTCCCATCCGAGTGCCCTATATGCTTTGGTGATCCTGAGAGAAGACCCAGCCGTAACCTTCTTTCATTGCCTTTTATTTTATCACTTTGTATGCTTCTTTGCTTTGCCACTTTTTGGCATGTTATTAATGAATTGTTTTGCGATATGGTGGACGCGAATGAACGCCGAGCTCAAAAGCAAAAGCTTGTGCGAAACCGCCAAAGCTCGGCAGGCGGTGAAGAAACAGGCTCCTGGGAAGATACGTATGCAATCGTGGATGCTTCCATTATTGATGAGACATACGATCCCACGCAACGCAAAATGGTGGCGCCCTAAAGCGCAGTCGAAGTCGGCCGGGCGGGGGGCCGTAAGAGGTCGCAAGATGATGCACTGCGCTAAGAGCCTCAGGCCCTGGCGACCAGAGTTGAGAAGCCCTAAAGCGTTGGTGAGTCTCAAACTTCCAAGGGCTCGGTCGTCTGATAAGCGACACCGCCGAGCAACATTGTGACTGAAGTTGACTCCGCTTGAAGAGGTCGCCGAGAGATAGGGCGCCGCCAACGAAACACCGCCCGTGGTTACAAAGGGAAGGAGGTCGCCTGGCTGGATCTTGAAGTTTATCCAAGGCCTCGATATGACGGGCGCGAGCCGATCGTGGAGGCAATTGATGATGTCATTCCTTTGGGCCGCCTTGTACGGGATTCGCCACCCGGAGTTCAAATGGAGATTGGTAGAGGATCACTTTGCCACGTCGTGGTTCAAGACGATGCCCCGCCAAAGATAAGGTCGCTGAGCTTAAGGATCTTGCCGCCGCTCGGGGGATCGTAGCCTCTATGGTAAGTTTTAGCTTGTCTGCTATTCCAACTTTATTTTCTTGCTAACTTATCCTTTTTCTCTATTTCGGCTTGGACTCGCATCCACAGGCTCAGAGGCCACTGAGAAATGCAGGGCGAGCTCGAGAAGGTAATCTGCGGCCCTTGGCGCCTCGGACAAGGCTAGAGTCACTTTGAAACCAATAATGTGAAAGCTTTGGCAGAGGTAGAGCATATGAAGGCGGCCATGAAGGCGAGCGCTAAGTTGGACACTGAGCTGCAGTAGAAGGTGGCGATCTTGAGTGAGACTGCTAAGAAATCCACCGAGGAGTTAAAGTATGCTCGGAGGCGATCGCGAGCTTGAGAGAGCAACTTCATTTGCCATTCTGACTTAGAGGAGTGATAAGTTCTAAAAAGTCAAATAATTCTAGATGTTTTGGACTCAATTTGGTGTCGTGTGTTGTTATTTTGTGATGTTTTAATCCTTTTTGGGCTAGATTATCGCACATGTTTGAATTATTGCGAAGATTGTTCGAGATTGAAGAAAAATGCCCAAGAAGCGGAGCTAAAGTGGAAGAATTCAAAACCAGCCTCTGTCATACCTGTGTGTGACAGCTTCTGAAACTGATCCTGACCAACGAAATGTTCGATTGGTGAAGCTTTTCCAACGTGATTTCCTTGAAGTCATGGCGTGAATTACATGGAAAGAGGGAGCCCACACACTGTAAGAGTCCAAGATTGATAGATATTTGATTTTAAAAGATTTTCTTGATTAAATTAATTATGAAACTTATTATATGATGTAATTATCCC
>JAOBSW010000595.1:0-140119 GCA_026214975.1 Gentiana macrophylla | reverse complement strand
ACAAGATTTAACGTATTTATAAGCATCTTTATATAATGTAGGCCAATAAAAACCACATTGTAAAACTTTAAAAGCGCTTTTCCATCCTCCATGATGTCCTCCGCCTCACGATCATGACAAAATGATAAAATACTTAAAGTTTCATTATCAGGCACACATTTTCGATTATCCCATCGAACATTTACGGAAAAGGTCCAGTTCCTCCCGATGAATAAAATTTTAAGTCATAAAAGAATTTCTTTTCTCATTGCCAAGTCCAATGAGACGGAATATAATCACAGTTAAGTAATTAATGATATCTCCAAACCAAGGTGAGATTTCCTTAGAGGGAATCCTATTTTTAATAATTGCATGGTTGAAGGAGTATCTATTCTAAATAGTTGTTCATCGGAAATGAATCTTTAATTTCATTCCCTATCTCTTCCTCGCCTCCATTCTACTTAGGTGATCCGCTACTACGTTTTCACTTCTTTTTATCTTTAATTTCAATATCAAATTCTTGTAGTAGGAGAATCCATCTAAGAAGACGTGGTTTCAGCATCCTTCTTACTCATTAAATACTTGGTTGAATGGTCTGTGTAGACTATTACCTTAGAACCGACAATATACGATCTAAACTTATCTAAGGCAAAAATCACAGCCAATGCAGTTCCTTTCAGCTAGTTGCATAATTTAGTTGAGTCTGCGTTTAATGTGTGGGATGCATAGTAAATAGCTTTGAGAATTCTATTGTACCTTTGACCTAAAACAGCTCCTACAACTAAATCACTAGCATCACACATAATTTCAAAGGTAAATTCCAGTGCAGTGCTACCAAAGCGGTGCGATAACCAACTTCGCTTTGGGTCTTAAACGCTTCCATACATTTACTATCAAAGTTAAAAGATACTTCTTTTCAAGCAAATGACTTAACGGCTTTGCTATCTTTGAAAAATCTGCAATAAATCTCCTATAAAATCCTGCATGTCCAAGAAATCCTCTTAGAGTCCTTAGATTAACTGTGGCGGTAATTTTCAATCACCTCGACTTTAGCTTTATCAACTTCAATTCCTATTTCGTAGAGATTCTATGACCTAAAACAATTCCTTCCGATACCATTAAATGACATTTTTCCCGCTTTAGAACTAAATTGGTATCCTCACAACGTTGTAAAACTCTTTCTAAGTGCGACAAACACTTACCAAAAGAATCTCCATAAACACTAAAGTCGTCCATAAAAATTTCTAAGAATTTCTCAACCATATCGTAAAAATATAGACATCATACATCTTTGAAACGTGGCAGAGCATTACATAAACCAAGCGGCATTCTTTTATACGAAAGTTCCATAAGGACATGTGAAAGTAGTCTTTTCTCTATCTCCTGCTTTGCAATGAAGATCTCAGAAATAACTTGAATAACCATCTAAGAAACAGTAATACTTATGACCACTTAAACGTTCCAACATTTGAACTATGAATGGAAGTGGATGATGATCTTTCTTAGTATGATCATTTAGTTTTCTAAAATCAATGCACATTCGATATCCTGTAATTTCCTTGTTGGAATCCATTCATTCTTATCATTCTCTTTCACTGTGAAACCTCCTTTCTTTGGTACAACTTGAGTTGGACTAACCCATTCACTATCTGATATAGGAAAGATTATCCCCATTTCTAATAGCTTAATGACCTCTTTCTTGACGATTAACTGTAAATTCGGGTTGAGGCGGCGTTATGGTTGAATACAAGGTTTAGCATCCTCTTCGTAATTATCTTATGAACACAAATCTCAGGGCTAATACCTCGAATATCGGCAACTGTCCATCCAAAAGCTTTCTTATGCTTTCTTAACATTCTTATTAATTGATCTTCTTGCTGCTCAGTTAAAGTAGATGATATAATAATCGGTAATAGATTATCAGTTTCTAGAAAAGCATATTTCAGATTTAAAGGTAACGGTTTCAATTCCAGATTCTTTGGCGGATCTTCTATTGATGATTTAAGAACTGGTCCTTCTAGTTCTAACTCCAAATACTTATGCCATGGTGGCTTAAAAGTAAAGCTTCCTTTATCTAGAGAAAGGATTATCTCTTTCATTTCAATGTCTTCCTCATCTTCTTTATAGATAGACAGAGTTAAGCATTCTTCTAACTCGTCTTCAAAAGTTGGTAATCGATTATCATAGATGAATGAATATCTTCTATAAAAAGAACATGATTCTGTGATGTATATGGATGGTTCATAGCTTTAAAAATATTGAAAGCAACTTCATCTTCATTGACTCTCAAAATTAACTCTCCTTTATGAACATCGATTAAAGTTCTTCCTGTAGCTAGAAATGGGCGACCTAGAAGAATAAGAGGCGCTTGAATATCCTTCTTCCATTTCCATAACTACAAAATCTACTGGAAAATAGAATTTGTCTACTTTAACCAAGACATCCTTAATCATTCCTTTAGGGTACTTAATCGATCTATCTCGCCATTTGCGAGTCATTTCATCTTAGTAAGCTTTCCTATGCCTAGCTTTTTATAATCCTCATAAGACATGAGATTTATACTAGCTCCAAGATCACATAAGACTTTCTTAAAAAGAAATCCTCCAATTTCACATGGAATCGTAAAACTTCCGTGATCTTTCATTTTAGGTGGTAACTTATGCCTTTGCACTGCAGAACATTCTTCATTTAGGCATATATTCTCGTATTCCTCTAATTTTTTCTTATTTGATAGTATATCTTTCAAAACTTTCCATAGGCAGGGTATATTAATCAGAGCTTCAATAACAGGGATATTAACATGAAGATGACGAAAGGTATCAAGGAAACGAGCATACTTCTTAAAAGTTTTTGCCTTTTTGATTTGATCTTTAGGAGGGTAGGGTAAAGATTCTAAATCTATAACCTTTGGCTCCTTAGTCAATTTCTCTTTTCCTTTTTCCTTAAACCTTTGAGTATTACTTAGTTGCCATGTTTCAGGTTCTTGAATTTTTTCCTTTAAATTGTTCCCTGAATCAATCTCTGCTTCAGATTTTTTCGATTCTTCCTGTTTCTCATTTATTCTAACATGTTCCTTGAATAAATTCCTTAAATCTTTATCCATAGGGTCTTTCAAAATCCTTGGGATTTTTACCCAATTTTCACCTTCATTTTCAGGTTCCAAACTTATTCCTTTTCAAGAAATTATCTATAATTTCTTCTTCCTCACGATGAATTCATCTTTATCTTTAGTTTCATCATTCTTTCCATCTAAATCATTTTCTACTTCATTATTCCCAAAGTTTTCTACTCCATTGCTTCCACTAAGCTTCCTACTTCTCGTAACCACAACATTTACCTCTCTTGGGTCGGTGTTGCTTGGTAATCCTCCCGAGGGAGTCTCTCTTGTTACGCTCACCTTCCCTACTCAAATGATCTTCCATATTCCTTAATGAGGCTTCTATTGTTCTCATTCTGGTATCATGTCCACTCATAGATGTTTTTATTGTACTCATATCTTTAGTGACTGTACCAATAGAAGTCATCATCGTTTCCATATTCTTAGCTTGAGTAGATACCACACCCATCATATTTTCCATTAGTTTTTCCCATTTTTCAACTCCTTCTGCAGGTTGAGTTGAACTCGAAAGTTACTTGGTATACTTTGAGTGGTATGTTGAGGATAGGATCTTGGTAATGATTGTAAATTCGATTATTAGATGTATTTTCTTGATAAACTTGGTTATTATTCCTATATGGGATTTGGATATGGCGGTTGTCCTGGCTTACTAGGGTTTTCGGACCATCGATAAGTAGGATGATCTCTTCTAATAGCATTGAATGAGTTTGAGTATGCATTGTTCAAATTCCTATCTTCTTGAAGAAAACTCACCTCCTCCTCGAATATCCTGGTTGGTTCTTCACTCCTAATGCCACATTATCATGACTTGAGTATTCATTTGGTGTACTATTTTCCTAATTTTGGTTCTTATTCGCATTGTAAACCATCAAATTTCCTACTCAAATTCTCCAAGTGTGCTAGAACTTCCGTATTAGACGTACATTCTCCTGCCAAAGCTACTTTTACGGTGCTAGAACCGGTTTCCCACATTCTGTTATTTTTGGAAATCTTTTCTATAGCATCGTAAAGCTGCTTTGAGCTTCACTCATCATTAACGAACCACCACATGCATGATCTACATCCGCACGTGAGTCTTTTCTCAATTTACTGACGAAGAGTTGAATTTGCATATCTAAGGAATAACCATGATCGGGACATGCTCTTAACAATTTTTAAACCTTTCCCACGCATTCCCAAGAGTTTCCTCGAGATCCTTGTCTAAAGTTAGCAACCTCGACTTTTAATTCCAAATTTCGTCCAGGAGTGAAATATTGTTTGAAATTCAGTTTGAATCTCCTCCCAACTAGTAAGTGAATGATGTGGAAGAGACATAAACCAATCTCGGCCTCGCCCTTTAAAGAAAAAGGAAACATAGTCATTCTCGTTAATTCCTTATGAGCACCTTGACTTTTGGTCAGTATTGCACGATTCTTCAAAAGATAGAGATGATGATGTGGATCTTCATCATCCTCTCCTAGAATTGAGCTCTTGCGTCAATTAAACCAAAAGATGAGACTTAATTTGAAATTATTCGCTCCTTCATTAGGTAAAAGTATGGGATTATTAGTCCGGTTTTCTTCTACTGCTTGGTCACATATAGGTCTCGGTTTGGTGGATTATTACGATTATTCGGTTCCGATTTTGATTATTTCTATTATTATTATTATTAGGGTTAACAGGGTTTTGTCCATGCCCTGAGCATGTTCCACCACTTGTTCAGGTGTTTCATCACCGATTTCAACCATTCTCGTATTTACTGCTTGAAGATGATTCTTGGTCGAGATTTCCGACTAGTATGACCGCGTTTGCTCTCTACTTAATCGCCTTCGTAAGTGTTTATGTCGGGCTTATAAGGAACGAGAGGGCCTTACCACTACGGTCATCAACTAACGAAAATAGAAAATAACACGAAATTGATAGTAGTAAAAATTGGTAATTTTCCTAAAAGGTAACAACCAACGAAAAAAATAAAATAGAAATGAGATAAGAAAAGTGTTGACTTATTCTCGAGAGTTTTAAGCTAATACAAGTAGTAACCATAGACACATAAAAAGAAATTAGCGACGTTCCCCGGCAACGGCGCCAGAAAGCTGACGTGGCCTTTTCTAGTGCTAATACCAGTCCTTAACCGCGCAAAGTGCCGGTCAAATCAGAGTGCTAGTATGGTGAGTCAGAGTATCGTATCCTCAGGGAACTTTGTAATTCTTCTAAGTGTGGTTAAACACCAAAGAGCTGTTATTAACTCGATCTAAATCGCAATTTTATCACACAAATCACTACTATTCTAATTAACACAAAATAAATACGTAATTTAATAGTTATTCTAATATAATATATATAGATATATAAATATATATAGATGTACATAAATTGCAAAATATATATATAGATATAAATATATAGGTACCAAGATATTAATAGATAATTTTAGAGAACTGGCCAAAACTTATATAATTGGTTTATACGATCTTTTCGATTAATTGAAATGTGTTCGATCTCTCCTTTTATTTTAGGTCCAATTGAGTAAGTGAAACGGTGCACTCCTGAGGTAAACAATTCCTCCTCACACGAGTGTATGAAATTGTCATATGTCCATTGTCATCAGTCCAAGATCCACAATCATTACGGTAAACTAATTAATCTAAACAGTCCTTAGTACAAATCTACCTTTAGATAAAAGGAGTCATTCCGTTCATTCAAGCGGTCAATTTTATTTTAAAGGCTCCGGTTGTCAAAGCCGTGCGATTCAACTTTCGGTTTAAGTTTCAATTAAACTGATGATTTAACATTATTACGATCTCGAGTACAAATTATAATAAAATTCATTTCTCCCAAAACAAATTTACCCCCGGTTAGGAAATCGGATTCCGTTATCACGTTGTTCACACGGCCAATTTTACCCTCCGGTTTTTCTATCTTTTATTTCAAATCCTGACTACGAGGCGTCAATTCATAATTAGATTATGAATTCCTCAGATCTATTAAATATGTCAATACGAATATGATCAAAATAGAAAAAGATTCAATTAACTCAATTTTAGTCATTTTAACTTAACAACATTTCTTTAACGAAAAGATCGAAATAAAACCGATTACATAGTTTTGGCCAGTATTATATTTAGCCTAAAAACATTATAACAACAAAAACAAACATAAATACTTAAGAAAAGTTACCCGAATACGGCAGTTGATTCAGAAATCGTATTTTCCGGACATTACAACTTCTTTAGCAAAACCGACTTCCGAGATTTTCTCGAGCATTACAACGATACTACATTATTACGGGCGTAAGGCCTTATTTACTACTACTACTAAAAAAGAAGAAGGAGATATATATATATATAGATCATTATATATATAAATTTTGGTACATCCCCTTACGCTGCAAATGAGCTCCTTTATATAGAAAAAACTTCCAAGGCCGGACCGGTCCGGTATTAGGCGGATCGGTCCGACTAATGATGATCCCCACTAACTTGATCATTCCAAAGATGTGCGTAGGAGATATTATTTTTATATATAATTATTAAACTTCTAAAATTCATATCTCGAGTTCTGGACCTCCAAAATTTGCAAACGAAATGCCAAAATTAAGATCTCGAGAAACTCTACAACTTTCATGAAGGACTCTTCTCCAGATAACGCTTTTTGATGACCTCGTGTTCCTCCGAAGCTTTTACGGGATTTTTCTTAATCCAAGTCGATTAGCCACTTGATCAACATTTAAGTTCTAGACCTCCAATCTTCATAATTTAAATTGCATTGGAACACTCTCGGAAAAATCTACAACTTTTGTGAAGAACACTTTTTTTGAAAATATCATTTTGATGAGCCATTCGTTTGTCGAAGATATTTCTCTATTATTACTTATCCAGATTGATTGGCCACTTGTCCACTTAAGCTATTCAATTGACCATTTAAACTCGTGGCACTCTCTAAATCATTCCAGAGATATGATTAAACTTCAAAATGTCGATTCTCGGGGTCTTGGTTTATAAATCTGCAATAAAACATCACAAATACCCACGTAAATCTGACACGACACTCCGATTTACTAAAATCGGTACAAAATTACAACTTTTTATTATTATTATTACTAAACACTCTAAATTATAAAGACTAACACTTTATACCATAATTTCATATATTTTATATAGAATTCGTTGATAAAACATAATAATATAACATATTTTTAATCATATAAAAATAATACATCAGTGGTCAACGGTAGCTACGGCTCAATCGACTTCACCCTCCACGTGTGGCGTTTGCGAAGGGTCTCAGCAATCTTGAGCCATCCGAAGAGGCACTACGGCTCAACGGACCTCTCTAGCCTTGACCCGTCCGGCGGCCACATATGTTCTAACGAATAGGTCGGGTGGGCTAGCCCACATAACCGACAACATTCGGGCCTATGATTTATTGTTCCTTAATGTAACATCAAGTCCAAAAACGTGATCGAGAAACCCACCACTTTTTCAAAATATTGAGTGGGAGGCGGGCGGCGGCGGCCGACCCCACGGCCTCTCTTGTTGACACAAGCAACGTGAGAGAATGGTGACGCCTCGTGCCGGCTGGGACCGGCCTCCCTAAGGAAGGCCTTCACCGCTATCAAAATTCAAGGCTTGGTCTCCGAAAGGATAGGATTTTGGGTACTCGTCGGGTCACCGACCGACCCTAAGGCGGCACACTCGGGTCTACCTAAAAATGCAGAGAGCAGAGGTCACACTCATAAAGGGTATTTTTGGTAGTACCTTGGTTGAAAAGGAAAGGTGATTGACGATCATAATGAGATGTTCGATTCTCAATCTAATCTTCAATATTAATCGAAACCTCTTTGACCTACCCTAAGGCGGCATTTGAGGCATTAGATTAAATCCTTGGAGCAGTAGGATAGACTATAAAGTACTTAGTTTATGTTCCTAAAATTTTAGTAGTGTATGATTTGGATTTATTTTCTATCAATTTTATTTACAAGCTGTTATATATATCTCTACAGGTGCTAGGCTGCTAGTGTAAAATTGACTAGTAATGACTTCGTTAAAAAGTGGTAAGTAACTAGAACGTTGTATTTATTAATCTCACATGCGATTAATTTTTCGGAAGAGATATTTCTCTTGAAGCCTTCAAAACTTAAGTGGCGTAAATAGGCATGTCATTCTTTGTCACTCGTCTGAGCGAGAGACAACCGTAGTTAGTTTGAAAGATGATTGGGACGATAAAATTCTTCTAGTGAATTGTGTAGTGTCTACGAGAAATTTTACGATAGAAAAATTGGAGAATCATAAATTAAAGTGTCGCTTAGTTAGGCGGTATTTGGAACCGATAAACTAGTGGGAGCTTTTATATTATGTTTTTCTAATTTATTAGAAAATCAGTCCCAACTGGATAACACTTTCATTAGACATCCCACGCTTTCACGAGTAGTGTCTACTCAAACGAATCAGCTAGTTCAAGACTATTTCCTTTTAGGAAAGTTAAGAATGGGAAAGAATGTCTATAAGTGTTAATCATCTCAACTAAAGTTTTGAGGCTAAACCGAACATTAATTAAAGAAAGTATAGGATAAGGAAAGTGATTTGGATCACTAACCAATGAATCATTAGCGACTTTCTTCACCGAGCAACTTGACTCGGTAGCTTAGTTCTTTGGAAGAACAAGGAAGTTTGTGCATTAACGATTAATAGAGTAACAACGGGCGTAATTTCAGCGATAATATAAGGAAATGAATTTGGATTCTATCCTTGAATATCACGAAAAATTTATTTTTACATTTACAGATTCGTTGAAACAATTGGATTCACTTTCAACTCGATATATTGTTGCCTCATAGAAAGTGAATATGACATTTGTAGTGCGAATCCGAGACTCGGACTTTTGTTTGATAAAGTCGAACCACTTAGAAACATTTGAATAAGTATGTGTAACACATCTAAAACTATTAAAGGTAAAAGGTTTCCGTATTAAGATAAGCGACCTTTCAATATCTATTAATTAGTGCATATATCCTAGAGACAAGACTGTGCTGGTTGGCTAAGGGTGATTCCTATCTCCCGATCTTGGAACACTATCTCAAAGGAACAATGACTAAGTTTCCTTTCAATCGGGAAAGGGTAATAGTTTTGAAGGGGGTAACATAGCTTGTTCACCATGACCTTCGGGTCTAGTGAGAGATACAAGCTAGTGGGAGATTTTGAGTGGTGACATTACGTCGATAACTACTCAAAACACTTGGTTGGTTTATCGAAAGAATACGAGGAGGTGTCTCTGATTTTAGCGAGAGAATAGAGTATTCCATGCTCGAAATAGGCTATCGCATAGTCTTGGGGTGATGCTCGGCCCGCCTCCTAGTGGAATATTTCTCACCGAGGAAGAAACCATAGACTTGCCCTATATAGTTATTGATATGCTACAATACAACGCTAAACTCGATTAAGATAATTCGTTTGCAAAATAACGGTTAACATTATTATGTAAACCGAGAAGTCTACCTAGAAGATGCTAGTGAGTTTATGGATAAGGAATGAATTCGGTTCACACCACATCCGTAAATGTAGGCATTTAGCATTTAATGCTTGAAGGTAGGGCCAGGGGATTTTGCATACGTTCAGATTGTGATTGTTAAGTGAAATATCTTAATGAGGCAGTGAAGGTTGATTATAAGATTCTTGAGATCGAAAAAGTGGCGGTTGAACTGTCACAAGCCTTACGATAGAATCTATAAGAAACGACCTTAAACCTTGAGATACGGTTACCCAAAGATAGTTACTATCTGATTTAATCGAGACCACGTCCAACATTAGTTGTTGGTGATTACAACGATAAATACTACTAGATCGAAATGTCAATCCACCCAAGACACGGTGGGAGTATGGTTTAACCGTTGACCCATTGTGATTTTGTGGACTATATAATCTCTTGGGGTGATTGATAACCTATGGCTCTTGGTGGGCTGTATAGGATTACGATTATAGAGGTTGGTTTGAAAACCTTAACCCCGTGAATGGAGTTTTGGTACTCAGGTTGTTTCGACCTCTTGTAGAACCACACAGTGTCTCAGGCCAGGTGGGAACAATTGGATCTACACGGAAAAGAGTCGAATGAATAGGAAAGTTTAAACTTTCGCGCAAAAGTTGAGTGGTATAGGGGTGATTCACGACAAGTAGAGAGTTAACCGGACCTTGAACTCTCTCACCACTTTCGATCTTGCAAGATTTCGTTAAGCGAGGAAGATAGGGTGATTCCCTAGAGACCTTTTTGCGAGACTAACGATATCTTAATTCATTTAGAAAGAACCTTTTGGTAGGAGGCTGCCATGGCTTATATCCTTTGTGGATTTAAGAGAGCCTCTCGGTCATTTAAAAGTCACATGTTTTAAAATATGTGGACTTGAGCAAAATATTGATAAGCTTTTCGTAGACTGGATATCAATATTGGTAATGTAGTAGTAGTATTAGTGTTCATAAATGATAACACTAAAAAGGTTGGAAACAACATGGGTGTGCTATCGAAGTCGAAACCGACACGCCAAGATTCTCTGGATGAGAGAATTGGACTATATTCTAAGAATTTGATTCGGTCAAATTCACAAGAATGAGACATTGGCTATCCACATATCTTAGTGAATAAGATGATCATGCATATATGTATGCAACATTCATCGAGAGTGGTCCTACCCAAACTCTCAGGAATGTTTCTCTAAATCTTTGGATAAAGAGAAAATGGGATAGAGTCTCTTGGATAATGGCAAGTCAGGTTATCACAAGTCAATAGTAATCGAATCTTGGATTCGAGCAATAAATAGTGGTTTAGTCGTCCTCAAGTATCTTTAGAAAGAGGAATCATATGCTTGTATATTCAGGTGCAAACTTGAATATGGTTGACTTCTATGATTACGACTTGTAGTCGATTGAGGATGATCATTAAGTCGACCTCGGGCTCGGTGTTTAGTGCTTAGAATTTCCTTTTTGTTAGGGAGTAATTCCGAGTGCGATAAGCCGATATCACTTCATTGTGAAAGCAGTGAAGAGATAGCTTAGAAGGATCTTCTCGATTACAAGAAGTCAAAAGCATATTGAGAGAGTACCGCTTTGATTGGAAGGACCGACAGCGTTTCAATCCTAAAGATCGTCTCGAGTCGACAACCTAACTAATCGATTGTACCAAGTCGAGTGCTTGGAGAGTGCGGCATTAATGGATATGTCTCATATGCTTTTAGAGCAAGTGGGAGAGTGTTGTGAATAAGATGAGAAAGGGTGTGCTCTAAAAACAATCGTTGCTTGTCATTTCGTGCAAGTGGGAGATTGTTAGGTGTAGTGCCGAAAGACAATTTGTGTAATTGTTTTTAATAATGAATGACCAATTTATCTCACCTTATTACTTGCTTTGTGCTTGTAAAGTAATACAACTTCTTTGCAAACCCTAAGTATATCTGTATGTAACCACTTAACTCGGTGTATGGATAACACGTGAGGATTGAGTTAGTGGTGATATACTTAAATGATTAGTCCGTGGTGAACTTAATCGAGTTTAGGGTCTCTTGATTAAAACACCAATAATGCGCCCGAACACCTTAGGGTGTGATAGTCTTATCCGGATTTGTCGGTAGAGGTACCTACATGGGGCATTTATATATGATGGCATTCATATAGGATTGGACCGATTTAATCTGTATTTCTCGGTATAATTCCGTAATCGAGGAATCTTATTAAATCATTAGATGATCATATATGGATCAACCTTAATCTGAGGTGATCACGAGTCTTTGCTTGTCCCGGGGTAGTGTTTGATGTGTTAATTACGGTTCACTTAAATAATGTGTTCCAAGCCACTTCTCATTGGCACTATCTCCGGATGAGTGAGTAGTTACGATTTTCACGAGACATGGAATCCATTCCTTCCTGCAGAAGTAGAGAGACAGATCCCCTTATTTGTTAGCCCTAAGAAAGTGATCGATCGGCCGAGTTCATATTTAGACTAATTAGCTACTAGTCGGATATGTGAACTAATTGATCATCGAGGTTAATGGTAAATAAGGATAAGATATTACAGTCGGGTTCACGGAGACTTCCCTCTCGAGAATGGACGATCTATGGAGGGTTAATCCGTATGTAGTGATTATATCAATGGGCGCTTATTCACTCTATGGGTTGAGTATAAGTATACATCTATAATCGGTAGAGTTCGATTTCGGGTTTATGGTGGCGTATCCCGAAATTAATAATTAATGTACTTATTCGGTTCGATGAATAATTAATTATTGAGCTCTTGGTTATAGGTCCATGGTCCCGGTGTGGCTTACGTAATTGGACTAATAATCTTGTTATTTGGGCCTCATTGATAATTAATTGGTTTGGGCTAATTAATTGATATGCATAGATATTATTTAGTTGGGCTAAATAATATAATACACATAAAAGACATTTTATGTGGGCTTTTTGACCCAATATGTGGCGCCATTAATGTCCTAATAATTAGAGAGAAATTAGTTTTCTTGGATAATTATTTAACATGTGATTTATCTTTTATTTGTTAAATGATAATTCATGGAATAATAGATAATAATATGATTTATCTTAATTTGTTTGGGATAATCATTTTATTTATCTTTTATTTGGAAAAGGATTAATGTGATAATTATCACTTAATTATTTAATCCTTGGAGGACATTGATTACTCTCCTATATAAAGAGAGTTCTCCCAAGTCTAATGGCAAGGTACTATTCGCGTCACTATTCACCGAGAGAAATTGGCGAAAAATTTGGCCTCTATTCTAGGGGTTGAGTTGGAAAAATCTTGGGATTTTTAAGTTTGCATATCAAGGAGGCTCGTGTATCAAGAAGGGTGTCCACCAACCGCCGTTTGGAGAACACATCGGAAGATCTTGGCTTCTCTTCCTAATATTGGTAACTTGATTTTAACCCCCTTGTAGTTTAAGTCCTTTAATTATGTGTTTTGATATATAAATCGTGATCCATCCGCTGCGCGTAGATCTAATTCGTTTAGATCTAAGAACCTGCATCCTTCAAATTCTTGATAGAAAAATACTTAACCGCTAACCTTAACCGACAGAGTATCGGGTCAACGGTAGTATAGTGGTCTCAAGGTCGAATCCACAGGGAATAATAGTGAAGTACCAAAGTCGACGTCTAAACTTGGTTCGGTCAATATTAAGTGAAAAGTATTATAGCTAATGAAAAATAAATATTATTCTAACGGTTTATCTAGGTGATTAAAAGGCATAGCGAACTACGATCCAACAGGTTACTTTTACCCCATAGGAAAGACTTGACAAGGAGTGTGTCTTAACCGACCTACCTATCCAATTCAGTTTATATGACATCCACGGGTGTCAACTCCTTATTCTTGCGTTAAGGTCTGAACAACTCTCGCTTAACCCCTATACTAGGCTTATTAACCCTCCTTTAGAAAGCTAACTCGCTTTAACATGGTTGACCGAATAATGAGCAGCTCGGGAACACGATAAGAACCTCACATAGGCATAGTCCTAACGTCTAGCTAGGTTGTCAATCTAACAATCAAGGCTATGTCTAGTGATTCTAATACCCGTATCCCACACCTCGCCGCAAAATACATATATAAGCTCGATGTGTGTCTAACAGTGAACAAGGTTGTCAATCTCATTCAAAGCTATTAAAACAATCAAAACAAGTTTTAGAACATGAATTCATCATACAAACGTTTAATTAAGCGCTACACAACTCCCATCTCATCCCCCTTTTGGATTTTCACCCATTTTCACATAATTCGGCTACACAACTACTTTAGCTACTCATAATCATACTAACAACGAAGTAATTAAAGGAAATTATACTAAGAACAATAATAAACGAAAGCATAATCATCATAAAAATCAAACCTTGAATATTGAGTAAAGTCTTGTGCTAAAAGTCGAATCTTTGGTGTTGAAAGCGGAAATTTAAGCTAATAAAAGTATGTAGAATCAATGGAATTAATCTATGGAATATGGGGATCAAAGGGTGTTTAAACTACTCAAAAACCAAGGCATAATATACATTGTCAGAAACGTAACGAAATCCACATAAAACACGAGTTGTTAGGACGAAAATGCCTTTAGTCTCGAAACATGCATATGAGTGAATATCGTTCATATCCTACCCATAATAGCCCAAAATAACCATAAATAACTCATAAAAGGAGGTAATCTCATATAAGAAATACACTTCAATTTGACTCCCATCAAGGAGCTGAAGGTGATGCCTTGCGACCTTAGTCTGAGAGTGGTCCGCGTGGTTATGTCCTTCATTATAATCAGTAGGTTGAGCGGACGTGAACCGTCGATGGTGGCGCTGTTGTATTTTTATGGTTTCAATCGGAAAGGCAGGGCCGGTCAAATCCAGCCGCATAGTCGATCAAGTAGTGGTAGGCCCCGGCTTTTATTCGACCTTCCCGACAAAGTGGCGGACTGGGATAGGAGATGCATGAAAGTTGAGTCCCGGATAGGATGGCCGTTTTAGAAGCTACCGGTGAACTCTGTTAAAACCGACCACCTGAACAAAATAAAAACCCAAACCGATGATGATGAGTTTATATCCGAATTGAAAGATTACCTGGGCTATACCCGCAAAGGTGAAGTTCAAGCCCGAGCATTCAACTGGAGATTGCTGCTAGATGTTGGCCAGCCTTATCTTAGACAGGCCAGACTTTCTGGAGCCGGCATTGGCGAACCCTTAGTGGTAGTGGACCCATTGCCGACTGAACCAGACTGGTATGGGGAGTGTCATCATGGCAAGCACATGCCTTCTAAATGCGTTATCTGTGGCGGCGACCCCCACTATCACGAGCACCGAGTAGGACTTTTACTTGTATTTTCTTTGATACTTTTTATACATTGTTTCTTTCATGTCATATTTCTAGTCGCTAATAAGCATTGCTCTCCGTGAGTACGATGAACCGTCTTGACCAGCGCAGCCAGGTGACTAAGAAGACCCTTTGGCGAAGTGAGGAGAGCCGCCCGAGCTAAAGGGATCAAAACTTCACTCCCGCAGTCGACTAAAGCGCGGGGCGGCTGGAGCCTCTGGATCTTAGGTTGTGAAATCAACCCAACCGCCCGGTAGAGGATAAGGCGCGTGGGTAAAACCCTAAAGCAGACCATCTGACGAAGCCGCGGCGGCGTAAGAAGAAGAGAGCGGCTTTGTCGAAGAGGCCCGACCGGTTGGCGGTGGTATCGGCGGCGGATGTTCCTCCTCCCAAAAAATCCAAAAGCGGCGACCCCAGGAGGAAAGAGGCGGCCCGATAAGGCTAAATCCTCGATAAAGGCAAAACTTTGGCGATGAAGCGTTCTCTGCGGGGACAAGGACAATGGTGCCATTTCTTTGAGTCCCCGTTGGGCTGGAGGGTGTCGGCCGCTGGTTGGACAAAGAGTTTATCGCCAATAGCCTCTCGATTTGCCCAAGGCGCGGACAATTTCGAGGGGATCGCCGATGTGCCCCCACCGAGGCATTTTAGATGGGGTCTCCTAGCGGCGTTCAATTTGGAGATAGGTCATGGGATCGCGACGAGTTATGATGGCGGACGGGCCGATCCTGCCATACCTTCCTCCAAAATATCGGCGCTTTGTGGGTTTATACGGTGCCACGGTGAGCATGGTAAACATTCTTACGTCCTTTGCTTTATTTTTCTTCTTGCTATATTTTCTCAAGTAAATGTTGACCTCGCTGATCATTTTTCTTCTTTTAGGTTGGCAGCGGCTTGGCGCAATTCATCAATGACTCTGAAGCACCATATCGAGGCGTTAATGTCGGAGAAGAGGCGGCGATACTAAGAAAGCTCGATGCATGAATGAAGTAGGTCTTTGGATTGCGTGCTCGCTTAAATGCTGCTGAGGTTGAAATTGACCAACTGAAGAATCTGGCCGTTAGCAAGAAGAAAGCGCGGATCGAGGCCCAAGCAAACTCTGCTCGTCTGGAGAAGCTGAGTAGTGATCTGGCTGCTAAACATGTTGAGGCCACCCAAACCAAGAAGGATATGCAGACTCGGATCGATGGGGCTCAGAAAGCAAACGACACCCTGAACCAACAGCTCGCAGATCGGAACTCTGGAATTGAAGCTCGGCTAGAGGATGCTGCGGGTAAGAATTTTATGATGGGATATGACCAAGGGTTCTATCACATCGCCAGGTGTGTTTTGGCCCGCGGCAGCGGTGATACTCCTGATCTAGATACCCTACAAGAATGGATTCTCACCCATCCCTTCTCCGATCATCTAAGGGACTTCCACCCGCAAATACCTTTTTCGGATGTTGCTTGAACGATATATCCCAATGTATGATCCGGATTGGGGCGCTTTCTTTGTGGTGGAAGCGAACCTAAGGGGCGTGTGCGTGCAGCTCTGAGGCGAGCCGCGGTGATGGAGAAGGTGGGCGAGGGAGGAGAAGAGTCGAGCAACCCGGTGGAGAGACTATCTGACCTACCAGAGTCAGGAGACTAATCTTGTCGAGATCTTTGCACCATTCTCTCCGTGAGAGAATGTTCTAATGAAGAAATGCGGCTGAGAATTCTTAGATTTGTGCTTCCTATTTTGTAAACTTTATTACGACTTTGCATATGTATAACTCTTTTTCCCCTTCCGCACTTTATCTTTGTAATGACAATTTGCGAGTTTGTTTTCATCCGCTCAATGTATGCTTATTTTTGCTCGAATTTATTGTATAAATTGAGTCCGATTTATAATAGCATCCGCCCCTTGTTTTAGATAAGATTCCAAGTCGATCTTGAGCGGACTCATCTTGAGATATGCCCCTTTGAATCTTATACGAAATAAGCGCTTGTCCGAAACATTTTATTTTTACGTCCGCCTTGAATCGATCTCGAATAACTTGTTCGTTTACAAACTCGAATTTTACGAAGGGTGGCCCCTGTTTGAGATGAGATTAGAAGTCGAGCCTTGAAGATTTTGTTAAGCTCGTGATTGCTTTAAAATTTTCCCAAATATTGCCAAGTCTGAAGTCGGCCGAGGTTTTGTTGAAAAATTTGAACAACATTCATTCTCTACCCGCGTATTGCTCATAATAGAATGAATTTTTAAAAGAGAAAATGTAAAATCGGGCTTTATTAATTTCGACTCATCCCGCTAGATGAGTAAAGATTACAAGCAAGTAAGAAAGCCTAACCACTCACGTCGTAAACGAGAGGATAGCCATAACCCTAACCGATTTATTACATGTAGTACCTTTTAAGGTTGTCCGCATGCCACAGCCTGTTGAGCTCATAACCTTGATGATTTCTGAGCACATAAGTTCCTTTTTTGATCTCTCTTGCGACTTGATAAGGGCCTTCCCAATTTGTTGTTAGCTTGCCTTTATCCGGCTCCATACCAGTGGCCTTTCTATTTCGAAGAACAAAATCCCGACCTTAAATGAATGATCGCGGATTAAACATCGAGTTCTTTGCTTAGCGATTTTGCTTTGTAATTCGCGAGTCGATAATCGTCGCTAGTCTTTTTCCTTCCGCTAGATCCAAGTCGATCTGCTGTTTAATAAATTGTCCATTTGGGTCGTATAAAGCGACCACTAATCTTGCAGGTAGAGCCATTTCGATGAGAGTCATGGCCTCGATCCATAAGTAAGAGCAAAGGTGTTTCTCCTGTGGGTGTTTTGATGGTGGTGCGAGTGCTCAAAGTATATCGGGTAACTCGTCAACCCACCCTCCTCTGCTTTTACCTTGTTATCCACGCTTTTCTTGAGCATCTTGATTATTTGTTTATTGCCGGCCTCGGCTTGGCGTTTCGCGAGATAAGCCACCGATGATTGCCGGTGTTTGACTTTGAATTCCTCACGAGATTTGAGAAATCCTTCACGAATTGTGGGCGTGATCGATACTCTTTGCCCGCGGGGCGTAAAGCGTGAAAAATCGATCGTGTAAGTAACCCGCGACTTTCGCGGTTATCTTGACCATAGGTTTTGCTTGATCCACTTTGTAAAGTAATCCACAGCCACTATGATAACTTTGCACCCTCCTCTTCCTGGTGGAAAAGGTCCGATGAGATCGAGTCTCCACATATCGAAAGGCCAAGGTGTGACTACGATGCTCTGTTCGACAGATGGTATCCGGGGGATGTCCGCATGTTTTTGACACTCCGGACATTCCCTGACTAACTTTTCTGAGTCCTTAAGGATTGTCGGCCAGTAATACCCTGCGGTTATAACCTTCTGGGCCAAGGAGCGGCTAGCGGGTGGCCCCCGCACACCCCTTGGTGGAGCTCGATAAGGATTGTCTTGATTTCATCCTCTCGAACACATCGCAATAGAGGCTTTGTCGCGGACCTCATGTAGAGCATTCCGTTGTTTATAATATACCCGGCCGCTCTTTTCTTTAGTGCGCAAATTTTATCCGCTCCTTCAGGTAAGACGCCTGATTTTATGTAAGCCTAAACCTCGTCGATCCAGCATGTAGTCGGCGCTGGCGTGTCGATTTCCATGATTTGTGTTTCCTCTATAGCGGGTATAGCTAGATACTCTATCATTATTGAAGGGTCCGCAAGCTCTTCTTTGAGTGATAGCTTAGAGAGATAGTCTGCTCGCTCGTTGTCCTCTCTTCGAATTCTGATGAACTCGCAATAGTTGAAGCCACCTTTCAATCGTCGGACAATCTCACCATACTTCTCGAGAATACCACAATGCGTATCATAGTCCCCTGAGATTTGGTTGACGATGAGTTGCGAATCGCAATAGACTTCAACATTTTCCACTTTTAACTCATTTGCTAGTTTTAGCCCGGCTATAACCGCTTCGTATTCGGCTTGATTATTCGTGGCCGAGAATTCGAACATTAAAGATTTTGATTTCCTCCGTTGTTCGGGTTCCATCCGAATTACTCCGGCCCCACAACCATTTCGATTAGATGCCCGTCTACATATAGCTGCCAACATTGATCGGGTTTACTCCTGGCGGCCGCGGGCTCTTGTAATAAGGGCAAACTGGGTTGTGGCGAGCTGAACTTGTCTCTACAATAAAATCCGGCAGTGCTTGACCCTTGATAGCCTTTCTAGGTTCATATTGTATGTCGAACTCAGTAATTTCGATAGCCCACCTGAGGAGTCGACCTGAAAGATCCGGTTAGTGCAGTATTTGGCGCATTGGACTATCCGTTAAAACAATTATCGTGTGCGAAGTAAAGTAAGCCCTGAGTTTGCGGGCAGCGATAACAAGCGAGTAGGCTAATTTTTCAACATTAAAATAGCGACTCTCCACCGGACTGAGAGCCTTGCTTACGTAATAGACGGGATTTTGAGGGTTCCGGCCTCGCCCGGCAAACGGCGGCAACGGCCGATGCGAAACCGCCCAGTACAAAAACAAAATGTCTCCTTCTACAGGGCTAACCAGAAGAGGTGGCTTCCCTAGATATTCCTTCAAAGCTTGGAATGCCTGCGAACATTCTGCGTTCCAGGAAAAAGTCTTGTCGCCTTTGAGAATTTTGAAGAAGGGAAGACACTTCTCCGCTGATTTTGATATGAAACGACCTAGCGCAATGATGCGGCCGTTGAGTCTTTGAACTTCCTTGATAGTCGCAGGTTCTTGCACGTCGATCAAAGCTTGAATATTTACCGGATTAGCTTCGATGCCACGACGACTAACCATGAACCCAAGAAACTTGCCTGCCTGGACACCAAAAGTACATTTGGCCGGATTGAGTTTCAATGAGTGTTTTCGGACATTGTTGAAAGTTTCATGAAGGTCAGCGACGTGACCGTCCCCAGTGGACTTGACAACCATATCGTCGATGTAAGCTTCCATATTTCGGCCTATTTGCGAACTGAAGACTTTGTTGACCATTCGCTGATAAGTCGAAACCGCATTCTTCAGCCTGAATGGCATTATTTCATAATAATACAAACCTCCAGCGGCTCTGAAAGCCGTTTTCTCTCTGTCGGGCTCAGCCATCCGCACTTGATGATACCCAGAATATGCATCCAAGAAACTTAGAACTTCAAAACCAGAGATGGAATCTACTAACCGATCAATTCACGGAAGCTGATAAGGATCTTTTAGACAGGCTTTGTTGATGTCCGTGAAGTCGACGCACATCCTCCACTTGCCATTGTGCTTTTTTACCATAACAACATTTGCCAGCCAAGTAGGATAGGCGAGCTCTTTTATGATTCCTGCTTCCTGGAGTTTTCCAACCTCTACCTTCACCGCCGCTTCTTTTTTCGGTAGAAAACTGGTGTGCTCGCTGCTGTATCGGTTTGAAGTAGAGTCGACGTTAAGATGGTGAAGGGCGACGTCGGGCTCGACCCCTCGCATGTCCGTGACTACCCAGGCAAACGCACTCAAATTTTCTTTGAGTAATTTTATCAATTCTTCTCTTTTGAAGGAACTCAGCCGAGCTCCTATTTTGACTTTCTGCTCGGGATATTCGTTGTTGATGACTACCTTGATTAACTCATCTTCTGCTGTAAAATCGGGCTCATCTCTAACTTGCAATGTCTCATACTCCACTTTATCTGGCACAGGCTCGACAGCGACCCTGATCATGTCGATGTTTTCCATGTTTTGTGGCTGCTCGATTCGTGCCCTTTTATTCCCTATCCGCATTTCATGTATATATGTTAGGACGGCTGCAGGCTCGCTGATCGATGTTCCGGTCCTGTCCCCAACATAAAACTTTGCCCGCTGGTGCGGAATGGAAGTTACCATCTGAAACTGTTTCAAAGCTGGCATCCCAATTATCATGTTATAATTGGACTGAAGATCGACCACCAAAAAATCACCTGTTCAGTGCGAAATGGCGCATAATCTCCCATTTGAACATCCAAATCGATGGCCCCCTTGACTTGTATTTTGTGATTAGTGAAGCCCTCAAGGGTGCCATTATGCGGCCTTAAATTGGAGTCGCCAAAACCCAATTCTTTGAAGCAGTTGTAGTATAAGATGTCGCGGCATGCTCCTGTGTCGACCATTACCCTGTTGACGCAGGCCCGATTGATGACTACCGAAATGCATAAGCACATATCCTCTGTATTGACCGAAGTCACTAGCTCACTTTGAGTAAAAGCCAGAGGTTGCTCGTTTCCTCGCAAAACCACAGGCTTCTCCACATGTTTGTTAATGGAGCCGATGCGGCTCTTGATCTGATTGTTACTAGGAGGAGGCTCGGTTATCATTCTGATGTTCCTGTCGAACAGGCAAGCTTGCTGACCCCTCCTGTCCGGACCACCGGCATCTAGCTTGTAGTGATCATGGTGTCCGCGAGCAAGTAACTTTTATATTGCTCGTTTGAATTGGATACATTCGTCGGTCGTATGACCCTTATCTCTGTGATAACCGTAATATTTGGGCGTATCGCGGCGTGTATCACAGGACCATCGGTAGAGTGCAGGTATTTCATCTCTTACTTCATTTAGCATATGAGTATAAGATATTCTGAGCGGCGTGAAGTGCTTCTCTTTGAATCTTTCGGGTTTTTTGACATCCCGCTCTGCATTCCTGCGGGTATCTCTAGGCGGACTACGCTCAGTCCTTTGTTTGCCTTTATTGGACGAAGACGCTTCTTCGTTTCCCACTGTGGAAATGTATTTTCTGGTTGAGCTCAACATTTCTTGCAAGTTTGCTGGTGGGGATAAAGCAAAATAAGATTTCAGATACCCCGGTTTCAACCCTGTTTCAAAACTGCTCATGACGAAGTTGTCAGCCAAACCCCTTGTTAGCTCATACACTTTGTACAACCGCTCATAATAGCTGTGAGTACCTTCATTCTTGCCCTGTCGGACCTCATGCAGGTCAATGTGCCTCTTTTTAGGTCCTCCTACTGACCTGAACTCTGCTATAAACTTGTTGATCAAATCATCCCATGATAGAATCGAACCCGGAGGAAGACTGCGGATCCATGATGCGGCCCTGTCTTGCATTGACCCCACAAGAGCTATGCACCAGGCCTCGTCGCTAGAGGTACATAAACTGTTTCTACTTTGAAAAGCGGATAACCAATCCAAAGGATCTGTGGCTCCATGGTAATTAATGAAATTGGGGTAGTGGGTTCCCCCTCTTGGCGCCGCCTTTAGTATACTGGGATGAAGCACACTTGTTCCCCATGTCGGAACCACTTTAATACCCGACGTGCCCTTCTGAAACTCCTCTATTTGTTTTTTCGTTATGCCCATTTCCACTTGATTCGGGGGAATAGAGCGAGCATAACATGTCCTCCTTGATCTTGCGAATCCTATGTCATTACGTGCGGTGCGTACTGTTGAGGATTCCTTGGCATACCACAGGGGCTACACGCGATCGTCGACCACGGGCCCGACCGATCTAGTGTTGATCTCTATCTCTCTTGGATGTGAAGTTGCATATTTTGCTTCCTTCCATTCGACCCCCAGGGTTGAAGCTGTTTTGGGGGAATAAAGTAGGTTGTAGCTCTGTTTGCACGGGTTGAGGAGGGTTGAATTTGCGGATAGGTTGGGGTGGCAGTCCCTCAGCAATTAGCAACGCGTTTCCTACTCGCATTTCCTCTACATATTCCATGTGTGCTTGTAGAGCTATTTTATACGAGTCTTGTTGTGGGGACGCTCTCCCTGCTGAAATAGCCTCTTGTTCGTTGTTTGGGTTAGAAGTCCCAGCGATCCCTTTTCCTTTATTTTTCCTGATTGCCTCCTCATGTATTTCGCGGGCTCTGGTCCGTTCCTGGATGTATGCCTGCATGTCGGTCGTGAGGGCAAGTCCGGCATCTGCACCATCAGACAGAACCCTCCTTCTTGCCTCTCCACACAGCCTGCTCGCGTGGCGAGACTTGATTGACTGCCTTAGTCGGTGTTGCAGGGTTTAGATTTTTCCCGCCAGCCATGACTTATGATTTTTGTGGGTATTTTTCTGGAGATATTTTGGCTATAGTTTTTAGATATTTCTGGCTCAAAATGTTAAGGTGAAAAGTGTTGTGTTTTCCAGGCGGTTTGCAGGTAAATGACCGAAATTTCTTATTACTTGAAGATATGAAACCGACAAAAGGGGTGTATAAACCAACCTGGGTATTAAGATGGACTCAAGTGTGAGTTTGCAATGAATTTGATGATCTCTTCTCTGTGTATGTTGCTGAGATGGGGAGAGTAGCGGTTTCTGGGCTGGATTATCCCAAAAGATCAAAGCTTTGGTGACCGATGGGCTGAAGGTGATGGTAACCTCGCCTAAGACACCGTGAAATCGTCTTTGTGGTGGAGCAAGTGACCTCCAAAAGCTTAAATGATGATGATTTTCCGATAGCAGAGCCAAGCGATGTTCTTGGCCCGAACACGAATTCTTGATAGCAGTGTTTATCTTGAGGATAAAAGGCTTAGTATATGTGATTTCTCCGGTGAGGACACGGTGGTGGACAGGAATTAGGGTGGCGGATAAGTGTTTGTGAAGAACAATCAAATGAGTCGACAAATTGGCAGAGTGTATCTGCTTGTATTAGTTCTTAGCCTCTCTTTCTATTACATTGTGATCCCATATTTATAGGTAAAATACTAGGTCGGTTTACTGTTCATCGACAAGACAATTAAGTATACATAATTAAAGATAAATATGCATTCAATACAAGTGTCCTAGCCAGCTGTTAGAGTTGGCCAGCTGGATTGATAAGCATGGCAAGCAGAAAGCAGCGACCAGCTGACTCATATTTGCCTTGTCTTGAAATCAGCTTGACCATATGGGTAGAAATCACGTGGAGAGGATGGGTCCGGCTTACGACTGGCGGACAGGATCCGACTTACTGTTGGCGGATAGGACCCGGCTTGCGAATATCGGGTTGGAGATAGCTAGTGACAGCTGATAGAAGAGATAGAGGCCCAATATATATGTCAGTGGGCCATGATAATAGGCCCAATCTAGATGAACAGGGCCCCATTCCGATTCGGGTATATCAACAAGTGACACAAGGTAAGCCGCTCACTAGCTCGACTATTTTTATGATTGCCCTTGGGATATCCACGAGCATGTTTAAACTGATGAATGCGGAATTTGGTTGACTTCCTATGAGCTTACATGATATGTGATGAGTGTCTGTTTGAGTTGTTTTGAGTCTTAAGTGATTTGAGTCTGCTTAAGTGCCATATGGTCGAGCCAACGACGTAAAACACAGGCGCTTGTGGGAGGTAACCCACCTTTTTGCTTTATTTGTTTAGATCTTATTGGGACCCTGAGAGGATATTTTACACCCGATTCTTGTTTTGACATGCATGATATAGCCGATATTTTCTTTATATATACATCTCTATGTTTGTGTTACCTACACTTAAGGTTTCGGCCTTTCGTTGTAGAGAATTCTTTGTGTTTACTCTGTAGCACAGGCACCCTGGGAGATACATTTGCGGTTGTTGCATTGCATTGGATGAGCTTTGCCGACAGTTCAGCTAAGTTTTTTTTCCCTTTCTCACTCACACATTGAGGACAGTGCTTCATTTAAGTGGGGGGTAGGAGACTTAGCTTCACTATTTTTGTTGATAAATTTTTATGCCATGTTTTCATGTACTTGAATGATTTGTAGTCTTAGTTTTTGCTATATCGTGTGAATTTGGGCCATATTTTAAAAAAATTCATGGATTGATGTTGTGTTATATGTTGAATCATGATATCCTTAGTTTAAGTGTTTTACAATTGAGTAAATGCATGCGAGTTAAGTCGTGATCTTGTTATAAAAATGGACTACACACGCACTTAATAAGCTGATATCATGAGTTATGGTAATTAGTGATGCTTATAGTTGTCATAGTCTATTACATTTACCTAGAACTTATATGATTAACCCAGAGGCGAAATAGAAAGGTCAATCTTGGTAGATTAAGGGATGGCCAGTCCTGGCATTTCTTTCACCCAACCAGAGCCAAGTAGCCAACCATGTACATAATTTCCACAGAAGCCCCTCTGAGCCTTTGTAGGGTGGTTAGACCCCCACCCGAACTTTAGCCATTCGTGATTGAGCCTATAATTACCGACCCTTAGCCTTTATTTGTGGTCTACATTTCTTTGACACCCTACGAGTGAGTTTTAATCTTATTTAGGGCACACTTGCTAGCACAAGTGTGGGGTGGTGAAGTGTGTATCAAAGTGTGGTGTTGGTGAATCTTTTGTACTACGAATGAGAATGGGTAGCAAAAAGTGTTGGTGTTCGGTTTATTAAAAAAAAGGAAAGGAAAAAAATCAAAAGCAGTCAAAAAAATGGAACAAAGTGTTTGAAAAAAGTTGAGTCAAAGAATGTTTGATGAATGGCTATGTATTAATTCTTCCAAAGTGGCATTGGTGGACAAGTTTTCATTGAATTATGTTTGGATTTTAGAGTAAAGAAGGAGAATGCTTGCTTGAACCAACCTAAGAAGGTGTGGGATGAGCTAAATGCAAGATGTTTTGATTAAGCTCACTCGTTTTTCTCTTTTGATACTCCTTTTATCCTTTCGTTTAGCCCCGTCCCTAGCCTAACGCTACAACCGTGCAAGTACTGCCTGACCTTAGTTAGCCTTGATTTGACCTCGATTAGTGGAGATATTTATGAAGTATAAGCCTATGGTGTAACAACAATAGTCATGCATCTATAATCTGAACCGGTTAACTGTGATGAATGAATGAGAAGCTATGCACACACTCACATTCCGTTTTTGTAATAAGGGAGGATTAGACTCAATTGCATTTGCCTGGTTGTTTCACTTACCCTTTGCATATGATGATCCCGTGTATGACTACAATGTTGACTCTATGTTACATTTTAGAGTCGCTTTGTTTGCTCGAGGACGAGCAAAAGCTAAGTGGGGGGTAGTTGATGGGAGTCAAATTGTAGTGTATTTGTTATATGAGATTACCTCCTTTTACGAGTTATTCATGGTTATTTTGGGCTATTATGGGTAGGATATGAACGATATTCACTTATATGCATGTTTCGAGACTAAAGGCGTTTTCGTCCTAAAAACTCGTGTTTTATGTGGATTTCATTACGTTTCCGTCAATGTATATTTTGCCTTGGTGTTCGTGTATTTGTTTTCAGGCTTATATTGATGTATAAGGTCAAGAATAAGGAAGAGAGTCTCGAGAAAGAACGAGACTTGGGGCCAAGGAGGAGAAAAGAGTGAAGAATCATTGGCCAAAATCTGAACCCGAGTCACTTGAGGGCATTTGGTCACACTTGGAGACACTTTCAGGAAGAGTTGTCTTTATGAAAGTTGTAGAGAGTTGAATCAGCTTTCCAACTCATTTTGAATCATCTCATTTGGAGCCCTAGAAGTGAATTTATGATGAAACTAGAGCCTACCCCAAACTAGTGTTTGGCCAGCTCAAACTGGCGTTCACATGATACTGAAAGTTGGGTTTTCAGGCAAACTAGCATCCAAATCACCTCAAACGCACGTTTGGATGGGTTCAGCCCGACTTGTATAAGGCAAATTGGCGTTTGCAAGGGTGCAAACTGGCGTTTGGCCCCGACAGCATCAGATTCGCCGTACCTGTCCATTAATCTTTATTTTGACTCATCTTGGAGGCATTTTCTGGCCAAGTCGTCTTCATGAAAGTTGTAGGTAATTGAACGTAATTTCAAACGCATCTTGAATCGTTCAAATCAGAGCTCTAAAAAAAAGTTATTGTTGATTTACTGAGGACAGAGAGTTGGCTTTCAGGCAAACGAGCGTTTGCCTTGCCACAAACGCCCGTTCGCGGTCGGGATGCGGCAAAAACCTATAAAAACCTTTTTTCGGTCCCATATCATATCTATTCGGACACAGACGACTTTGGGCATCGAGGCGATTTTAGGCGGTTTTGAGTAGTTTAAACACCGCTTTGATCCCCATATTCCATAGATTAATTCCATTGATTCTACATACTTTTTATTAGATTAAATTTCTGTTTCAACACCAAAGATTCGACTTTTAGCGCAGTACCTTTACTCAATATTCAAGGTTTGATTTTTATGATGATTATACTTTCGTTTATTATTGTTCTTAGTAAAATTTCCTTTAATTACTTCGTTGTTAGTATGATTATGAGTAGCTAAAGTAGTTGTGTAGCCGAATTATGTGAAAACGGGTGAAAATCCCAAAGGGGGATGAGATGGGAGTTGTGTAGCGCTTAATTAAACGTTTGTATGATGAATTCATGTTCTAAAACTTGTTTTGATTGTTTTAATAGCTTTGAATGAGATTGACAACCTTGTTCACTGTTACACACACATCGAGCTTATATATGTATTTTGCGGTGAGGTGTGGGATACGGGTTTTAGAATCACTAGATATAGCCTTGATTGTTAGATTGACAACCTAGCTAGACGTTAGGACTATGCCTATATGAGGTTATTATCGGGTTCCCAAGCGGCTCATTATTCTGGTCAACCATGTTAGGTGAGTTAGCTTTCTAAAGGGAGGGTTAATAAGCCTAGTATAGTGGGTTAAGCGAGAGTTGTTCAGACCTTAACGCAAGAATAAGGAGTTGACACCCGTGGATGTCATATAAAATGAATTGGATAGGTAGGTCGGTTAAAAGACACGCTCCTTGTCAAGTCTTTCCTGTGGGGTAAAAGTAACCTATTGGATCGTAGTTCGGCTATGCCTTTTAATCACCTAGAAAAATCCGTTAGAATAATCTTTATTTTCTGCATTAGCTGTAATAATTTCACTTAATATTGACCTGAACCAAGTTTAGACGTCGACTTTGGTACTTCACTGTTATTCCTTGTGGATTCGACCTTGACAACACTATACTACCGTTGACCCGATACTCTGTCGGTTAAAGTTAGCGGTTAAGTATTCTGCTATCATACATATCCAAGTTTGGTTGAACGTGGTGTATGGTACCATGGACTCGATTCGCAAGAAACATAAGAATGACACGTACCCGTTGAATTTAATTTAGCGGGAATATATTCAGCAAACCATCATTTGTCCTTTCGTTAGGACCCCAAAGATGAGTCCCAGCAAATGCATCAGCAAGTTCATACATCAAATCCATCCCATTGTCCAGTAAAATCCTAGGATGATGCCTGAAATATTCTTCACCGTCTGGGACTTTTGGAATGTCATAGTAGCGGTTGATCCATCCCACATCCAAACTGACAGAAAAGCCTCGCAGGCTTCGCGGTGTGCTTGCCGTCCTCCCCTAAGGTCTCCCACTCTCAACAATTGCATGGTACTCACAAACGATAGACCGATTTATACTCACCGTTCCATCAGGGGTGTTTGTGAAACCAGACCACCCAATTTTGAGTAATCTGTCTCACAAGAGTGTAGGCATACTATCCCACGATAACCTCCTCTCTGCAACTACAGCTCTACCAATCCAGTTTGTCTCAAAATAATGTCTATCCCCATCATCAGGGAACCTAGTTAAGAGTGTATGCTCGTCATATGACGCATCTTACCTGCCCTCGTTATCAAACATAGGGGCATGCGGGTCCAACGTCTGATTGAGAGGCGTCAATTGCCTAATGAATGGATGTGTGTTATGTTCGAATGGATTGCTAGTAGCATTTATGATCTTTATGCGCCTTTGTTGAACCGAGCAATGATCTGAAAGCTTTTTTGTTATGATTTTGAATCGTGAAGTTGATTTTGGGCGTGACATCGTTGTGAGATTGGTAAAATATCGCTTAGCTTACTTGGTGATGGTTATCTATATTATCCATTTCTTATCACGGCTCTACTTAAAGAATTTTCCGCGTACAAAGTATGACAATGACGACATTGATCGGGAAACCTCTCCTGTCATCTTTAGTGACCACCATTGTGTGTGAGGTCATCAAGTTATGTTTTCCTACATGTACAATGAAGAAAGTTACCTCATTGTAATTTTCATCGAGTTGCATATATGTCTCTGTTTCCTTTCAATAAAAATGTTGTCTTTTAATAAAAGTTGTTTATGTATACATACGGTTCCTTGTCGTTTAATAAAAGTCGCTTTATTATCTTCAATTGAATAGCATTTCTTATTAATTGGTTGAGAGAGTTAAAGCAAAAGCTATCTGCCTCTTTTCATTTCAATTTGCATTGTAAAACTAAATAATTAACAGAGGGCAATATAGTTGGAGCTTTGATCGATGCAATCAATTACTATACTCCAATTTCTCCCTCCTCTTGTTTCTCTTCCCCAAGCAGCCGAAAAAGGAAGAAATATATTGATTGCCAGGTGCATTGATCTTTTATTCTTCTTGAATTTTTGTTCCATTTTTTATTTTATATTTTAAAAAAAGCATGATTTTGCTGGTATTCTGATGAAAAATGGTTTCGATTTAAACACATATTTTTAGCTTTTACATCATCTCTATTTGAAAAGGAGTTCAGAAATTATCAAACTTGCATGAAAAAGAATTCATATAACATAGGAGGCTAATTCATGATGCACAATTAATCTACACGGACATAAAAAAAAGGAAACAAGCGGAATAATAAAAATGTCTGTTACAATCGTGATGCCTTGCAAAATTAAAACACATGCTGAAATAGAGATTTATTCAATGAGGAACAACTGCATGAGTCAAACATCTATTAATTACGTATGCAGGGTTACATGAATTCGAGCAATTCCTATCGGAACCTGGGTTTGTCCTCTCAGTAAGCATCCTGCTAGTCCTAGCACCGGGAGGCTCACCTTGAGAAGGAATCCTCAGGGTCCTGGGTCAGCCCCACCTAGCTCCCGTACTTTGTGTTTCTCCTCCTTCCCTCACTCTAGGTTTAGCGGAGGAAAAGGTTGAGTTCTAATCCATTCGGGAAGAATCCAACCATCCTCGACTGGAACAGAAAAAATGTGTCCTTCATATATACATTGGAAACATGCAGCTTTGTAGTAATCAGAACAATAAGTGTCTGCGGACTCTCATGGTGACTTACTTATAGCGACACAAGCATGTGCACGCCAAGGTAACTCAAGTCCCTGAAACTTCCTGCAAAAACATTTCTTTGTAAGCATATTTACCTTCACACTAGTATCAATGTCCCCAACTTGAAGCGGTCGGTCAATCTGTGCGATGTGAAACTCCTTACTAGCACGTGAAACATCATTCAAGAAATCTTGGTACAAGGGCTAACACGGTGCTACGAGTCCATAAGTTCTCTCCTCTCCACAAGACTAACTTGCTGCAACACTCCTACGATATGGTCAAAGAGATTCACGATACTCATCTTACGCGCATCCACTGTCGTTGTTAAAGCTTTCGGCATAGTTGCTTGTCATTATTGCATAACGTGTACTCGAAATTGTGATCGTGCCCATTTGTCAATTCCAATCTTCTCAGTGTATGGCCCGGCTTGTTTGGGTTTATCCATCTCTATTATCTTGTGAAATAATATTTTGAATCGCATTTACGAAAATGTATACGGCTTCCCAAAAGTGTATGGACAATATTCCGTGCTCCCGAATTTCCTATTCAAGTTCATGACAATGTGGTGGTAGCAGTAACCGTGGTAAGCGTTTGGAAATACATTCCTAACGGCTCCAATGATGCATGACCCTCTGTCTAATATGAAAACCAAGTCACTATGTTCTTTGATTATAGACTTCACGCCTCCCATGAAATACATCCACCCATCAAGACTCTCTCCGTCGGTCACGGCAAGCCTTCTTGAAATATATGGTGCGCCAGCGTCTACACCATGACTACTAACAATGTCCTCTCGCATTTTTTTTAAATGTGTACCGTCCATAACTAAGATAGGCCGACAGTACTTAAACCCCTCAATACTAGAACCCAAAGCCATAAAACAATACTTGAACCTGCCAAGCGCATCAGGAACAATGTCAGTGATGGTTCCAAAATTTTCTTGCTTCAACATGTAAAAGCAGGCGGGTAATTCAGAATATGACATTGTTACATTTCTGCCGATCAATTCCAAGGCTTTCTGTCTACATTGATACGCACATTGATAATTAAGGTCTATGTTGAATGTTTTTTGACCTCAGCTTGTAAAACTTTTGTCGTGAAATCGCAGCCGAGTTTTATGTGGCTATCCCTTACGAAATTACCTAAAGGTCCGGGCCTGGCTTGTCTATGATTGTCAATTAATCACTCCAATCCACAAGTGTGAGTTTCAGTATACGTGGTTATCTCAAAGTTCATGCAACGTTGTTCGTCCCTAGCGTCCACATTCGAATCAACAACCTTCCTACCGACAACCTTCCATTCGCATTTTTCCAAAGTATAACATCGTAGTTTTAAATTATCCTTGTCAGACCTAACGAGTTTCCACATGTAGTCGTGTTTCAATGCGTGGTAACTCATTTTATCCTTCATATCCTCCTTGTCTCTATACTTTTTACCAATAAACAATACTTTTGGATTATCGGTGCACGAGCGTCGGCTAAGTGGACATGGAGAAATTTGGTAAGACTCCATTAGAGACCGAAATGAGCTCCTCTATTGCGATTAATACTTGTCATACTAAATGTGTGACAAGTGTCGAGGAGTCTGTTCCAAATGTCTTTGTTAGATAACTCATGAAAGATCCACGATAGTGAGTCCCGCTTGCATCGGTGCTTGCATCGCTGTTTGCGTAAACTGCTGGCTTGTTCCATCTATGTGGACATTATGACTTGTCGACCAAAATTATTCCAACATGTCGGCTTGATCCAACGGTTCCGCCTCCTACCACTAGGTTCTTTGGTTATGCGCGGTGTGTGCGTCGTCGAACTACATTATGCCGAGGCGTTCGGCCGTTTCCACGGATGCACACATTACAGACATAGGTTGTGTCTTTGTAAGGTATGTGCAATGACTAACTAATCATATTTGCAATAAATCTCCAATCGTAGCCACGTTCATTTGACAAGTCAATGACTTGATCACTAAAGTTGTATTACATTGGATGACAATTTCATGAGGCCCGAGGCGATGGATCGTACAACATGCTCACGGGAATTCCGATTACAATAAAGTTCGGGTGTAAAATCCTCAATCCCTCTATTATTTTCTCGAACTATTGGTTGTTCATTTAAGTCAAATGCGTTGTCATTCATGTCTTCCGAGTGATCATAGCAATAACCAGTTCAGCGTTAACACATAGTTTGACGGTTTCTAGTCTAAGCAGATCATCAATGTACCCTAGCCATGACTCATCTTCCAAAACATCAATCGGACCCTCGTATATTTCGTACAAAAGTTTCATGACCAATGTATTTTTTGATACATCAATTCCTACTTTCCCACACACTTTCTGCTTCACTTCATCCAATGTCATATCGGTTTTTACACGAATCAAATAAAAATTTTCCTTTTCTATAAGACCATATGCCGCTTCCTTCGTTGTATTTCCACTCTCCACCAAATTCAAACTTAACGGACACAATGTTGTTATCTGTGAAAGAATTATAAATTTACATCAGTATACAATGGAAATATGAATATAAAATAATATATAAACAATGAATATATAATATGTTTGTATATATGTCATCATATATACATGTGATACACATATATGTAATAAGTACAAGTGTATATATATATTAAGAAGTGTGTGTGTGTGTGTGTGTGTGTGTGTGTGTGTGTGTGTGTTTGCAATGTTTTTGCAATACATATATATACACATTATTATATATATATATATATATATATATATATATATATATATATATATATATATATATATATATATATATCAATTATATCGGAATATCGTTGTTTTGTGTTGTGTTGTGTTGTAACGTTAGAGGAGGAGAGGGTAAGAGAAGAAGAGAATAGTGTTTTTACCAGCGTCATAGAATACTTGATGATGACGAGGAGAGCAGATGCGGACGGGCAGCGAAACATAACTTATATTTTCAATCTAACGGGTGCCTCACTTCCGGTGAGGATTTACCAGGCTCTGGGAGTGCAGGAAAGATGCTCTATTGAGCAAACCTAATGAAATTTTCTCTGAGCTACCTACCAAGAGCCCCAATACAAAGCACAGGGGATTAGGCATGACACGGCGGATCGGAAGGAATCGAAAACACCCTAGGGAAAGCATGCAATTCTAAGAAACTCATCAGGCCGAGGCTTACCATGGAATTCAGTTCAAGATTTTTGTTATTGTAATTTCAAACAACATTAAATTGTCGTTTGTTTCAATTTTTTAAATAACATACTTGTTACCGAAAATTTCAAGGGTTGTTCTCATACTATCAAAAAATATGTAATAAAAAAACCATACATTTGAATTGAATTTTCATCTTCCACTACAACAACAACATAATCAACTTATAACCAAACCAATAAAACACATTCGGTACACAAGTTTCGTTTATTACTACGAGTGATCACATTGACATCAACCAAAATAAGAATGTATCATTATCCAAATATATCAACCAAAATAAGAATGTATCATTGACTACCCTAATTATCCAACGAATGTCAATTCCATTATCGAAATATATCATCAAAATTAATCATTTATCTACCCTAAAAATGCACATACTACGCTAAAAATCGAAAATTTATAACGTTAACATACTCTATTGATATGTACAAATAACAATAAAAACAAACACGATAAATAAATTTATTCAAACTTAAGTACATGCTTACCCATTTGTTTAAAAATACAACACCGGTGAAATAAAACAACGCAGCTCAAAACATGTTTTTTTTCGTATCAATGGTGAATTTTTGGTGTAGTAATGGTGATTTTTTTGTGTGATGGAACGGTGAAGACAATAGGCTGAAAGAGTAGGTGAAAAGAGTAAAGAAGACATGATGAGGGTTTCAAATTTGACGTTTCCGTCGAACTTTGGACGAGGCTTCCTCCATTTTGACGAGGCTATCAAGTGGATCTGTTAGAATTTGGACGGATTCACTCAACTGACCAAAAAGGACTGATTCCGTCCAAAATTTGGGTGAGCCGTCAATATTGTGACGGAATTCCTCACAATTTGGACGGCGCGTCCAAATTTTGGAAGGATTCCGTCCTTTTTGGCCAATGAATGAACTGGGATGAAAATGAATGAATATTTGGATGTTTTGTCTATATTTGGACGAAATCGTCCAAATTTGGACGCGGAACCTGAAAAATAATGTCAGAAAAAGTTTGACCTGAAAATAAAGATCAGAAGTTACAGTAGACTGATTTCCAAATTTCCCCAAGCAAGTACTCTCGGAAAGTTGCATTCATTTACTTGAAAAGTGTATACACTCTTTCTAATAAATAAATAAAATAAAATAGGGGGAATGAGGGTAAAAGGACAAAAAATATTACAAAATGAATAAATATGACACTCTCTTTTTTAGCTGTAAAAAGACAAAAAAAATTCAGACAGACAAAAATACCACTTTATAAAGTCGCTAGGTTTGGGCTTGCTTGCGTTGAGTGCAGCGCTCTGCTTGCTTACACATGTTTTATTTGTTTTTTGTTTTTATGTTTCAAATACTGTAACATTTAATTTATAACTCCGATCATCGAAATTTTTCACCAAAATTCATATTTTTTGCTCTTTAATTTGGGCCCAAATATGATACCCTTCGGCGTAAATTTTGAAAGCGGAAAAAATATTTGCATTAACGGGCGTTTTCTTATAAGCGACCGTAACTTTTGATTTAGAACACCGATCATCAAAATTTTTCACCAAAGTTCATATTTTTTTATCTTCATTTTGAGACCTCATTTGATACCTTTTCGATGTAGTATTTGAAAGCCGAATTTTATCGCAGCGTTTACAGTAACACGTTTTATTAACGTACAAAATATCATCATTAACATTGCGTAATACAACAATCTATCAAAAAATGGTGGATATCGTAATGGAACAATCTATCAAAGCATTATGGAGATGCAACCCCGGGGAATCAAGAGAATAAAAGCCTAATACTATTAAATATAATCAAAAAGCATATCAGGGGAACTAAAACATTCTTCAAGTTGTTGAAGACCAAGGCAGTATGTTTTACCATCTAAGACATTTAACCTTCAAACCCGCACCACATCAAACTTCATGAAAGATGTATGAAGCAGAAAATACATTAAATAGCAGCAGCTCAGCCTCATCAATAGAGAATTTAGGCTCCTCCATTTTTCTAAAGACAAAAAAATGGAGCAAAAATGCGATGAAGCGACACCGCGATGAAGGGACACCGCGATGCAAGGACACCGCGATGAAGCAACACCGCGATGCAAGGACACCGCGATGAAGCAACACCGCGATGAAGCGACACCGTGATGAAGTGACATCTTATATGTCAAAGAACAAAATAGAACAAAAGTGAACTCTTTTCTCGACAAATAACGAGCAATATACAATATCCGGACTACAAGCTACATAATCTCGAATTAACGCATTTAGCTCGTAAATCCTACTCAATATTACACAAATATGCAGTGACACAACGATGCAGTGACACCGTGATGCAGAGACACCGCGATGCAAATACACCATGATGTAGTGACATCGAGATGAAGCGACACCGCGATGCAGTGACGCCGTAATGAAGTGATACTTCCAAATCAAAGATCTAGGAAGATGACATTAAGGAATATAAACTTCTTGAATACGTATTTTCAAGAAAGATGAAGTGACATTTGTCGATGCAACGACATGTGAAGAAGTGATATTTGGCGATCACGGTGACATGTGAAGGCGTAATGACATTTAAAAATCACGGTGACATGTTTCACTATTTTTCAAATGGTTATATATTTTGAATAGAAAATCGATCATCGTAATTTTATCACTATAATTCATATTTTTGGCATCTTTATTACGATATCTCATTTAATATTTTTAGACTTAATTTACGAAAATCAAAATTTTCTTCATAATAATCGACGCGATGTCGTGACACCAAAAAGGATAAAATAAGAAAACAATCGAGCTTACGAGCCGAGTCGAGTCGAGGTATATCGAGTACTTAGCGTGTCAAGTTGATCTCGTCTTTTTATGGCTCGAGCCGAGTTTCAAACTCGAACTATTTTTAAACAATCAGAGAAATCGTTTTATGCAGTGACATCTAACGACAACAACATTTTATGCAGTGACAAATGAAGTTCTAGTGACAATAAAACCTTGTCAATGTATTTTGAGTGACACTTTTTTAAGATCAAAACTTGTGTCACTTCATCTTAAGTGACATTTTACAAAGAAAAAAAATCATGTGTCATTGTATCTTGAGTAAATGCAGTGACGCATGTGTCACTACATGTTCAGAACACACACCATTTGACTTCCGTGGATTATTAAGCTACTATTCATGATTCCAAGATTCAACCACCACTTACACAAACCAAGTAATTACTCGATTAAATTCACTATTAAAATGTCATGCATAGTGATTCTAGCGACATTAGCTTTTCTCTCAAGATAATCGAGTGAGACCAAAATTTGTTATAAGAATGCTTGGAATAATTTTGCACCTTGAGACATCTTTGGATCTTGTTGTTGTCTCGATTGAAGTATGTTAAAATTAATCTTTGCCAACTCAATTAACTTGAAGTTCATATACAATGTTTTCCATTTCGTGTTCGTGTATATGTCTCTTGTCATTATACCATCCTACTCTCCAATGCAATGGTAGGCTTAAAGCTAGAGAAACTCTTGTAGAAATTGTGTGATCCGAATTTGCAGCAAAGCTCTTCAAACATTGGATAGAGAGCAACAACTAATATATTTTCCCCATCTGTGGCAAGATGGGAGGCTTCGAAAAGCTCGAGTAATTCTTCAATAGTTGCTTTTGTGTTAATGAGAGTGCAGAAACACTAACCTCTCCTCTCTGATAGTCTGTCTAGCAACTAAAAACAAAAAACCATATAAATTACTTATCTGCATAAAGTTACTTATCTTTCTAGCTCGAAAATATGATGTTGTTATTGATCGACATTCGAGTTTACATATATCGAATAATCATTTTTTTATCTTCGTAAAGTCGAAATTAGCTTGAAAATATGATGTCCTTTATAAATCGATTGTTGTGTCATTCTCACAATTAATATTATGTGCTTTTGCCTTTTCTCTTACATGCTACCCGCGCATTTCACTCTTCCGCTTGACCTCCGACAAGCAAACCTCATTTGACAGCGTTTCTTTTTAGGTCGCCGGATACCTCCTCCTCTTTTGCGGCTGGATTTAGTTTCGTGTCTTTCTTCTAATCAGCTCTATTAAGGTAAAGATTAGTGGCGATCTTGGAAATCGTCAATAACCAATGTGGGTCAATCTTACATGTGATAACGATCGATAACCCTAGAAACCCTAAATTATCGAATAGGGGAGAATTGTTTAGTGTGTTCGGACTGAGCTCTCAGAATATCTCTGGGAGTTGCCTACGTATCCAATAGTCGAATTGGAATCAAGTCATCCGTAGTTCCTTAGGGTTGCTTATATAAGCGTTACTTTTTCCTTCTACTTGTTGAGCAAGTATTATTATTAATAATTAATCCCTAAGGATAAATACGACTCAATCCCTAAAATCAGAGATAATTATGGACATATTTAATGTCAAGATTGGAGTCATGACTAAAGATTCTTTCCATGTATTATCCCTCACGTGGAATAACAACGGGCCTGTTCGGACTGTTCTCCGCTCAGCCCCCAGAACCAAAATGGCCGAACCGGGCAGCTCCTCTTCGCCAGACCTTAACCGTCCTGCGGCGGCTGGAGGAGGAGCTCCAACCGATCTCCAGTGGTAGACGACCTGCCCTCTGTTCGGTCTCTAGGACGTTCGGTCCTTAAGGCTCTAATTCCCATGCAGTAGCACTTCTGACAAGCACCCCTAACGACGACGCATGGCGTAATTCGGGTTGGGTATCATCATAAGCCCCGGATCGGCTTAACTTTCTAGTTGGTGGATCATGCTTTGTTTAGTGGTTCGACCGACCGCCAGCGATCACAGCGTTTCAAAGCGGTTTTGAGTGCCCGGCCGGTAGCCTATTTAATAGGCCATCATTACATCGCACTTTCTGAGGTGTTTCATGCTTTTCCATGCGGCGTCGCTTGAGTGTCAAGAGGAGGTTATAAACCCGTCCGCCATGCTCGGACCCTCTCTTTTCCTTCACTTGCTATTAATTTGAAGATTTCTCTCGGACTCCTGCATTTCCAAGTAAGTCTCAATTTTTATTGCTTTTGCTCTTCTTCATTTCTTCTTTTCTCTACTTTTCCCTGTTTATGAGGCTAATCTTTATCTAGCGACTCCATTGATAGAAATTGAGTCCCGTTACGAATCGAAACCGAGGTCACTCAACCTTTTATCGAGTTCGGCGGCCTATTGACATTTGGCGCTGAAACACTATTCTTCTTTCGCGTTAATTCCGGCGGTTGTTACCAAATCAATCCTCATCTAGGCCTAGGTACTACTCGATTTTGGCTTTACCTCCTTAAATCGATTGCCTCGAGCCCAATATGTTTGCGAGCGAGCTATAGGTGCCTTGGCGTCAGTCTAAAGCCCGACCAGGCGGCCTCTTGCAAATTTGTAACGATATGGCATAGACATGGACCACTATGCCCCAAGCTACCAGGGGTTCCCATCTCGCCCGCCCGGCCCCAGAGGATATTGCACCGTGTACAAAGATCGATTAAATCTGCGGCCTCGAGTTCCCTACATCCGGATTTTTGGCGTCTTGAGGCATCACCAAGCTGGGATGCGCCGGATCGCCCCTAGCGGTGTTAGGGCAATCATTGATTCTGCGATCTTCTTCCGGCTAATGGACACGGAGTTCGGCGTGGATCTTTTAGGACCTTTTACCAACACAAGAAGGTAAGGAACCACGGTGGGTGGTATTACTTCCCGCCGTCTGAGACCACGGAGGGGGTCCTATGCTTTCCACGGAAAATCGTCGATCCACGAGTGGAAGAATAACTTCTTTTTTATTACAGCAGCGGACACCATGGTGAGCAAGCTGGAATTATTTCGACCCCGACCGATGTATGCCCCTCTCTTGTTGGTGAGGTTTCTTTGAATGATATTGCCGGTGCCAATGCTCTCCTTGATTTTGAGTCTTGGTCCGATGAGTTGATAGAAATTTGCTCGCTTTGTCGGCCAGTCTGAGCCTGTTTGAGGCTTACTCGGGATGAGTACAATCATCGTAGAAATTGTTCCTTATTTTCTCTTGATGTATTTAACTTTCTTTGTTCTTCCGAGTTCTAACGATTTCTTTTGCGATGGTGATGTTCTTTGACATCTTGATCAAGCGTTCAATGATGAGGAAGATGTGACCGAGCCCAGCGAACACAGGAGGTTCCAGGGAAGAGGTGGCCCCGAGCCCGAGCTGCACTAACCAGGTCAACCACGAGACTTCCGCTTCGCGGCTCGTCAAAGCGACCTAACCCGGGAACCGCGGCGTGTCGAGCAAAGAGATGATAGTCGGTCATTACGGGCGTCTCGGACACGGCGACCAATCAAAGCGGCGCCTCGAGATCCAGACGAAAGAGGCTAGATCCGGCCGGGAGGCCTCTGAAGGACCTCGAGCTCTTGGCGAATTCTTGGTTGTTTGCGGACAAAGATCGGCATCTATTGTAAGTTTCTCCTTTTTATGCTTCTTTGTAAGTAACCCGTCTTGCCCTGTTAGCCTTACACTTGTTATTTACAATTGGTTAAAGGCTGGGAAAGAGGTCCTTCACCGACTCAGCGACTTCTCCTTTCGAAGGCATCTTTGGAGAAGCGGTTTTACGACCTATCTGCGGCCGTAACAAACACAAGGAAGAATCCTTGTCTAGGGCGCCTTGATCGCGGTCTGGAGAAGGTCGTCTTGAGCTCAGCGGCGGAGTTGGATGAATTTGCGAGCATCTGGCGTTTGTCCGTGAAGAGGCCACTGCCAAACTTGGTGATCACGCGTCATTGGAAGATGTCATGCACGGCGAATCGCTCGAGGCTATTCATAGTATAAGAGCTCGAGCACTTTCTTTGGGCCTTAAAGGTGTTACTTGGCTCTATTTTGAGCCATGGGTGTACCCTTGGCGTTAACCAGGCCAAGCGATGCCACCTGGTGGTTATCTCGAGATCTTGACATGGCGAGGCTCTGCGCAAGCCAGGTGGCAGCGGTATGCCGATCGGGCGAGGAATATCAAGCGGTGTGGACTGGCGAGAAATCTGGACGTCGACACCCACTCGTCGTCGGGAACCTCCCGACTCAGCGCTCACGGTACCCTACCGATCCACCACAAGACACACATTGCCCCGTCCTTAGAAATCAAGGTTTTACTTTTTTGTTGAAAAACTTGCACTTTTTCCAACTTTTATTATTTTGCTATGGATACTTTGTGCCTTTTTGGCACTCGTTCTGTAATGGTTTTATTTTTTATTTTTTTTGTTTTGTTTGGCGTTCAGCTTTCTCCCATTATTTTTCTTTTTATGCATAGCCTAGAGCCCCCTGAAGGACATCGTTTATAGAGCTTTGCTTTTTGAACGATGTACTTGGTGCATCTTGTGATCACACATCTGCGAGGCTCGGGAGCTTTGATTTTCAAGCTTCCAAGTATCATAGGAACCTCTGATCACTATATATATATATATATATATATATTATATATATTTTATTTTTTTTTGGCGCTCAACCCGTAGGTCGGTTCTTCTACTGAATCCGACCTGCGGATCGATTCGTTAAATGCATCTGCGAGACTTCTTTTCTATTTGCCTTGGCAAACTTCTTCTTGAATCCGACTGCGGATCGATTCATTGGAGATACATCTGCGGACTTCTTTTCCATTGCCTTGGCAAATTTCTTCTCTGCGAATCCGACTTGCGGATCGATTCGTTGAAATCATCTGCGGACTTCTTTTCTATTGCCTTGGCAAATTTCTTCCTCTTGAATCCGACTGCGGATCGATTCGTTGAAATCATCTGCGGACTTCTTTTCATTGCCTTGGCAAATTTCTTCTCTTGAATCCGACTGCGTATCGATTCGTTGAGTACATCTGCGGACTTCTTTTTCATTGCCTTGGCAAATTTCTTCCTCTTGAATCCGACTGCGGATCGATTCGTTGAAATCATCTGCGAGACTTCTTTTCTATTGCCTTGGCAAATTTCTTCTCTTGAATCCGACTGCGGATCGATTCGTTGAAATACATCTGCGGACTTCTTTTCATTGCCTTGGCAAATTTCTTACAAAAGCCGACACTGCGACTTAGTTATAATCGAACATCATAATGATAATGCACAAAGAAATAAAACTTTTATTCAATATTTGATGTCTGAATACACTTTATTCAAAATGCAAAAACTAATCAAAACACATCTGAGCGTAAAACTTCCTCAAGTTAGAGGCATTCCAGCTGCGGGGGCGAGTTACGCCATTTCGTCGACTAGTTGATATGCTCCTTTACCATGTACTTTGACCACCTTATAAGGCCCTTCCCAATTTGGATCGATTTCCCTTGGGAGTAGCGCTTCGACCTCATTCTTTACGAGCACCAAATCCCTTCTCTAAAAAATACAGTGTTTAACTCGGGAGTTGTATCTTGAGAAATTCATTTGTTTGTACTTGGCCATTCTTATGAAGGCTATGTTACGAGCTTCTTCCAGATCATCCTTGGAATGTCTAAGCTCTGCCTCATGTTCACCTTACATGTGAGCTGCGTTCGCGGAGATGATAATCCGATCTCATTTGGGATCACGGATTCGCAACCATCTGCTAGGCGAAAGGGTTTCCCAGTGGGTTTGAGTTCGGGAGGTTGTTACATGCGCCCAAAATATGTTGGGCGGTGATCTGTCAATTCTCCTTTCTTTCTCTGAGCGTTTTTAGCCTGCCTTGATGATGCTTTGTTGATGCATTCAACTTGACCATTTGCTTGGGGATATCCATAGAAGTGAAGTGTTGGGTTATATGTAATTCATTGCACCATTCTCTGGCGACCACAATCTTCAAAGCGAGTCCCGTTATGCGAAACCAAAGTTTTGGTATTCCATACACACACTATGTTCTTCCACAGAAATTTTTGTATCTGCCTTCCTGTTATAGTGGACAACGGTTCAGCTTCGACCCACTTGGTGAAGTAATCAATTGCCACAATTAGGAACCTGGCATGCCTGGGGCTCTGGGGAGTGGTCCGACCAGATCTACCCCCCACTGATCGAATGGCCAGGGGGACACCATCGGAATCATGTCTTGGGATGGCCGATGTGACAAATTTTCATGCACCTGGCATGATCTGCACTTCTCCACTAACTCCCTGGCGTCCTCCAACATGGTTGGCCAATAATAACCGAATAACCGGCATTTCCTCGCTAGGGTTCGTGCTCCTTGATGATTTCCACAAATGCCCAAATGCACTTCCCTGAGCAGGTAGTTCCCCTCTTCTTCGGTCACACATCTCAGCCATGGAGCAATATCGACTGCGGTGAAATCGTCTCCAAGCAGGTGAGTATCTAGCTGCTAAAGCCTCGTTTTTACGGCTGAACTTTGTCTTGGGGGAGGACGTTATCTCTAAGGTACAACACAATTGGATCCATCCACGTACTGGCTTGTCTGATTGGCTGTACAGCCTGCTGTTCATAGCTTCTCTCTTTCAGCAGCTCCACCAATACTTTCTTTTCTGATAAAAAATTTGAGGCCAGCTTGGACAAAGCATATGCCCTCATGTTCTCAGTTCGTGGTATTTGGTCAACTTGGACCTTGCGAAACTTCTCTAAAAGTGTTCTAGCTGCTGCTATGTACCTTCTCATCGGTTCCTCCTTAGCTTCATACTCCACGTTTATATGATTCACCACGAGCTGGGAATCACTATACACCTGCAGATCGTCTGCCCCGAGCTTACTTGCCAACTTGAGCCCCGTAATCAGAGCTTCGTACTCAGCCTCATTATTTGTAGCCTTAAAGTCAAATCTTAGAGTGTAGGGGAATTCCTCCCCTTTAGGACTGACCAGTAAGAGACTTGCTCCTGCACCATCTTTACTTGACGCTCCATCAATGTTTAAGTTCCATCTGTGTACCTCTTGTTTCTCAGGATCAACATCTAAACGAACAGATATTCCTTCGGCCAAAAAATCCGCTAAAGCACATGCTTTGATCGCGATCCGTGATGCGAAGTCAATGTAAATGATACGCGATTCGACAACCCATTTAGCCAACCTACGAGGTATCGGCCGTCTAAGATCTGCCGTAGCGGTTGATCGGTGATAGCGATAATGGGATGTGCACGGAAGTAAGGTCTCAACTTCCTCGAGGCATGTACCAATGCTAATGCTACAAAGCGAATTTTGTTGTCCGTTACGCTCTTTTACGATCTTGCACTTTCAGGCTTCTTCAACCACGACTAGATATCTGACGAGAGGTTCTCGCTTCGAGGAGAAATTTGTCAAAGTGGGCAATTCAGCCAAGTACTTCTTTAATTAAATCGAGCGCGACTGGCTTTGTTAGTCCCGGTGAAAAGGCTATCTCTCCGTAAGATTTTGAAGAAAGGCAAGGCCTTGTTTGTCTTTGATCTCGACAAAAATCTGTTTTAGAAATTGCTACCATACATTAATCGGCCCGAACTTCCTTGATGTTCTTTGGTGGAGACATGGTTTTTAATGCCTCGATCTTATCCGGGTTTGCTCTGATCCCGTCTCTGGATATCATATATCCCAGGAACTTCCCTGATCTGACCCCAAATGTGCACTTCTTTGGATTGAGCTTCATATGAGTCTCCGCCAGGGACTCGAAAACTTCTCGACATCGTTCAAATCTTGATCAAGAGACACACTCTTAATCGGGAGGTCATCCACGTATACCTCAGTACATCTTCCTATCGATTGGCAAAAATCGAGTTAACGACCCTACGATCGTTGCCCTGCATTTTGAGTCCAAGGGCATAGTGGCGTGTGCGATGCGTCCCGAACTCTGTTATGAAAGCGATCTTCTCTGCATCTTCCGGATCCATCACGATCGGTGATAACCCTGTAAGCATCCAGAATCGAACACTTCATATCCACGGTTGAGTCCACTAACCGATCAATCTTGGCGAGCATAGCAATCCTTTGGGCATGCCTTGTTCAAATCTGTGAAATCTACACACATCCTCCAACTCCGTCGGCTTCTTGGCGATCACGGGGTTGGCTAACCATTCAGGTATATCACTTCTTTTATTATGCTTGCTTGCGGCGGCCGTTACCTCTTGCTTGATTGCTTCGATGCGCTCGGGGCGAAGTGCCTTTTCTTTGACAAATAGGCTTCTGTTGGATCCACCTTCAATCTATGTCTTGCCCGGATCGGGAGATAGTCTGGCATATCTTACGCCTCAGCGAACACGTCTCTAAACTATTCAAGAATTTTTACCAATGATTCTTTTTGCGGGGAGGGAATCCAGGCCCCAATGCTAACTGTCGAGTCTTCCTGTTCGTCCCATAGACGTATAGCCTCTGTGGGGTCCTCAGAAGACCAGTTTTCTTCGTTATTGGGTATTAGCTCCTCGATACAAACCTGTTGAACCATTTTCCCATTTACCGTTGCAGTATAGCAGCTCCTGGCTGTTTCCATATCTCCTCTGATTTCTATTGACCCCTCCCCTGTTGGGATCTTCATACTAACATGGGCCGGTGAAATCACAGCCCGGAGATCTATAAGGGCTGGCCTTCCCATTATCACGTTGTAAGCCGATGGTGCTTTCACCACCACATAGTCTACCATTAAAGTTTTGCTCCTCGCGCCTTCTCCAAAGGTAGTGGCGGCAATCACCACCCGATGGATGAGCGGGAGGTCTGCGAAGCGAGCAGAAGCGTTGAAGCGAGGAGTTAGTTCGGCGTCCTTGGTTTCATTGCTCACGAAGGCGTTATAGTAGAGGGCGTTCACGGCGCTGCCCCTGTCCACACAAATTCTTTTTATCCGGTTCACCTTAACGGCGACTTCAATCACCAATCCTTCATTGTTGACCACCAATGGTAATGAGTCCACTTGGTCCATACACCACTTCTCTTGACATCCTTTGCCTCTTATTAAGTGGAAGTAGGGGTATGAGACTCTTTGTTCCTTCTTCCGTCACCTTTGGGCTGGTCGGCCCCCTGAGATTGTATTGATTGTGTTCACAGGACGATTATCTGCGTGTCCTCGAGCGTCGGGAGAACGATCTCTTTTCCACCTCTGCTCATCTCGATGATCCTTATCCTTTATTATTCCTACGGCAAACTCTCGTGCGTCCGCCAGGGCTCGGCTTGTTGAGACCGATCTACAACCTCATCAAGTTGTCCTTCCATTATTGCCGTGTCGATGTCTCGGATTAGGTCTTTGCATTGCTCTGAGTCATGTCACATCACAGTGATACTTGCAATATTTGCTCACGATTTGGTTTTCTCTAGGCCGCTTCGCCGGGGTGGAGTCTAGCAATGCCCTTTCTTTGCATTATCGCAGGATTTGTTCGCGAGTGCATTGGTAGGGATGAAGTCTACATCTGCTGAGCTCCTTTCTTCCCAACCCGATCGAGAGATGGCGCGATTACCCGATCCCAAACCGACTTTCTTTTTTTGTCCGATCTTTCTTCAGGCTTATTTTTCTTATTCTCACCCTTTTTCCATCTCTCTTTTAAGTCTATTTGCTTCTTCCCCCAGGCAATATTTGTATGCGACGTCCAAACATTCTTCCATCGTGGGTGGAAGCTTGCTATTAAGCTTCGCATGTAGCCGTCCCTCTCGCAGACCTTCCACGAAAGAGGCTACTAACAACCTGTCGTCTGCGTCCTGAACTTGTGCGGCCTCTTCATTGAATCGTTTTATGAAACGCAGTACTGATTCGTCTTGTTTCTGCTTTAGAGTCAACAGATGAGTTTGATTTCTCTGGAAGGGTCGCGCTGCAATGAAGGCATGAACGAACTTCTGGTCAATGTCCCAAAATCTGAGATTGACTGGGAGGAATCTTGTTGAACCATTCTCGGCTCTTCACATTAGCGGTCTTGGGGGAAGTCTTACATTTCATCTCATCGATCGTTTATGCAGTTCATGTGGGAGATGAGCGTGCATGTGGTCATAAGGATCCTTGGATCCATCATATGCACTAATCTTTGGGATCTTAAAACACATTGGGCGGGGATAGTGGTCTATATGTTCGGTGAAAGCGGCGCCGGTCGAGGTAGTTATCGATCGCTTACATAGCGAGTATCGATTCGGCCTTGGCGTATCATTCGGAGTAGCGCGTGGCTCCGTGAATGCAGTATGGGCGGCTTGATTCTACGATCTCGGTTTACTGCTGCTTTGGAGATTAAGCCGGGTTTTGGGGGGTCCGCTTCCGCCGAGGTCTCGTCGAGAATAATCTTGATGGTGGTATTGTCCAGATTTTTGGGCGTCAACCAACGCTGGTTGGGTGGGTCTTGGAGAACCGGGTCTACTTGATCTCGCCGGAGATCTACCCTTTCTGAGCCACGCGTCACGAGTTTAAGCCTTGAGTAGTTGCAGTTCCTCCCTGTTGGATAGGATCTGTGTTTTTCTTGGTAGTATTCCTTGGTGGTGCCATAATGTCTGTAGGGATTCTTGTTTTTTTTTTAGATCGATTATCAGTAGAAGGCCCTCCTTCTAGCACCAATGACGATGCTGGAAATCGTCCAATAACCAATGTGGGTCAATCTTCTATGTGATAACGATCGATAACCCTAGAAACCCTAAATTATCGAAGAGGGGAGAATTGTTTAGTGTGTTCGGACTTAGCTCTCAGAATATCTCTGGGAGTTGCCTACGTATCCAATAGTCGAATTGGAATCAAGTCATCCGTAGTTCCTTAGGGTTGCTTATATAGGCGTTACTTTTTCCTTCTACTTGTTGAGCAAGTATTATTATTAATAATTAATCCCCAAGGATAAATACGACTCAATCCCTAAAATCAGAGATAATTATGGACATATTTAATGTCAAGATTGGAGTCTTTATGACTAAAGATTTTTTCCATGTATTATCCCTCACGTGGAATAACAACGGGCCTGTTCGGACTGTTCTCCGCTCAGCCCCCAGAACCAAAACGGCCGAACCGGGCAGCTCCTCTTCGCCAGACCTTAACCGTCCTGCGGAGGCTGGAGGAGGAGCTCCAACCGATCTCCAGTGGTAGACGACCTGCCCTCTGTTCGGTCTCTAGGACGTTCGGTCCTTAAGGCTCTAATTCCCATGCAGTAGCACTTCTGACAAACACCCCTAACGACGACGCGTGGCGTAATTCGGGTCGGGTATCATCAATTAGCATCTTTTTTTTCTTCTTAAATTTGATTTCCGATCGCTTCTTCTGTTCTAAATTTACACTCATTGTTACTTGATTTGAAGCCAATTCTTTTTTCGTTGTCATTTTCTTCTCATTACAATATTTGAATTTTATTGCGTTGTGTTTACTTCTGGTGGATTAATACTGTAATTGATGATTTTAGCTTAATATATGACATTTTTATGCGTTAATTAGCTAGCTAAACTATACCTATCTGATGGTTGACCCAAATTCTCACCCCAATTCGAGATCGCATTCAAGCACGATTCTGGAATCAATTGGCGAATTTCGCAGTAGTTAATTGTCAATTAGGACACATTTAAAAAAATGTCAGGATTTTAGGACTATAAGAAAAAAAAATTGTCAAAAATGACATTTGATCAGTGAAAGTAAAACGAAAGTGAATTTAAAAGTGAATTACGTTGGTTTTGTGCTGAAAATCAACGTTATTCATTTCCAAATTCACTTTCTCTTTCACTCATGAAATGTCATTTTTGACAAAAATATTTTCTTATAGTCGCTTTTACTGACATCTTAATGTGTGTCGCTTTAGGACCAAATCCCATTTATAAACCATTAAAGGAGGTCTAAAATTGAGATGGGGTTAAATTTGTCCAATAACATTTATTTTGTCGCTATAATCATTGATCTTTTTAGTGTGTTATAAATTATACAATTAAATCTCAAAACCAGTCATTTTAAACAAATATCCAATGTTTTTATCATTCATAATAATGAGGTTACATAAACAAAATATACGGTAAATGACTCGACTCGATTGAGCTTAGGGCACTAAACTAACAATTCAAATGTGCGTCAATACAATGTTATTCCACGAGATTTATAAACTTCAAGTTTACCATTCCTCCCCTTAATCTCGAAAAAACATTTATATCACAATCGATATCTTCGAATTTATGATAACCTTTTTGGGATTTACCAATTTGTGTGATATCATCTTATGTGAGTATCAACAAACTTCATTAATATTTTTGTCTAATCGAAAAGAAGTGTATTATCTCTTTAACACATTTATTTGTTTTAGTTATTTGCTTCTTCCGTTATTCCATTTTAATATCCACATCATGAGATGTCTGTACAACTTAACGTGTGTTTGCAACTTTGAAAATGATAAACAAAGTTTATCATTTCTAGATCATCTTCAGGATGATTGTGACATATAGTATTTGTGTCATCACCTTTATCTTTATTATAATTTGAATTTTCATAAATTTTCACCAGGTATTTCGCCGTACTACAAGTACGAAACTAGTGGCATTTGATGTCACATCGTGACCGATTTTCATTATTCTTATGGAATTTTAATTTTATTATGGTTCAAATATCTAGTGGATGATGCTTCCTCTTTTGAGTAGACGAGCCTTTGCGATATCCGTCAATGATATATTGACCATGATTTTGTCTATGAATTTGGACACGGTTACAAGCTCTTTCACCCTCTCAATTACCGAATTTTTTGACAACCACTTCAGGGAATGGACTATATCAAATATCTCGGGTTTCCATGACTATTCCTATAATAATCATTACGTTTAGCATAAACCACTTCTTTCAATCATATTACGCAATGATAAATTAAAATATTTTTTGCGATGATTAAAGAAGTGCTATGATGTTTTACAAAAGATTATTATTTCTAGACTTCAAGTCATTCGTTAAATACCATATCTTTTTACATAGACTTCGAGTCCGTCTTTATTTCTATGAATTTCAGATTCAGTTTTAATAGCCTGTGGGGGCTTCTGATCGGCTTCATGTGTGTGTGTGTTCCAAATATATGCATACACACACATATATTCGTTACAAGTAAACAACAAAATCATTAAATAAAGTTAGCCTATAACAAAGCACAAAAAATGGGGCGTTACAACATCGGGTTGTACGAATATTCTTTAATACCAGTGTCAGCAACCCACTTTTGATGAGTTTTTTTAATGACTTCAAAACTACAGTCTTAACCATGGTAACTAATATATATATGTGAAATAATAAGATTTGGTACGTTCACTTCTCAGAAGTGACTTATATAATTCACTACAACTTAAGTATCGTAACTATTGTATCAAGAATACTTTGACTTTGTCATGTTCACTTATGAAAACATGCTTGTCTAATACAATACATCTTAAATGTTATTACATTCACCCGGGAAGCGAAAATCTGATGCATCTACGATATTGAAATTGGTCACATGCACTTGTGAGAGCTTACTCTTGTAATTTGATATATCTTAAATATCGGTAAATAATACCTCTATAATATAATCTTTGTCACGTTCACCTCAAGGAACAAAATTGCCTAATATAATGCATCATAAATATTGTGTTTAGTCGCAACCACTTTTGAGAACAGACTGATATAATATTATATACCTTAAATATATGATTTAATTAGTCACATTCACTATTGGGAATGAGCCTATAAAATGTGATGTATCTTAATTTTTCATTGAGTCGTATCCACTTCTGGAAATGAACTTGTATCAATCGACGTATCTTAAATATATAGTTTAATCAAATCTTTCTTGTAGAGCGGACCAATATAATTTGATGCACTTAATATATAGTTTGATCATATTCAGTATAGGGATGCAATTACATCGTTATATCGCGTTATCCGAATACACTAACAATTCTACTTACATAATTAAGCTTTTCACACGTTAAAAACAATGTTTTGAGAGAGAAAACATCACATATTAGTTTTTTTTTATTTTTTTATAAATAAATTCTTATTAAAATTTGTAAAGATGTATCACTTTTATAATAATTCAATACAAATTTATGTTGTATTCGATTATTAAGATGAGGGACGAAAATAAATTTTGAGGGAGGCAAAAAAAATACTCCATCCGTCACAAAACATAAGTCATTTTAGATTTGCACACAGATTAAAAAAATGGTTGAATGTCGTAAATTTTAAGGAGAAATGTTTAAAATACCCTTAAATCTCATTAATGAAATGGTTATAAAGTACTGAAAAATACTTGGATTGTTAATAAATTAGGGTAAGAAAAAAAGTTTAAAAAAAAGTAATAAATATTTCAGTAATATAAAATGACTTATATTCTGAAAATAAAAGTATAGTACTTATATTATGGGACGGAAGGAGTACATAACATATATAGTTTTCTGGATCCAAGGGGCGACTGCATGGGCGGATCTACGTGTACCCATACGAGATATACGGACACCGCTAAAATTATAAATTACACAAGATTTACCTATAAAAAATATTTATGGACACCGATGAAAAAAATATTATTCTTAAAATGAAATATAGATTTCCAAATAATAGTATATAATATTCTTTTGATGTAGGAAATAAATAATTTTCGTTTCTTTTTCTTTTCGAGGAATAAATATTTGATCATGATGATTGGTTTTGACCTGCAAAACTTGACCAGTTAATCAAAGTATAACGAGAATTTTGATCAAAACCGAAAAAAGGGAAGAAAAAATCACAAGCATCTAGACGGAATCCGAGTCCATCGTCGTGTGTAATTGGGGGAAGAAGATAAGATGGGATTGGTCGATTGCTACAGTCGCCGGCGGTATAAAACGGAATCCGAGTCAATCGTCGCGTGTAATTGAGGGAAGAAGATAACAGAGGATCGGTCGATTGCTACAGTCTCCGGCGGTATAGGACTTGAGACAAATTAAGCCAAGCATGTAGACAGAATCAATCCGATTCCACCGTCGCGTTAGGAGTTGAGGCCGAAAGATGGAGTCAAAAGAGGAAAATCCGAGTCCACCGCGTCATTTGACTCTCTAACACTCGTAAGTCTTGTGTTGTTCTTAATTGCTGTAAGTAGTAAATGGATTCAATAGGGAAAAACAAACGATTTCTTCCTGATGAAATAATCACAAATATTCTTAAGAGGCTTCCACCTAAAAGTGTTGCAAGATGTCAACTTGTTTGCAGGGGATGGAAAGATTTAACTTTGCCTCGTGATTTTGTGGACTTAATATTCAAAAATAGCATTCCGACTATTCTTGTTACATATCCTAGGTGTTATTCTCAACTAGATCTCTTTGTGCCAGACAACTGGTGGGAACCTGTAGGAAACAAGCCAACAATTCATAGATTCCCTTCTTTTTCTGGAAAGTCTCCCAACACATCTCGTGCATTGTTTTCTCATGCTGGCATAATTGTGTTACAACAAAACACATATACATATACTTCCTCAGAAGCAAATTTCATTATTCTAAACCCTGCCAGGCCGAGTCGTGAATGTGTGAGGATAACCTTATCCGAGAAACTTTCGAAAAGCAATATTTATGGAGTGTATTTTCATCCTTTATTGAAAGAGTATTGCTCTCTTTGGAAGATAGACACGTCAGACTACCCCTGGTCTCATCCAAAACACATCATGTACCACGATTCTTAATTTAGGTTCCAATCCATCCTTGAGCGGTCAATAATCCGTATAATGTGAGCTAAGATATGCGGTGTAAGTCCGATATTCATCAACAATTGCCTTTATTGGTTGCTTGAGTCTCTACAAGAACTCACATATGGTGTTCGTAATGATATCATGGAATTCAATATCCTAAGTGAAGAATTCATGATCATATCTTGTCCTATCCCCGTGAATATCAAGTGCGAGTCCTACCAAACACCTCTGCTAAACATTGATGGCATTCTCTCTTTCCTTGTGATTTGTTCAAACAAAATCAGTATATGGAAATTGGATAATCATGCGGAGCGGTTGTGGACATTAGCTGACTATACATTAAGCATAGATCTTTGTCCTAGTATAGAAGCACGTGGCGAAATCGCTGTTGTGGATGGAAAGCTAGCTCTATTGTCGATAGAAGCATGTGGCGAAATCGCTGTTGTGGATGGAAAGCTAGCTCTATTGTCGATAGGAAGACTTCTCGTTTGCAAACTTACGGAAGGAGTGAAGCACTATCATAAAAGGATTTTCAATGATAATGTATTGTTTTTGTCACATCAGATGAGTTTGGCTTCTTTAAATAACTGCAATCACACAATAACCATAGACGACGTGGACGACAAGGTGGTTGCAGCATGAGTCAAATAGTTCAGTTAGCAAGGACTGAGACAGATTACAAAGGTTGGATCATTGTGTAATTACTCGTCGTCTAATGTAGTGGATTGTTGGACGGACGTGTGTAGAAATACAAATGCTTTGCTTGTCAACAATTCATATACAAAAACTGTACAATCAAGAACAACCTCTTTATTTTATTTTTTGTGGGATTTGTTAATGTTCAGTGGCTTAAACTGTTTGAACCTTTAAGGCTTGTTCAAGGCTTTTCGTTTTTATTCAAAGGGCAGTGTGATTCTTCTTGGGGTAAGCTCTTCGTTTTTATTCAAAGGGCAGTGTGATGAACATTTCAGCAGAAGAGTCCCAAAGTTGGTTTATGACTATTTTAGCCATCGATTGCGTTACCCCAACTTTCACATGGATCCAGCTCAGATATTCTCTTTTCATTATTTGTTTGGTTGTTTTTGTTGAATGTTTCTCATGCTTTAATTTCCTTCTCTAACTATGTATTCCCCAATTTAGAGATGGAGAATTTAAGCTCTCTTTTGTAACCAGAATTGCAGTTGTCCAATGAATTATCCCAATTTTCACTTTTGATCCATAGAATTTCTTCCCATTTCGATCTCTCCATATTTTTGTTTTCTTTTAATTCACTGTTAATATATTGAGTTGTGACATCTGGTATCGAAGCAATGATCCCTGATCTATTTATGACTTAAGACACTAGACAGGAAATCACTTGAAGAGCAGGTTTGTGTCGGTACATGGTTTTTATTTTATTTTTTAGTTTATCATATTAGTCCTATTATTTACGTCAGCTAACGGTCATGTTATGTCATCTAGTTGATCTCTGGTGTTATCCATGGCTGAGTTCATCATCTTTTACAGAAAATAAAAAAATTGTTTCTTTTCTGACAGTAATGCAATTGGTCCCTTATTTTCTTCAATTTCACTTTGCTGGTTCGTAATACTCTAGTTTTCCATCATATTGATCGATGCCTCCTCCGTCTGCCCCTCCAAGATGAGTATGCAATATACTTTAGGTATGCTATCTATGGCAACGAATATGCAAGAAAAGTTTGACAAATATTGTTTGAACTGGTCTAACATCAATCAATTGTGTTTTGTGGTTGTTGTATTTGATCCTTGGTTGAAAATGGGAGTTTTTCAGATTGTCTTAAACAAAATGTCAGTACGGATGTGGAGAGTAAGAAAATAGATATAATGAATCATCTTAGTGTCATGTTTTACGCAATACTAGATGAACTCGTCTTTGAATGTAGATTCGGGTAGCCCAACAATTGGTAGGGAGGAAATTGAATGTGAAGGAGAAGGCGTCATCTTAAAGATTGCAAGAGAAATGGAAGAGGAGAACTTGGATGGTGTGAATGAATTAGGCAACTCAATTAATCTAATATCCAAACCCCTTCAGTCCGTTTATTTACTGTAAATCTAAAAACATAACTTCAAAGAATGCAGGAAAATAAAGATGGAAATCATGAAATTATCAAACCATAAAATGTAGACTCAAGCAGCCTGACTAAATAAATTTATTTAGAAAGAAATAAACTCAAAGAGAACTGCAACCTAAAGACCAGGAACAAAAGTCTCTCGAGCACTATTGACTTAATTAGAAACAACAATCAACAATCAACCTAAAAGATGCAGGTGATTCTAGAAAAATACAGGAAACACAGGTTCTTAATGTCACATGGAGGAGGTAGGGTGACCCAGTGCATCAATTTGGTGATACAAGTCTTTAGCCTTGAAAAGGAGGGAATAATGTAGAATATTCAACCCAAGTCTTGTTATTGCTACCTTGTTCTATTTCCTTTACAACAAACATTTGCAAGATAATAATAATAATGTCAACTTCTGTTTCTTCACAACAGATAACAAGATTTGATCCTCCATGAACTACTTAAATAAAGGAGGATGGATTCCGTGATGGTATGTGCACATAAAGACACTAAAACAATGAATACAACCAAAATGCACGTCATCAGCATTCAGCAAAAATGAAAAAGAAAACACACCAATGACAATGAAGCAAATTCTCTAGCCCCTATATAAGTTTAATCACCATGAAAGCAAAAAAACATAATGCAATTAAAGCGCAACAATATTTCAGGGGTAGTAAACATGAAATGATTTTTAAATGGAAAGAAAAAAAAAAAAAAAAAAAAAAAAAAAAGGCCTATATCATTCGCCAAACAACAGGAAGAAATCAAAATCGTATTTTCTTGCAAAGACAAAGCACAGTTTGATTAAATTAAATGAAACCTAGATGCAGATCAGTTTTGGATTCTTAATGGATATGAAAGATTTAGCTTTGGACACTGATATAGTCCGGCATTGGGTATCTTTCATGTCTAATCAAGACCAAATGATTTTTCTGAAAATGGGTAATTGGCTCTGGATAGTTTACCTTCAAAGCTAAAGTCATTGGAAACTTTCTACCATTGTTTGAGCTTCATTGAAACGAAGAAAAGTACAAGTCACCAAAAATCATCAACCAAACATTAAGAACTTTCAAACATAAAGAAGAAGAATTGCGCAAAGAAAAATGTAAAGAACCAACCTTTATTATACATCTGCTCCATGTACATACAAAGCATAATCCAAACATTATTTTAATTTTGAACCCAGAATTGCTGCCGAAAAAACAAATATTAAAGGTTACAACTTTTGACACTTTTATCATATCAAAAAGCAATACAATAAGCAAGTGCTCTGTTGAACAATAGCCAAGCAAGTCTAAACAGTCAGGCAAACAGAACTGTAAGAAAACAGACCTGAAGCACTACACCAGAAGCAAAGGCAAAGACTGGACTGACTTCTAAGACTTGCACCAGGTAAAACACATATGCATTATCTTAAAAAACAGCCTGAACTTAACAGAATGCTGTGTCCTAACAGAACCATAGAACAAATGCAAGTTATTGATCTGAACATAACAAAGACAGTACTGATATGCAAGATACTTAACACATGAGCAGAGAGCAATACTAAGAACACTTGAACAGAGCTAAATGACTCAACCAAGCAAAGACCGGAATTAAACTAAAGCTAACAACCTGAATTAGAGACTTGCGCAAAAAGCAGACCACACCTAAAACAAGAGCAGACATGTACTGACCTATACATGGAACGCCGTCACTGTTCAAATCAACCGAACATATGTATTACCATCTCACTTAAAATCTCATGTTGATTGGGAGAAGTTTAATTTTACATGTTCCGAAAGCTATTAACCAATAACCAAAGCAGATTAGTCAGCAGCCAAAAGCATAGGAATTTATCTCACTAAAGTCGACGGTTTCAAGAAATGCAACATATAGATAGTTAGGCACACATCTAATCAACCACAACTTTAATCATCTAGCACAACTAGCCCTTTTTAAACATGTAGACAGATAAATGAGAGATGTGAAAAACTAGCTTATCCATTTAGCAGCTTCCTCTAAACGTGTCGCTCCCAACTAATAAAATATATTACATGGGTCATTAAACCATAATGCATACCATAAAAGTAATAAGTCAAAAACTAAGGAATCCAGAAACCTTTTTCATTATGATCTGAAGTGTTGTACAAGGAGAAAGCGCAGAACACCTGCAATTTTGAAGGAGAAATAGTAAATCAACTCCAGCTTACCTGACATGATGCTCACATTGGCAAAATTGTCCGGGAAACAAAACATTTCAATATTTTTACATGATGCTCACACAGCTTACATATTAAGCATACTTCAAGCAATCATTTGACATAATATTAAATTTTGTTATCAATCTTAATCGATGTGGGATAGGAAAATTTTTCGATGAGAGTAGAATTTTTAAAAAAAAGGTGAGAAAAAAAGCATGACAATAGAGATTCGAGCATTGTGGCGCAAGATATATATGAAAACACAGGTTGAAATTTAAATGGATAATTACATTAGATATTATGCTGAAATAATATCATCTGTGAACTTTAATATTCTTAGAGGGTATATTAGTAACTTAAATCCAGGAAATTTGAGTGGGGTTAATCTGTTTGCACTATAAGGCTGGGTCCGCCCTGATCTTCATCACGCATGCTAATTTATTCATCAATAGACGAAATACAAGGATAAATTTCATAATGTTTCCAATATTGAATTCACTAGCAATTAGGCACATTTCCTTCTTTTTTTTATAAAAAAAAATAGCAAATTTCCTTATTACCTAGAAATCACAGCTCTGTTGGAAATTTCGCCGATCACCTGCTCAAACGATTTGATTTTTCTAGCAGGTGAAATTGATTCCTCTGAATCTAAACTTACTCTATTGTCATGGCGAATTTCAGTAGACATCATCATAGCGGATTCTATTATGAACCCTAGCCAGCCTCATCAAGTACCTAAGCGAAAGATGCAGCCTCGTCGAAGGAAATTGAACACGAAATCTTATGCAACCTCATTTCCTCTTCGCATACCTTAACACTATGAATGTACGAATCTACCGAAAGTCTGTAACATAGCCGAATGTCTGTGGCAACAAGTGAGAGAAATTGATTCATGAGATGAATCGATCGGGACTTCAATGAGAATGGAGCGGAATTTGGAGCCAGAGGAGGATTAGGGCGAGAAGATGTTAATAGCGAGATAGGAGTACCACAGCGAACTTTAGAAATTTTGTGATTGATTTACAGGTTTGAACCGAGTTGCGTCTTTCTATCGCTTGACTCGATTAGATCTCGATCGAGCCATTATAAATCAATTTTAAATTTGACTCGTTAGGTAATCGATATTTTATGATTTGACTCATAAGCTCGATAATATTTTTAGAGTTCATCTAATTTTAATAAATACGACAAGATCAAGATTAATTAAATCAAATCTCATTTCAACTAATAATTCATGATTCAGAGAAATAATTATTAATAATTCTATACCCTTCAAAAACAATAAATAATAAATTATTTATGTAAATAATAAGTATTAAAATGTCAAGGTTTGTATCTTATATCTTATATCTTATATCTATTAAGAATGAAGGGGCTTTGCCCACAATGTGCCATATGACACCCAAAATTAAATATTTTTTTTAAAGCAGCAGTTTTTTTTTTTTTTTTTTAAAAACCGTAATTTCGGTTAGCGTTGTATAGATATCTATTAAGAGTGAAGAGAACTTTTGCCCACAATGTATATATGGCACCCAAAATTTAATTTTTTTAAAGCAGCAGTTTTTTTAGGTAAAATATCGTAATTTCGGTTAGCGTTGTATAAGCCAAAATTAAATTTTTTCTTTCTCCGATTACATAAACCAAGGCAAAGTGTATATATTTATTTATCTGTTCATTTTAGTCACTCCGACGAGACGATCTGGATTCAATTTCAAATTTCAATCAACGAAAATTTGATTCGATTTGTGTGTGATTGAATAAAACCGTGTATTTTTTTAAAAAATTTTTCGATCTGATGCAATTTTTTTCCGTCTTTAACAGCGGTCTTTTTTCCCTTCGGTAGAAACCGGAATTTCGGTTAGCGTTGTATAGAAACCGAATTTTTGTTCGACTCTCCGATACGAAACCGAACCAAATTGTATATATTTATCTGATTCGTTTTTGTCACTCCAAACAGACAGTCTGGATTCGAACTTTAAATTTCATTCAATCGAAAATTTTGATTCGATTTATTGTAACAATTGAATAAAGCAGTATTTTTTAAAATTTACGTCGATTCATTTTTATCCTTTTTAACGACTTTTTCCCTTGGTAAAAACGAAATTTCGATTAGCATTGTATACAAACCGAATTTTTTGTTCGACTCTCCGTTCATAAACCAGAACAAAAGTGTATATTTAATCGGTTTATATTTATTACCTCCGATAGGCGAGTCTGGATTCAATTTTAAATTTCAATCAACCGAAAATTTTAGATTCGATTTGGCACAACAATTGAATAAAGCGTGTAATTTTTTTAGTCAAGCGTGTACCGTTAGTAGTTTGTGCAAAAAAAAAAAAAAAAAAAAAAAAAGACCGAATGTTTGAAGTTTCTTGTGAAGTGTCTTATGGAAGAAGAGTCGAGTTTAGCTATAAAATACAAAAAAATAAATTAAGAGCAAACAAATATCGCGTCGAGAAGGTGTGTCGCATATGAATGGCGTGGACAACACATTAAATGTTTTTATTATTTTGAACAACATAACGTCGGTGGAACCGTTTGCAGTACGAACATCACTAAAATTGACGTTGGAATATCAAATCACTTTTTTATATTCAACAAACCGTTTGACACGTGTTTTTTTTTCCCACCAAATGAATGAACACGAGATCAATGACGTATTCATTAATGATAAGAAAGAGAAATGTCGTATAGAAAATGAGAGAAACACATTTTCAAGCATATTATGATCTGGAAGCTAAGGCCAAGGACGGAGCCAAGATTTCGATTTGGGGTGGGCTAATAGACTATACCGAGTTCGTCGGGTGGGCTGGATTAAGAATATTTTATGGATCAAATTGGACTACATAGACATTTTAGTGTAATATTTTTTTGTCGGGTGGGCTTAGCCCCCCTGGATTACACTTGCCTCCGTCCTTGGCTAAGGCGTCCCGGGAGATTTGACTGTGTAGTTATGGTCCGCTTATTCTTTTTCTATAATGTTCATTGCGTAAAGTCGAAGCTAAAGTGCTCGAATTTATGCCATTGTTTTCCGATACATCATATTGTAGTTTATTTTGTAGATGGAAACTCCCGATAGGGCTGGAAGAGAGGTGATTCACAATCTTCACGTCTTTAAGAAAGTGCTACCTCTTGGAGAGAATGTGATATATTTCTCTTGCTCTCTTTGTCTTGTGCCTTAAATTTGTTACAGTTTAAGCTTACGCGATTTATTTCACGTTGGAGATCTATTCTTTAATACTATCGTTGGTAACGATTTATGTTGGGCCCGCCGTGCCTTGCACGGCTCACGTTCACTAGTTATTTTATAGTTATTGTCACAGATGCCTCTCCCAAAAAAAATCCAGACAGTACCTTTTATTTTATGAAATCCACTTAAACCATTTGTGACAACATCTTCTTTTAGTCCCTAGTTAATAAAAGTTTGTGACAAACAAAACTTTTGTCACTAGAAGCAACCATTTTGTGACAAAACTCCTCTTTACCTCCAAAGATTTGTCAAAAAAAATCATTTTTTTTTTTGTAGTGAACAAGTGAGTTGAGTATACAAAAATCACAAAGATCAAAACACTAAAAGAAGCAGTGGTCAATGTCGTAACTCAATTATAAGAGGTAAAAAGAAAAACCAGCAGGATCATATACAAAGTTAGTAAAAAGACGCTAAATGTTCATATAAAAACTACAAACAATGCATGAAGTCACTTTATTACATGTAAAAAGACAGAAGCTATTGGACTTCAAGAAGAATCAACAAATTACACAATAGAGTTTATGAACAACTAAATTCAACTGGTTCTATATTGCCATTCATCTCTATCCTAAGCACAATCGCTAATATTAGAAGAATTCCAACTGGTTTTACATTGCCATTCATCTCTATCAGGGACGGACCCAGCATACAAAGGGGAGGGGGGTGTGCGGCATTGAGATCCAAAATCAACAAGTTTTATAGGTAAAAATGTAAAAGCACTATTGATGTCCCCACTTGCCTTTCAATTTGTTAGGTGCCCCATTTGAGATTTTTTAGGTTAGGTTCAAATCATTTGATCTCTATCGTTAGCACAATCATTAATATTAATAGAATTCCAACTGGTTTGACATCACCATTCATCTCTATCATTAGCACAATCACTAATATTAATAGAATTCCACAGAAAGTCTTCTCCGATTGATTTTGCACTCAAGTATATACATCTGGAATCAAAGGAATGGGTGACCAATCAGTCCACCTACTGATCTTAGCAGCCATCTGCTACGAAAAATATGAAGAGATTTAGACCTTCGTTTTGATATCTCGATCCCATTAATGTTCCTTCCAAGAACTATCCAGCCATCATTTACACTTGCATATTTGTTAGAATCTGAAGCTGATAACAACTCCTGGATACAATTTTCACTTGCATAGAATGCATATCTTTGAAGAGAATCCTCACTGATTGACCTTCACGAATTAATATTTCAAGTAACTAAGCATCAACTTTTTTTAATTAAATTAAACAAACAATACCCCCAACTCACCAGGATCTAGAACAAGGTGCTGCTTGACTAGTATTATTCATCTTTCTCAAAATAAATTCCTTCAATTACACTAAAACATCTATAAATTAATACTCTTTAAATTAATAACCTCTCTAAAATAATATTTTTCTTCGGTCCCGACTTGGGCCAGTTCAAAAAAGTGACCAATTTCTATAAGATAATAAGATAATAATTTTAGAAATCCCTGTACAGTCCCAATAATATCATAAATTAATAATTCTCCATAATCACAAAAATATATGTGTTACAATTTTGTAAAATATGATTCTATTGTTGTCTGTTTTTTCTTAAAGTTTAAATCTGCTTGAAGCTCATCTCTAATCTTCCTTATTGCATCCAAAAGTTCGGGTGTGGTGCTTTCGAGCTGCATCAAAAAGTTGTTAAGTGCCTTTGGTATGGTTGTTTTTTTTTAATCTTGTTTATATCTGCGGTGATATACGTCTTATCATTTATTATCTGTTTGAATATTTTTGTTGTAAAAATACAATGAATCAAATTAATGTATGTACACCGAATCTTGTATGTACAGTACATTGAATTTGTAACTAATATACATTGAATTAAGTATAATACATAAATTGGTACAGTTCATTCTATTTAAATTTATATAATTAAAATATAATTTTGTTTGATATCAAAAACTCTCTATACATTAATAATTATTAATTTATCGATAAATTAATACCTCTCTAAATTAATAAAATCTTCTGGTCCCAACTATATTAATTTATAGAGGTTTTACTGTAATTGCTCAAATGGTGATGTGAATGCATTGTGTGCAGCCTTACCAAGTTACCATCATCACATCAAGAATAACAGTTACAAACTCTTAAGGAGAAACACAACAATGAAATGTACAGGCTCAAAAAAAATCTAAAATGCAAAATACATGCTTAATACATACCCATATGCTGGCAAAATTAGAAAATTGTCTTATAACTTAGCCTACTAAGGATTTTAGTCTTGCTCCTGCTCCGGTAAGGAAAATGGTCCTCTAAGTTGTTTTTTGTTTAAAAAAATGGTTCTAATTATCGGAAATAGCTGACTGGGCACCGAAATATTTTAAAAACGCTTACGTGGCTGCCACTAGGCTTCCACGTTGGATCCTACGTGGCTATGAGGTCCCATTTCTCCTCCATTTACTTTAAAAAATGATGATGGAAGAGAGATTTGAACCCATGCCCTTATAATAAAGTCCAAGCACTTTACCATCCGAGCTAAAGTTCTAATATGTATACTATGACACAACTTATTACTTATTGTGGTCTGTAGAATCCTAAACGTAATATGTGCTTTGAATATATATCTTCAAAACATATATCTTTGATATATGTACATGATTAGTTCTTCTGATTTTCTGTAATCTCATTGTCAATATATTTGCACATATTTCTTCTTATTTATAACTATTTATCAAGAACCGATCAAATTGTTGTTTTCTATACAAAGTTCGGGGGGATGGGTTGTGTGTGGATATATATTTTAAAAAGATACATAGGGAGTTTTTAATTGGGAAAATGACTAGACTATATAAATATACTACAATATATTAATTTCAATTTATCCACCAATCATGTGAATCTTTATAGTATAATAGTATTAATATTTTCGTGACTCGTGAAAATAATAATATTGGGAGTAGCATATATATAGTAGTATGTAATATTAATGGAGACAAGTTTACAGAACTCATGAATCGCATTAAAATGTTTATATTACGGTACATGTCACGGAGTAATACACACGGCACGTTATTTATGTACAATATAAGCATTGCTTTGTGTTGTGTGACCACTTTCCACATTCACCAATCAAAACATACAAGTAGTACCATTTTTTGGTTTAAAAGTCTTGTATGATATGTTTGATTTTGAATATAATACAGTGGGATGGAAATAGGTTGCATAAGTAATACTATGTGTTATAATATAAAGATTGAAGCTTTAGCTCAAATGGCAAAGTGCATGGACCTTGACTATATGGTCATGGGTTCAAATCTCTCTTGCATCAATAACTTTTTTTAAGTAAATGGAGGAGAAATGGGACCCCATAGCCACGCAGGATCCAACGTGGAAGCTTAGTGGCAACCACGCACCGGAATCCTTAGTAGGCCAATTTACAGGACCATTTTTTCTAATTTTGCCCACATATGCTTGTTTTCTAATTACGGTTTGAAATATATCGATTGAAAAATATGACGGAAAGAGATTCTGAGAGCGGCAAAGGTGGTGGTGGTGCTGTGTAGTTAGCGCCAACTTTTTTGTAAAAGATTTTTTATTGAATGGGTAGATCCTCCCACGATTTCCTCCCCATCATTCCAAGAGGATAAACCGCAACTTTGCACTTTTGAAACTGAAACCGTTTTTTCTTTTTCTTTTTCTTTTTTAAAGTATGAACGAAAATAATTTAGAGAGATTGAGGGAAAAGAAAAAAAAAATTACAAAATGAATAAATATGACAAACTCCTTTTTTTAGTAGCAAAAATGACAAACAATTTCAGACGATAAAAAATACCCCTTTATAGAAGTGCGTGTATATCTTCAAGTGCTTCCTTTCTGCTTCAGGTATGTTTTGTTTTGTTTTGTTTTGTTTTCTTTTTTTTCAACATCAAGTAACTTTTAATTTACAACTTGATCATCGAAATTTTTCACTAAAATTCATTCTTTTTGCTCTTAAATTTGAGCACAAATCGATACCCTTCAGCGTAAATTTTGAAAGCCGAAAAATATTTGTATTAACGGGCGTTTTCTTATAAGCGACCGTAACTTTTGATTTAGAACACGATCATCAAAATTGTTTCACCAAAAAGTTCATATTTTTTATCTTCATTTTGAGACCTCGTTTGATACCTTTTAAACGTAGTATTTGAAAGCCGAATTTAATCGCGATGTTTACACTAAATTGATATCAATATCGATGTCGATGTCGATGATGATGTGATATCAATATCGATGTCGATGTCGAGGCTCATTTAAGGCTTAATTCAAGTGACTACTTCAAAGCACACATATCTGGCTCATATAAGGCTCATTTAAGTCTTAATTCAAGTGATTAACTATTAAGCCTATGTCAAGTTTATGTGGTTTTGATTGATAAATGGAATAGCATAGATTAACTTGATTAAGGTGTGGTGTTTATAACATGCAGGTTCAGTAGTTAATCACTTGAATTAAGCCTAAAAGGTACATCAGACTAAAAGGTAATACATAGAAGATCAATACAACAGACTATAGATTTAGTACAATAGGTACATCAGACTAAAATGTAATACATAGAAGATCAATACAAGTCTGAAACAGTCTGAACTATCAGCCAAATTATAAAGGATATTCAAGGTGCTGAATTACAAGTTCAGAAAGCTTATGAACTAGGCCTATCTATTACATGATGATACAATGTAGATCAAAAACCTCAGTACGCCAAGGCACACAGTAAGCCTATGAACTAGGCCTATTTATTGCATTAAGGCACATAGTATCAGTATCAGTAAAAAGTATCAGGCTCAAAAGGACTCTCCTTTCGGTTTTTTGTTGCAAGGTCTATGTCCCTCAAGTCCTTCATATGAACTGAATGTCTTCTTACAGTTCAAGCACTCATATTTACTTCTTTTCGGAGCATGTTTCGATATTACTTTTTCTTTAGGATCATTTCTTTTAGGCCTCTTCTTGTTCTTGGGTTCAATCACATTAGGCCACTTGTTCTTGGCTTCATAAACAGCTGCATTCTTGAAAAATGCTTCGAAAGACGTATCCGACTCGCCTTTTTCAACACATTCATCCAAATAGTAACCGGAATTAGAGCACTCATTGAAAATTTAATAACTTTTAATTATGTTTATCTTCTTGTGTGGGTGTCAGTTCAAGTCCAATAACAAGTACAAACTTGTAGTCATCAAAGACATCTGGAAAAAGAAAACTTATAACTGCAATTTTTTTCCTTACAAACTTGTATAGAACCTCTAAATCAAAGTCTTATGGAAGGCCCACCAAGCTACATTCTGAGACACAAAAATAGAGATAATCAGGAGATTGTTTAAGAGGCGAGCAAAGTAAAACAAAACAAAGGCCGATCACGGATGCACGGCGACAACAACTAGAAGAAGAGGCAACCTTGAGGAAGGCGGCCTTCTTATTCCCTTTCCCGTTTAAAAAAAAGCGTAGAAAAATGACAAGAATCACTAATAAGGCTAGCGATAGATAGTCAACATAAGGCAAGGAAGATCACATCGGCAAAAATTAATTCTGAAAAAATATATTCATTGGATGATGATCGCGCGATGTTTGAATCTGTGGAGAGCTTTTCCACTTCACCCGATCAATTGTCGCTTGTATAGACATGATACATATTTGGATTGAGAAATATTTATCCTCTGCAATGAAACAACTTTTCCGAAAAACATGTCAAGAAGGAAAATTCATGAGAATGCCCAAGAAAATTCCGAGGCTGGGCATCATCATCCACTTAATTCCACCTTTGCATATGGTCTTTGGTGGAAAAGAAATGGATTAAGTAAATGTGACGAATCATATGCAGATAACAAAAATAAAAGGAGCAGCGTAATTTTATAGTACCTGGAGGGATATGTTTTGTGAGAAAATAGGGGTATATTCGTCCGGTGGAATTTATTTGTCCTTAATGCAACTAAAAAATTGAAGCTGAATTAACACTTAATTAAGGGGAAAAAAGTGGACTAGAAACTAATTTTTCCAAAAATTTATGCTAGCCATTAACTTAGTTGGATTTTTTTTCCCACATGTCAAGTGCTTATTGGTTATGGATCACCTAGTGGACTGCTGACTTGGTGCTCATGACCAGGTGAAAATTTGTGAAGCCCAATATATACTAACATACATGTGCTGGACACAAGTCTCGTGAGAATTATAAAGTTGCTTCCCTTTTCATTTTTTTTTTAAACTTAACAATGCAACAACATGTGCAAATTCCGTCTGAGGCTTGTGTGTCCATTAAACTTAACAAATTTGCAATTCCATGAGCGAATCAAAATTTGCACATGGAACTTAAAAAAATTACACCTGCGACACGACATGAAATAAGAGATGTTAAAATTACTTGAAAATATAATTCCTTGACTTTTGGTCCGACACTTAACAGAACTATCGGAAAAAAAACCCAGCTTTCTGAACTTAGATTTTTCTCAGGACCTTAATTAACTGAAGAAAATGTCACCGTTGAAGGAACCATCCCTGAACACAATCGAAGAAATGTAAAAGAGATCATAATGAATTCAACAAACTCAAAAACACTTGGTATTTTTTTAATTTTTTTTGGCGTATTATTATAAGATAAGATAAATATTGTAAAACTCACAAATCGAGTTTCGTAGTTCAAAGTACATAATCATCATAACGCTTATTTTTCATTGTATTACAAGCTTTGTTTTAAGCTTTTGACGGATACATTTTCAATCGGAAAGAAGGCTATTATTGGCTTTTCGCCAACAAAAACACAATTTTATTTTCAACGTCAACACATATCCGAGTTCTAGCTTACAATTTCAATTTTGTTCATACTACAGGAACTTTGAAGCACACTACCTTGTTTCCGGATATAAGGCCACAACGGCAATTAGATGGACAATCATCCGCTCTACTACATTCTGTTTCAAAATCAGCACAAAGTTCTGGCACCAGCATCCTTGGATGTATTAGTGTCATGGATCGACCTTCAACCGTGCCTATATGGCTTGCCTGTGGGAATTCATTCTCCTCCTTAGCATCAGCTTTTAAAAAATGTAAAAAATTAAAATGAAATGTTAAAAGTTAATATAAAAATTTGACTCAAATTATAATAGTCAGGATATTCACTCAAAATAGTGGGAAAAAATCAAAAAGGGAATAAATGCATGCCCTGCGCGTGTGTGTGCCATGTCGGATCCAAGAAATACGGTGTACAAATCATTGTTCACACTACATATTGTACGTACTGGCATCTGTCTTCACGTCCATTGCAGTGGAAAAGCGAAGGGACAACAGCAAAAGCATAATGAATGAAATGAAGAAAGAAAGATTAGACATCTGCAACGGTTTTGGGAAGAAAATATAGACTGGTTTAATTGAGTAATTAAAATCTCTTTAAGATGACTTACCAATTAACATTGGTATGGTTCTATACATATAGGTGTGAATTTAAGTTTTGTTGATTGTATTCTCTATGTCTACGACAAGGATCATTGCCAAATTTGAACGCCAGTCTTTGCCGGCTTTATAATTTATTGGTCTTTTTTTCCCGGTGATCTTCTGCCTTCTATATATATATATATATATATATATATATATATATATATATATATATATATATATTGTTTTGCATGTTTTAAATTAAAACAAATATAGGCACAACCTTTTTGTCTAGAAGGACATATTATTTAGTAAATAGGGATGAAAAGAAATTGAGTTAATTAGGACAAAATGCTTGGTTATTTCAAAATTACCCTCACTTACTTCTTCGCAGTCATAAATATATAGTGATAAAAAAAAAGACCGGTTTTCTTGTAAGCAAATATAGTAACTGACAATCTATTTTCCATGATTTTAGGAAATAATTATCACTATATATTTTTGAATTCAAGGGATAAAAATACTTAATTAATCTACAGTTTTAATCTTTCTAAAAAACATTGTATTTGTTGTTGAAACTCACAAACAATTTTCCATTATTTTAGGCATTCATTATCACTATACAAATTTGATTTTAATAAGAAAGAAAATATTCATTTCATCAGCATTTTGGACACAAAAATTTACTTCACATATATTCTAAGCAAAAATTACTCCAATTGCATTCATCGATCCATATCAGTGTTGATACATATTTTTGCATCTATTTTATTTGTTCTTACTACTTTATTCAGTGTTTCTATAATTTTTTTTTGTAACTACATGTATTTCATTGTCTGTTTCTATTTCTTTTTATGTGTTTCTACGTTTTTTTGGCAGTAACTGCACTTTTTATTAGTGTTCCTACAATTTTTGACGTAACTACATCTATTTTATTGATTTGTTACTACATTTTTTAGTGTAACTATATTTTTTTTGTTCGTGAAACTAATCTATTTTATTGGTTATTACTACTTATTTTTCCAGTGTTACTACATTTTTTCAACTACATCTAATTCATTGGTTGTTACAACTTTTTTTATATGTTACTACTTCTTTTTTGGTCTGTAACTACATGTTCTTTATTATTATTAATGTTGCTACACTTTTTTTACTTTAAATATTTCTTTATTGAATATTGAATAACTGCTTTGGAATATTCACTCCCTCATAACTACTCCCCATTTATAGCCAAAAATTAGTGCTCCTTAATAAAGTGTTACTCATCTACTAAGGATATTTTTGTCCATTAATTATGAAATTGTCCTTTCTCGTTACAATAAAATCAAATTGTCCTTGCATTCTAATTTTTTTAATTTCTTGTCCTTCTAGCCTATTCCCCCTATATGCACATCGGCACTAACAAAACGTTGACGGGAAATCGACGAAAATGTGATAATTGCAAAAAACCTAGACAACATAAATGATAAAAATGTTAAAAGAAAAGATGAATGACAAGTCACAACCTTCACCTAAAGATTTTTGTGCCATTCACTCGACTTTTTCTTTGGCCGCGGGAATAAATGTAAAATTTAAGACCCTTTTTTGAAATAGGAAAATTTTATGGTGGTCCGGCCACAAGTTAATTATATGGTGGTCCGGCCACAAGTATAACTTGGTGGTCCGGAGCCAATCATATTTCACTATTTTGGTTGGTCAAAAATTTATTCTTTTTAAGAAATTTGATTGGTGGAGAAGGTGATGACATGGTGTGGCTGGACCACCATAAAATTACTGAAATAAATAAAATAAAATGCTATGACTGGTGTACTTGCCCCATTTAACTCACTTTTGTTTGCCACCATTTAACTCACTTTTACTACACCCAAAAAAATATTTATAACACACACACGCGCACTTTTGTCCCTACTAGGACTCGCTTTTACACCAAAAATAATTTTGATTTAACTATTATGACATAAGAAATGTCACAACATAATTTGATGGTAGGGTACTGACGATGCTGGACCCTTTTCTATATATATGGGCAACGTGAATCTTGAAAAGTTGCACCGTCATGAAAAGTGTGATCATTTTTAAAAGAATAATAAACTGGTAAATTATGATTAATTTCATTCATTTTAAAAGGGAAATAAAGTGCCAATATGGAATTAGCCCAATGGTAATCACTGAGTTTGTTAACCCGAAGGATCTGGGTTTAAGTTCCAGTGGAGACAAAAGTGTGTGTGTTTCTTTTGTATCCGACATAAAAAAAAGAAATAAAGTAATTTTATCAGCAAAGCAAAGTGTGACTTGATTTCTAATCTGGTGAAACCAATCTGGTATACAACTGAGTGATGGTCAGCTGAATAGAGTGTTCATGTCCGTGGAAGTCAGTTGGTGAAGTCAGCTGAGATCATTCTAGTTCAATAGTCTGCTGAGGTTATGAATGTTGTTGAGTTCTACAATCTGGTCTGCTTGATTACAAGTCTGAGAAATTCAGCTGAGCTGAGCTTCATTAGGTGGAGTCAGCTAGAGCTAGCTGGGGTCCACTTCTGGGGTATTTATGACAGTTCTGACAAAGATCTTATGACGGCTAGGGTTTAGGAAATTGATATAACGGATTGATCAAGAAGTGATGGTGATTGTGAGTAAAGATAAGTAATTAACAAGTAAACAAACACAGGAACAAGATGAACAAAGATTTAACGTGGTTTTCGCCAATGTGCCGACTACTCCACAGGCAAAAGAGGATTACTTTATTTGAGAACTAGGGATAAAGACAACTTTTGGAATATTTTTGAGTAACAAGATAGCCGCATATTTTTTATTGGGAGAAGGACAAATTATATAATTCTTATAGCCAAAAGGACAAAGCAAAAAAAAATATTAAAAAAAGGCGCGCCTGTTCCGTACCTGGGACATTTTTTTCTTCTTTTTTCTCTTTCCTCCTCGATTTTCAAACACTCATATCTTTTGATCTAGATCTACAAACGTAATGAAAATTTCACTGAATTATTTATTTTTTGATGCTCTTCGTTTTGAGACTTGGTTCGATATCATTACATATTTTTTCGTGAGATTCACTGTCGAAATTCACTCAGTGAATCTCCCTATTGAATCCCGAAAATCAGTGAATTTCTAACAATAGTGAATTTCGACAGCGGATTTTCTGAAATCACGTCGGAATATGGTTAAATAAGGTCTCAAAATAAAGCGCATGAAAAAATAAAAAATTTTGTGAAAGAATTTTCAAGTTTGGAATTTGAAATTGAGAGATATGAGTGTTTAAAAAATATAGATGAGAGCGAAAGTGTGTGGGTTTTTTTGGAAAAAATGCGCCGGAAAAATAAAAAAAAATAGTTTTGTCCTTTATGCAAAAATTTCAAAAAACTGTCATTCTCCATAATTGATTAAATGTTGGTGTTCTTCACCCTCATTCCCCCATATTTTATTATCACGAGAAAGTTACGATTTACAATGATTACAGATGGTATTTATAGCTTTGGAAATCCAATCCTAACCGACTAAACAGACAAACCAGATAATGACTGAAATACTCCTGAAGTAACTTCACCAAAACCGGAAAACCATGCAGAGTATTCCCTAACTAATGCTAAGAACCAACTTGGCAAACCAAACTCAACACATGACCAGTCTACTAACTTCATTCAGTAGAACACCAGACTCAGCAGATGCTTCAAGCACTGCTGACCAGACCACACTTTCCACACAGATTTAGCGGAGTATCATACTCAGCTGACAAACTCAGCAAGCATAGTTTAAGTCACGGTTATAAATCTCCACATTGACTTCAACTTCATGCAAGCTGACCAGATGCACAACCAAGTGCCAGTTTTCCTCTTTGTCTTCAGATTTGAATACCTCAGCAGAACCCCACCTTCAGCTGAGTATTCCGGGATTCAGATGAACAAATTTGGATGTTCAACAAGTCCAGACACAACTAAAACTTGCCTCTTGGAACTGGTTTGATGAACATATCAGCAGGATAAACATCAGTGTTGATCTTCTCCACTCTTATCCTTCTCTCATTCCACAGGAAATGGTACTTAACATCAATGTTCTTGGTTATCTCATGATGAACCTGATCTTTAGCCAAAAATATTGCATGGAGATTGTCAGAATGCACCCTGGCTTGATCTTCATGTAGACTCAGATCATTGACTAGCCCTTTTAACTAGATTGCCTCATTTGTTGCTTCTGTCAGTGCCATATATTCTGCCTCACTGATAGATAATGTCATTGTACCCTGCAAAGTTGCCTTCTAACTTACCACAGAACCACCCAAAGTAAACACATAACCAGTCATAGATCTCATGCTGTCCACATCAGCAGCATAATCAGAATCACAATACCCTGTGACAAAATATTGAGTATCATCTCCATAAATGAGTCCAATATCAGATGTACCCCTAAGGTACCTAAACACCATTTTCACTGATTTCCAGTGTTCTTTTCCAGGTTGATCCATAAACCTGCTGACAACACTGACAGCCTGAGCAAAATCGGGCCTAGTATGGACCATGGCATACATTAAACTGCCCATTGGACTAGCAATGGAACCTTAGACATGTATTCTTCCTCTTCAGCTGACTGTGGTTTTAGGAAATTTATGTGGGAACGCAGCAGAATTTAAAATTTATTTCCTTTTAACCAGGAACGACTTCGTTTAAGCAACAAACAAATAAGTAGTAAACGAGAAAGTTACCTTGGATGATCTAAATGATCGAAGCTTTATCATTTACGATGGAGTAGTAGTGCACGGAGCCGCCCAAGCGTTCGGCCTCTACCGCTAGTCCGCACGAATAGCCCGTCGGAATCCCATCATGGTTTGCTACCAGAAAAACTCGGTTGCTAGACCAACCTTTTCTTTCTCTCTCTCTCAAAACTCTCTTTACAAAGCTCTCATTACTTCTAGTCAATTAGAACTCTTCTAATTGTGAATGATATAAAAGAGCTTGACACCCACCACACATTTATAGTGGTGTCTGTGATCCTAGTAGTCCCAATATGATTAGGAGAAGCTTCTTGGTAGATTGGGGGAGAAAGAAAACCTTTTACTAGTAAAATAAGGAAAATAAATATTCTAGATTTATCTCATTTAATCAATAATCCATATTAAATAAATCCAAGATATTGTCAATATCTAATATTGATTATCTTTATTATATTAACATAAATCAATTTACACATATGTGTAAATCTATAGTCATTAATGTCTAATATTAATATATGATAATACTATTAGTTAATTTGCACAATCCAAGTGTATCTTATATACTAATACATGCTCCCCACATAGCCATAAATTGGCATCCGGAAAATTCTTAATTAATATAATACCATGATTAATTAATTTGCAAAATGCATGTATATCATAAAAATATGTATATTTAATTTACATAAAAATATGTATATTTAAAATATATACAAATTAATTAATATGTATATATGTATATATATATATATATATATATATATATATATATATATATATATATATATATATATATATATATATATATATATTCGACATATACATAAAAATATGTACATTTAACTAATCAACATAATTAATATCTTGAATTTAATTTATTTAATATATAAATACCACCATATTAATTTACCACTATAGCACTTTATAGTAGAGATAAACTTTTCTTATTTGTTATCACTATAACCGCATTTTATCCGGCTAGATGTTCTTATGTGTGTGACCCAATAGGCTTCCGAATATGTTGGTCGTAAGCATAAAGTGCTTTACTAAAATACCTTCACACCTAACGATCATGGATAACATCTAGCAACACATCCACGACCCCAGTCATCGGAAAAGAGTCAAATGCAATGACTACTACCTTTCATGTGAAACGGTTACTATGTAAGTATAATCCAATCGCTGTTACAATATCCATACGGTCATACGCCGAGTGTCAATGCATCAATGACCGTATCTTATAATCTGGATATCATGCTCTCTCGAAGTAACTCATTTACTTCAACTTTGCAAAGATTCACGAGTAAGACATTCCTTATAAGTAGGCCCTTTTCGGATATTTGCTCTAATCATTGGATCGTGATTTCGGACGAGCAACATGAATCCTACGCATGCTTCAAGATCACACCCAATCACTACCGCATGATCGCCCCATGGCTAGGGGAAACCTCAATTGTGTCAAATTATGACAATCTACACCGTGATGTCATGAAGACTCCGGTCTTAGGATAATTACACAACTGCCACATAGTGCGATGCTTATTAAAGTAAGTGGGTCAGTCTAACGTATGCATTCTCTAATACATGTCCAAGTACAGTCCAAGGGTCTATACACTTTGATAGATGAGATATATCCCTATCTTCAAAAAGATTGAAGACATCTAATACATGCTAGTCTAATCATACTATCAATGCCCCATTTGACACCACATACGACTAGAGAATTTTAAAGTGAGTCGGGATCTCATCAACCATAATCACCATTATGATTTCTCTTTCACAGTTTGACAATAGGGACATTATTATATAACAATATCGTAACTGGTCCATTAAACTAACAAATATCTAATATATGTATAAACATAAAAAAAATAGTAGAAATGTTCCAACCCGGTCGGATCCAGTCCAACCCGATTGGGTTTAGGACACTATTTCAACAATCTGCCACTTGGCCTAAAACCAATCACTCGTACACACGAGACCAAGTTGAAACACAAGAATCTCATGCAATACTTGCGGCTAACTCTAAGCGTGAACGGATCACTATCCGTGGGGACTCAAACTATCTTCATATCATGCTCCAAATGATCAAGTCAAAAGGAACCGCCTAAACACACACATGAATCTCTGACGAGACCCTGGTCCTTACTTCAAGCTATATAGTAAAAAGGGAAGAACCGTACAAGGTTCATGAATGAACCTCTTAGATCCATGTACTGCTTCTGCTGCTCCTCTAAGGAAATACTGTGTTTTGGCTCAGTTGTAGTATCTACAGTGATCTTTAGCTTAGAACATTTCCATCTCACTGTATCAGTTAATCAAAGTGACTACAAACTCAGACTGTAGCTCCCACTATCTTCATAAGATTAGGGTATACATCTGTATGTCTATGTTTATTTGATTCCACGTTTCAAGAAACTAGGAACCCGCCCTTAACACTTTTAAGGATATTCTCAACATGTACTATATTTACTTTCATACTTGCTCATTACTTTTCATGAAGTATGAACATCGGGTTTAACTCAAAATTATTGAAGAAGCAAGGGACCTTCCATAAGTATCATCTTTCACCTTATCTTTTAGGACCAGCGTCCTATCATAGATAGACTCCGAGAACACTGGCTAGTGTTTCCCGGCGTGGTCTATGCCAAACTCCTTTAGAATCTCATCTATGCAGGTTAACTGTTATAACAAAGCAGTATCAAATCCTATCAATATAGATCCTTATTTCCAAACTAAGAACTGCTACTTTCAGGAACTTTTGTAAAGACCATGAACTACCAAACATTAATTGACTGTGACATAGGGTGTTGATTCCGAGAAGGATATCCAATACCTTGCTCAAAAACTGTAACACTCCCACTGACTCTTTTGCACATCGGGATCATCTCCACTTTTTGATCCAATCAAACTCATTTGATTCTCAAAGTAAAGAACTCATACATAGAAACTTGTTTGAGTCCACAAATGGATCTCACAGGCTTACGCATCACATTATCATCGTCTATGAACATTAAGCCACTGGCCTAACATTTTCAACAATAGCATACAGCCATGATACGTAGCTACAACAAGCACTATCTGAATAGATTTAAGCACAACTGGCAGCCAGAAGGTAATTACAAGGTTTTGACCATATAGCCTTTAGCCATCAACTCAGCTTAACTAGTAATCGCATTACCTTTCATGTTTGTCTTTCATAAAGACCTACTACACCTCTCAGAGACATTTCCTTCAGGTAAGACTGACCAGGTTCATAACCCGTTCGTCACTCATGGAATCTAATTCAAATACTACGGCTCCAAGCCATATCTCTTAATCTTGCCTTTCAAGCATTCCTGCATAAGTCGTGAGATCTTCATTCTTCAAGATGAACGTACCAATAGCCCTTTCAGGCATGTGGTTATCTGTAGACTCACAGAATGCTTGTGTGCACCGAGCAGTGTCCTGCACCTCGTCACTGTCCGGTGCCTGCTCATGTTCCAATGGTTGAATATCTCTTTGTGGTTCTCAAACTCTTTTGAGATCTCAATTTACTCCCACTCTTTTTTTAGGAAGAAACACCTCCTCTAGAAGACAGAATGTTTGGAGGAAAACACCTTTTGCTCCACGCGCAAGTAAATAATATTTAGAGTTCTTGCTAAGGTATTCCACAAAGTTGCATATGTCATACTAAGCTCCAAGTCTTTCAGACATTGCCTGTTCGCTAGAAGCTCGACAACCCTAAATCATCGGTTAAGATGGATTTGTAGTTGTCGTCTTCCATATCTGATATGGAATTTATTCAACCTTTATTCTTCAGAACTCGGTTAAGTATATGTATTGTATAAGGGCATTATACCGAAACAGGAAAGGGATACTGTGCATGGCTTACTTCGCATCTTTATCATATAAAGTGCTATTTTCATTTTAGAAACACAATCTAATTGCCTATCCAAAAATGGCATCCCTCAAGGAAGAATCTGATTTCTTTTTAGAAAACTTCTGAAACACCCTTCAGGTATTAATTTCTTCAATCAATTGAAGATCAATTCCTAAGTAGCTCATCAAACTCATATTCATACTAGCTCAAACTTTTCGGGCTTTCCGAATTGTGTACTTCACTATGTATATTCAACTATTTCTACAAATAGTCATAGAGATTAATAAGACATCATTTTTGGCATTAAATGTCTTAAGCCAACAAACATCGGTATGTTTAGGCTTTAGGCAATTTTCTAGAATTTATAACCTTTTTCATAAAAGGGTATTTTACTCACCTTTGGATAAGATACGTACTACCCACATGATTCATCATCACATAGTTCAGACATCATCAGAATGACATTTGATTACACGTTTCTCTTCCACAGGGACTGTGTTTAGAACAACCACAAAATATTAAGGATAACAACCATACAAATATTTGGTTGAGATGTTATCATCTATATCAACTATATAGTGACACCGATCTAGTATGTTAGATTTAGTGACCGTTCAACTTTATCGGAATAACATATATTCCTTACTTTTGAATATGTCTACTAAATCCTAACAAATAACTGAACTGGTGTTCTTCATAAGAACCGGAACACAATAACATTTATTTAATTCCTTTTGCAGTTTACTAGACTCATAATATTATATGGTAAATGTCGCAACGCTTGCTTCACTTTCCATATCTTTGAATATTCTCAGATTTAATCTTTTAATTTAATCATACTCCAAAGATATCATATGTCTAAGAGTTGACTTAGACAGATTTATCTCAACTCGTTTGCTTAGAATGAAGACTTCGATAAGTTGTCTATTTAAGCATATGACCTAACTTTTCTTTTAATCCTTTAAACACACGTGAATATTTCTTAGTTTAGTCTTCGTAAGACTAAAGAAAAATCAAGAGAGCTCTATCTTTAATCTTCTTTCATAAAGAAAATCTGAAGTCTATTAAATGGTTTATTAACCTTTTGAATCATATTCAAAATATGAACCATTTTAAACAACCTTCAAGAAATGATTAAAGAATTAAGTCGATACTTAAATCTTACAAATTTGAAAAAAACCTTTCAAAAATTCGTTGTGGTCCTTCTCATTCAACACATCTAATGTTCGAATTTAATTGTCATCGTAAGATAGAATGGCCCACTGGATATCGTCGTGTCCAATATTTGATTAATTCGTTGAAACTAATTTCAAATGATTTAATCACATCATGAGATTCCATTTTTGATTAGTAATTAAATTCTAGAGCACTCCAATCAAATATGTAGTCTCATTGTCTCTAACTACCAAAACGTAGTTGCTCGTGTCATTGTTTATTTTAAAATGATTAAAATTACTTAACTATACTTGAGCATGTTTCTCAAAAAGTAACAGTCATTAAGATGGTTTAAGCAATCGAGAATAAAAACATAGAAATAAAAGTTTAGTAGAAAACTTGTTGGTCCTAGAGAAGGGTAAAACTATAGTCAGAGGGGGGGTGAATGACTATAGTGGAGTTTCAAAAACTTTTCTTATATTTAAAAGCTTTTGGGCAGCGGATAAGTCCCTTCTTAAAATGTGGTTTCAAAGTAGATTATGCAGTCATAGATATATGATATAATATAAGCAATTAAATAAATGCAGTAAGTTAAATTGCTGAAAGTAAATTGACACGAAGGTTTATAGTGGTTCAGGGTGGTGTAATCACTTAATCCACTCTTCTCCTGTGATGATTGGAGGAATTCACTATTGTTTTCACAGATACAATAGTCTGATTGTCCTTGGCTACACAAGCTTCACAATCTCTCAAGACTATCACTCCCTGACTTCAGAAGCTTCAGTGACTCAGTCTATTTCACTGCTCCTTGGGAACAAGTCCTTCAGCAGCTATCACAAACACAACTCCTTCTCAGATGGCTCTGATTCAGTTGCTTGATTGAAGTGAATTAGATTCAAAAAACTTGTTGATCTAACTCAATGCTTGATGTTGGAATTATGGTTCTCAGTTTTGAGTTGATCACTAGATGATTCTTTTTCAGTACAGATAGAAGGCTTTGCACTTTCACAGAGTTTTTGCTCAGATTCAATCATTCTCTCTTGTATCTTTTCTTGTCTGTCAATGCCTTCTATTTATAGCCTTGATAATCCTTGATTTGAATTTCCGTCCGTTGGCTATATTAATGAGGCGAATAATCCTTGATTTTATTTTTGATTCCCCCTTAATTATATTCTCATTGATTTCAGTGATCGGATTTTTCTTCAAACGTTTATCAGAAAATTCGTCCTTAATGGATCCTCTATTGATTGTGCATTTAATGCTTGATCCTCTCAGATCTTTTTTAACTTCAAAATCTGATCAAGTAAGGTTTACTTGGCGTTCTCTCCTAACAGTTAAGTGGTATCGACTTTGCCGTTTAGATCTTCCTTCACTTCTTTGTCTTCACTTAGCTGATAGTCAGTTCACTTTGCCGATTCACTGTTTCCTTCATTCTTTTAGGTTCAGGAGAATCTTTGTACTTCAATGATCTTTGATTTGTGTGAGATCAGTGTACACCATATTTAAACATTAAGTTTTATCACTTGGAATGTAACTTAGACTTATCCAAGGTCATCACAGACTTCCTTGGTTATAAGTCAGACCATAATGTCTTCATGCTTCTCTGCTGGTACTTGAAGGGCTTCACTCTGCCGAATATCTGTTCTTACTTAGCCGTCCTACCAACTAGTACAATACTTGTCTGACTTAACTTATACAACATGTCAGACTCTAAGTAAAGACTTATACAGAGAATTCTAACTTATTTCAGGCTTGCTATAACAGCTAGTATGTCCATCATCAAAACATAATAAAATGTTCCTAATAATTTCCCCCTTTTTGATGATGCCAAAACCCTCATAAGCCTGAACATAAGTATACCAAAATTTTTCATAATAAACACTGGAATAAAACTCAACAATTTTATTCATCCATTTAGGGGCCGTAGGAAATATAAGTTCAAAACATATTCAAAGTACAGTAATTATATTTTAATTCAGCATTGCACCTCTTGAATTATATGGTCTGAACCTCCTTTATATCTTTCCAATCAATTTCCGGGAACTTCCGCTTCCAGTATGCCATAGCAGTGTACTCAGAGACTCCATGAAATATTCTCTTGGCAAAGAGTCTGTTAAAATTAGGCATAGTCTCATTTGCCCTAGGTTCTCCAAAATATTTCTCAAGTCTATCCCTAGCTTCAGCAATGTATGAGTCAGCAAACTTGAGATTTTTGTACAGATCCCATTGGTCTTGTTTGTTCATTCTCCCCATAGGGTTGAAGAATTCTACCATATAGTTGAATCTTCTTGTTGCTCACTTGGTAAATCTTCTGGTCCTTTTGCAGAGAGTGGTATGGCTGTACTTGGTCTGCTGGTACCAACATTTTGCTTAAGAGATGCATGTTGTCTTTTAACATCATTGTACATTTTGGCCATATCAACTCTCATTTTTTCATCTTGATAGCTTAGCCAGACTGCCCATGCTTCATCTTGCATTTGGTTTGGGTACAGACCTTCTTGGACTCTGAAGAATTCTCTTACCCTATCTCGTACTTCAGCCTCATATTCTTGCCAGTTTCTGTGGGTTGGGAAACTTCTTTTCGCTCTGCTCGTACCGGTTCTGTGTTGACTTGCTGATCTCCTTTGCAGATTTTATCCAGGTCTTTGCTGACTACCTGATCTATCTCTATCATAATCTCTTCTTTGAATGGGATGAGGGAAACCTATGCAAGGTTCATTTGATATCTTTTCCCTCTCCTCTCTTGCATTTCTAAGCTGCTCTTTAGCTTCATTTCGAATTCTCAGTTCCCTGTCCCTTGCTCTTAGCTGCTCCTCAGTAAAATTTGGGGGTCTAACTGTTGATCCTTCAGGCTTATCTCCTATTTCCCCCTCTTTGGTAGCATCATCCCTCTGTTGGAGTAAGATGCTATTTGTAGCCTCTGCTGTACCAATCAGAGTATCTAATTTTGACTCAATGGATGTGAATTTGTTGTCATGGTCAATTAGCTTCTCTGTTACACTTCGGAATCTGTTACCAAATGCCAATGCCATTGAATCATTTTCTTGAGAGATGTGTTGTCTGAGACCTGCAAGGTTGTTGGTGATATTTATGTTTAGCTGTCTCATCAAGTCACCTTGTCTTTGCACAACAATGTTTTGTGCGTCAATGTATTCAGCAATAGCCTGAAATCTTTCTCTATGGAGTGTCTTTCATCTTTAAATGCCATAGTCATGGATCTGAGATACATTGCTTGTTGTTCCAGTTCCTCAGCCAGCCGATCTGCTGCCTTTTCAAAGGCCTCATTTGTTATGCCAGAGTTGAGTAAGTTTGTGACGGATGTCGGCTGGTTCCGGTAATGTTTGTTGTCCTATGTCTTGATGTTGAGTAACATCTACACCAGCTTCTACTTCTTCAAGGACTTGAGTAGAAGTGAATTGTGGTGCAGTACTGTCTCTTATTCCCCCTTGCTCTGTGCTGGGAATTGCCTTGACTGGTGTTGCAGCAGCTGAGCCAGTGTCCAACACTGTTGTAGGGTCGGCCAGAATGTCAACGGATAGTGGCTGATGTGTTGTCTTAGCTGGTGAGGTTGGCTTTTTTGATGCATGTGTTTGTAGTAAAGCTCTTAAAAGAATGTTATCATCAATTGCATCAGCTATTTGTTCATCCTTTTTGTCTTGGCCATCAGTAGTATCCTTTGGATCATTTCCATCGCCATTTTGATCAGCACCATCATCATCATTGTGATCATCACCATCATCATCATCATGGTTATCACTTTCATCAGCTGATTCATCACTTTCTTTGTTAGAGGGTGGATGTATCTTTGTTGTATCTGCATCAACCATATCCCAGAGTGTATCTTATCTGCACAATCCAAGTGTATCTTATATACTAATACATGCTCCCCACATAGCCATAAATTGGCATCCGGAAAATTCTTAATTAATATAATACCATGATTAATTAATTTGCAAAATGCATGTATATCATAAAAAAATATGTATATTTAATTTACATAAAAAATATGTATATTTAAAAATATATACAAATTAATTAATATGTATATATGTATATATATATATATATATATATATATATATATATATATATATATATATATATATATATATATATTATACATATACATAAAAATATGTACATTTAACTAATCAACATAATTAATATCTTGAATTTAATTTATTTAATATATAAATACCACCGTATTAATTTACCACTATAGCACTTTATAGTAGAGATAAACTTTTCTTATTTGTTATCACTATAACCGCATTTTATCCGGCTAGATGTTCTTATGTGTGTGACCCAATAGGCTTCCGAATATGTTGGTCGTAAGCATAAAGTGCTTTACTAAAATACCTTCACACCTAACGATCATGGATAACGTCTAGCAACACGTCCACGACCCCAGTCATCGGAAAAGAGTCAGATGCAATGACTACTACCTTTCATGTGAAACGGTTCCTATGTAAGTATAATCCTATCGCTGTTACAATATCCATACGGTCATACGCCGAGTGTCAATGCATCAATGACCGTATCTTATAATCTGGATATCATGCTCTCTCGAAGTAACTCATTTACTTCAACTTTGCAAAGATTCACGAGAGTAAGACATTCCTTATAAGTAGGCCCTTTCGGATAATTGCTCCTAATCATTGGATACGTGATTTCTGGACGAGCAACATGAATCCTACGCATGCTTCAGTATCACACCCAATCACTACCGCATGATCGCCCCATGGCTAGGGAAACCTCAATTGTGTCAAATTATGACAATCTACACCGTGATGTCATGAACACTCCGGTCTTAGGATAATTACACAACTGCCACATAGTGCGATGCTTATTAAAGTAAGTGGGTCAGTCTAACGTATGCATTCTCTAATACATGTCCAAGTACAGTCCAAGTGTCTATACACTTTGATAGATGAGATATATCCCTATCTTCAAAAAGATTGAAGACATCTAATACATGCTAGTCTAATCATACTATCAATGCCCCATTTGACACCACATACGACTAGAGAATTTTAAAGTGAGTCGGGATCTCATCAACCATAATCACCATTATGATTTCTCTTTCACAGTTTGACACTAGGGACATTATTATATAACAATATCGTAACTGGTCCATTAAACGAACAAATATCTAATATATGTATAAACATAAAAAAAATAGTAGAAATGTTCCAACCCGGTCGGATCCAGTCCAACCCGATTGGGTTTAGGACACTATTTCAACAATCTGCCACTTGTCCTAAAACCAATCACTCGTACACACGAGACCAAGTTGAAACACAAGAATCTCATGCAATACTTGCGGCTAACTCTAAGTGTTAACGGATCACTATCCGTGGGGACTCAAACTATCTTCATATCATGCTCCAAATGATCAAGTCAAAAGGAACCGCCTAAACACACACATGAATCTCTGACGAGACCCTGGTCCTTACTTCAAGCTATATAGTAAAGAGGGAAGAACCGTACAAGGTTCATGAATGAACCTCTTAGATCCATGTACTGCTCCCGCTGCTCCTCTAAGGAAATACTGTGTTTTGGCTCAGTTGTAGTATCTACAGTGATCTCTAGCTTAGAACATTTCCATCTCACTGTATCAGTAAATCAAAGTGACTACAAACTCAGACTGTAGCTCCCACTATCTTCATAAGATTAGGGTATACATCTGTATGTCTACGTTTATTTGATTCCACGTTTCAAGAAACTAGGAACCCGCCCTTAACACTTTTAAGGATATTCTCAACATATACTATATTTACTTTCATACTTGCTCATTACTTTTCATGAAGTATGAACATCGGGTTTAACTCAAAATTATTGAAGAAGCAAGGGACCTTCCATAAGTATCATCTTTCACCTTATCTTTTAGGACCGGCGTCCTATCATAGATAGACTCCGAGAACACTGGCTAGTGTTTCCCGGCGTGGTCTATGCCAAACTCCTTTAGCATCTCATCTATGCAGGTTAACTGTTATAACAAAGCAGTATCAAATCCTATCAATATAGATCCTTATTTCCAAAATAAGAACTGCTACTTTCAGGAACTTTTGTAAAGACCATGAACTACCAAACATTAATTGACTGTGACATAGGGTGTTGATTCCGAGAAGGATATCCAATACCTTGCTCAAAAACTGTAACACTCCCACTGACTCTTTTGCACATCGGGATCATCTCCACTTTTTGATCCAATCAAACTCATTTGATTCTCAAAGTAAAGAACTCATACAGAGAAACTTGTTTGAGTCCAAAAATGGATCTCACAGGCTTACGCATCACATTATCATCGTCTATGAACATTAAGCCACTGGCCTAACATTTTCAACAATAGCATATAGCCATGATACGTAGCTACAACAAGCACTATCTGAATAGATTTAAGCACAACTGGCAGCCAGAAGGTAATTACAAGGTTTTGACCATATAGCCTTTAGCCATCAACTCAGCTTAACTAGTAATCGCATTACCTTTCATGTTTGTCTTTCATAAAGACCAACTACACCTCTCAGAGACATTTCCTTCAGGTAAGACTGACCAGGTTCATAACCCGTTCGTCACTCATGGAATTTAATTCAAATACTACGGCTCCAAACCATATCTCTTAATCTTGCCTTTCAAGCATTCCTGCATAAGTCGCGAGATCTTCATTCTTCAAGATGAACGTACCAATAGCCCTTTCAGGCATGTGGTTATCTGTAGACTCACAGAATGCTTGTGTGCACCGAGCAGTGTCCTGCACCTCGTCACTGTGCGGTGCCTGCTCATGTTCCAATGGTTGAATATCTCTTTGTGGTTCTCAAACTCTTTTGAGATCTCAATTTACTCCCACTATTTTTTTTTGGAAGAAACACCTCCTCTAGAAGACATAATGTTTGGAGGCAAACACCTTTTGCTCCACGCGCAAGTAAATAATATTTAGAGTTCTTGCTAAGGTATTCCATAAAGTTGCATATGTCATACTAAGCTCCAAGTCTTTCAGACATTGCCTGTTCGCTAGAAGCTCGACAACCCTAAATCATCGGTTAAGATGGATTTGTAGTTGTCATCTTCCATATCTGATATGGAATTTATTCAACCTTTATTCTTCAGAACTCGGTTAAGTATATGTATTGTATAAGGGCATTATACCGAAACAGGAAAGGGATACTTTGCATGGCTTACTTCGCATCTTTATCATATAAAGTGCTATTTTCATTTTAGAAACACAATCTAATTGCCTATCCAAAAATGGCATCCCTCAAGGAAAAATCTGATTTCTTTTTAGACAACTTCTGAAACACCCTTCAGGTATTAATTTCTTCAATCAATTGAAGATCAATTCCTAAGTAGCTCATCAAACTCATATTCATACTAGCTCAAACTTTTCGGGCTTTCCGAATTGTTGTACTTCACTATGTATATTCAACTATTTCTACAAATAGTCATAGAGATTAATAAGACATCATTTTTGGCATTAAATGTCTTAAGCCAACAAACATCGGTATGTTTAGGCTTTAGGCAATTTTCTAGAATTTATAACCTTTTTCATAAAAGGGTATTTTACTCACCTTTGGATAAGATACATATTACCCACATGATTCATCATCACATAGTTCAGACATCATCAGAATGACATTTGATTACACGTTTCTCTTCCACAGGGACTGTGTTTAGAACAACCACAAAATATTAAGGATAACAGCCATACAAATATTTGGTTGAGATGTTATCATCTATAACAACTATATAGTGACACCGATCTAGTATGTTAGATTTAGTGACCGTTCAACTTTATCGGAATAACATATATTCCTTACTTTTGAATATGTCTACTAAATCCTAACAAATAACTGAACTGGTGTTCTTCATAAGAACCGGAACACAATAACATTTATTTAATTCCTTTTGCAGTTTACTAGACTCATAATATTATATGGTAAATGCGCAACGTTTGCTTCACTTTCCATATCTTTGAATATTCTGTATTTAATCTTTTTAATTTAATCATACTCCAAAGATATCATATGTCTAAGAGTTGACTTAGACAGATTTATCTCAACTCGTTTGCTTAGAATGAAGACTTCGATAAGTTGTCTATTTAAGCATATGACCTAACTTTTCTTTTAATCCTTTAAACACACGTGAATATTTCTTAGTTTAGTCTTCGTAAGACTAAAGAAAAATCACGAGAGCTCTATCTTTAATCTTCTTTCATAAAGAAAATCTGAAGTCTATTAAATGGTTTATTAACCTTTTGAATCATATTCAAAATATGAACCATTTTAAACAACCTTCAAGAAATGATTAAAGAATTAAGTCGATACTTAAATCTTACAAATTTGAAAAAAAACCTTTCAAAAATTCGTTGTGGTCCTTCTCATTCAACACATCTAATGTTCGAATTTAATTGTCATCGTAGGATAGAATGGCCCACTGGATATCGTCGTGTCCAATATTTGATTAATTCGTTGAAACTAATTTCAAATGATTTAATCACATCATGAGATTCCATTTTTGATTAGTAATTAAATTCTAGAGCACTCCAATCAAATATGTAGTCTCATTGTCTCTAACTACCAAAACGTAGTTGCTCGTGTCATTGCTTATTTTAAAATGATTAAAATTACTTAACTATACTTGAGCATGTTTCTAAAAAAGTAACAGTCATTAAGATGGTTTAAGCAATCGAGAATAAAAACATAGAAATAAAAGTTTAGTAGAAAACTCGTTGGTCCTAGAGAAGGGTAAAACTATAGTCAGAGGGGGGGGGGGGGTGAATGACTATAGTGGAGTTTCAAAAACTTTTCTTATATTTAAAAGCTTTTGGGCAGCGGATAAGTCCCTTCTTAAAATGTGGTTTCAAAGTAGATTATGCAGTCACAGATATATGATATAATATAAGCAATTAAATAAATGCAGTAAGTTAAATTGCTGAAAGTAAATTGACACGAAGGTTTATAGTGGTTCAGGGTGGTGTAATAACTTAATCCACTCTTCTCCTGTGATGATTGGAGGAATTCACTATTGTTTTCACAGATACAATAGCCTGATTGTCCTTGGCTACACAAGCTTCACAATCTCTCAAGACTATCACTCCCTGACTTCAGAAGCTTCAGTGACTCAGTCTATTTCACTGCTCCTTGGGAACAAGTCCTTCAGCAGCTATCACAAACACAACTCCTTCTCAGATGGCTCTGATTCAGTTGCTTGATTGAACTGAATTAGATTCAAAAAACTTGTTGATCTAACTCAATGCTTGATGTTGGAATTATGGTTCTCAGTTTTGAGTTGATCACTAGATGATTCTTTTTCAGTACAGATAGAAGGCTTTGCACTTTCACAGAGTTTTTGCTCAGATTCAATCATTCTCTCTTGTATCTTTTCTTGTCTGTCAATGCCTTCTATTTATAGCCTTGATAATCCTTGATTTGAATTTCAGTCCGTTGGCTATATTAATGAGGCGAATAATCCTTGATTTTATTCTTGATTCTCCCTTAATTATATTCTCCTTGATTTCAGTGATCGGATTTTTCTTCAAACGTTTATCAGAAAATTCGTCCTTAATGGATCCTCTATTGATTGTGCATTTAATGCTTGATCCTCTGTATCTTTTTTTAACTTCAAAATCTGATCAAGTAAGGTTTACTTGGCCGTTCTCTGAACAGTTAAGTGACTGTCTGACTTTGCCGTTTAGATCTTCCTTCACTTCTTTGTCTTCACTTAGCTGATAGTCAGTTCACTTTGCCGATTCACCGTTTCCTTCATTCTTTTAGGTTCAGGAGAATCTTTGTACTTCAATGATCTTTGATTTGTGTGAGATCAGTGTACACCATATTTAAACATTAAGTTTTATCACTTGGAATGTAACTTAGACTTATCCAAGGTCATCACAGACTTCCTTGGTTATAAGTCAGACCATAATGTCTTCATGCTTCTCTGCTGGTACTTGAAGGGCTTCACTCTGCCGAATATCTGTTCTTACTTAGCCGTCCTACCAACTAGTACAATACTTGTCTGACTTAACTTATACAACATGTCAGACTCTAAGTAAAGACTTATACAGAGAATTCTAATTTATTTCAGGCTTGCTATAACAGCTAGTATGTCCATCATCAAAACATAATAAAATGTTCCTAATAATTTCCCCCTTTTTGATGATGCCAAAACCCTCATAAGCCTGAACATAAGTATACCAAAATTTTTCATAATAAACACTGGAATAAAACTCAACAATTTTATTCATCCATTTAGGGGCCGTAGGAAATATAAGTTCAAAACATATTCAAAGTACATTAATTATATTTTAATTCAGCATTGCACCTCTTGAATTATATGGTCTGAACCTCCTTTATATCTTTCCAATCAATTTCCGGGAACTTCCGCTTCCAGTATGCCATAGCAGTGTACTCAGAGACTCCATGAAATATTCTCTTGGCAAAGAGTCTGTTAAAATTAGGCATAGTCTCATTTGCCCTAGGTTCTCCAAAATATTTCTCAAGTCTATCCCTAGCTTCAGCAATGTATGAGTCAGCAAACTTGAGATTTTTGTACAGATCCCATTGGTCTTGTTTGTTCATTCTCCCCATAGGGTTGAAGAATTTTACCATGTAGTTGAATCTTCTTGTTGCTCACTTGGTAAATCTTCTGGTCCTTATGCAGAGAGTGGTATGGCTGTACTTCGTCTGCTGGTACCAACATTTTGCTTAAGAGATGCATGTTGTCTTTTAACATCATTGTACATTTTGGCCATATCAACTCTCATTTTTTCATCTTGATGCTTAGCCAAACTGCCCATGCTTCATCTTGCGTTTGGTTTGGATACATACCTTCTTGGACTCTGAAGAATTCTCTTACCCTATCTCGTACTTCAGCCTCATATTCTTGCCAGTTTCTGTGGGTTGGAAACTTCTTTTCGCTCTGCTCGTACCGGTTCTGTGTTGACTTGCTGATCTCCTTTGCTTTGATTTTATCCAGTCTTTCTTGACTACTGATCTATCTCAGATCATCATCTCTTCTTTGAATGGGATAAGGGAAACCTATGCAAGGTTCATTTGATATCTTTTCCCTCTCCTCTGTTGCATTTCTTAGCTGCTCTTTAGCTTCATTTCGAATTCTCAGTTCCCTGTCCCTTGCTCTTAGCTGCTCCTCAGTAAAATTTGGGGGTCGAACTGTTGATCCTTCAGGCTTATCTCATATTTCCCCCTCTTTGGCAGCATCATCCCTCTGTTGGAGTAAGATGCTATTTGTAGCCTCTGCTGTACCAATCAGAGTATCTAATTTTGATCAATGGATGTGAATTTGTTGTCATGGTCAATTAGCTTCTCTGTTACACTTCGGAATCTGTTACCAAATGCCAATGCCATTGAATCATTTTCTTGAGAGATGTGTTGTCTGAGACCTGCAAGGTTGTTGGTGATATTTATGTTTAGCTGTCTCATCAAGTCACCTTGTCTTTGCACAACAATGTTTTGTGCGTCAATGTATTCAGCAATAGCCTGAAATCTTTCTCTATGGAGTGTCTTTCATCTTTAAATGCCATAGTCATGGATCTGAGATACATTGCTTGTTGTTCCAGTTCCTCAGCCAGCCGATCTGCTGCCTTTTCAAAGGCCTCATTTGTTATGCCAGAGTTGAGTAAGTTTGTGACGGATGTCGGCTGGTTCCGGTAATGTTTGTTGTCCTATGTCTTGATGTTGAGTAACATCTACACCAGCTTCTACTTGTTCAAGGACTTGAGTAGAAGTGAATTGTGGTGCAGTACTGTCTCTTATTCCCCCTTGCTCTGTGCTTTGGGAATTGCCTTGACTGGTGTTGCAGCAGCTGAGCCAGTGTCCAACACTGTTGTAGGTCGGCCAGAATGTCAACGGATAGTGGCTGATGTGTTGTCTTAGCTGGTGAGGTTGGCTTTTTTGATGCATGTGTTTGTAGTAAAGCTCTTAAAAGAATGTTATCATCAATTGCATCAGCTATTTGTTCATCCTTTTTGTCTTGGCCATCAGTAGTATCCTTTGGATCATTTCCATCGCCATTTTGATCAGCACCATCATCATCATTGTGATCATCACCATCATCATCATCATGGTTATCACTTTCATCAGCTGATTCATCACTTTCTTTGTTAGAGGGTGGATGTATCTTTGTTGTATCTGCATCAACCATATCCCGGAGTGGTGACTCATCAAATACACCAACCAGGGTTGTTATCCCAAGAAAATTAGAAAACCAAGCCTCCTCAGTAAGCATGCGTTCTGAGTCTTGAAGCTGAATTCTGGAATCACCTTCCTTTATTCAAGATATGCTGCAATTCGATCATCAACATCATTTGCAGACAGCTGTGCCAGTTCTTCTGGAGTTTCTTCATCATCATCTCCAGTGTCTCCTGCAACCTTCTCATTTTGAGGTTGTTCATCCTCACTTCCACTTTTTGCCTCTGGTTGATTTGCCGTTACTTCAGAATCCTCTCATTCTTCATCAATTAACTTTCCAGAATCTTCCTTGTTCAAATTTCTTTGAACCTTCTGCTTTTTTCTTTGGCTAGAAATGTGTTTTGTAGTTTGCTTTCTCCTCCCTCCTACTGCTTGCTTTTGCTGTTTGACATAGGTAAACATGGTTTTGGATTCATGCAACTTATGGAGTTGGACAACTGGTACATTCAAACATTGCAAAAGATAGTGTTGTTGAATCCCATAGGATTTCTTTTCCTAGAAGATCCCCTTTTTCTTCTTTCCTTCTGCTAATCCTTTTTTAGCAGCGGTTGCCTCTCCCTGGATTTGTTCTTCGATTCTCAGGAAGAAATAAGTTGCCCAATTAAACTCCAGACTGTGATAGATGATTACCATAAGACGCATTCTGACCTCTGTCATGGCATTGTTTGCCCCTAACTTTCCTTCAATTGTTTTTCCAACTAAGGCACTGAATTCATCGAAGGATTTCTTCAAGGCAGATCTAAGACAGTTGAATTTCTTAGGGCCTGGGTTTTCCGTTTTAGCGATTGTATCCTGAGTTCGTCCAAGTTTTGTAGAAACGAGCCACTTTTCCTGGCCTTATTTGAAAGTTTGAGGTGTTTGCGAATTACCTTCGCTGTAATGACCACTTCTGTGCCGTTGACAGATGCAACGATTTTGTCTTCCTCCCATTCGTCACCTTCTTCTGCAAGGAGCCCAAAGACATATTTTGCAGTCTTCCAGAAAGAGATAAGACTTTCATAGCAAATTTCGGTGATTGGAGGATATAGAAAAGTCGATAATCTTAGGTTTTTGCATCCAGTTGCCAGTTTTTGTGCGTCTTCATCATTTCCACATAGCTTTAAGTAGTGTTCATCTTGAAAGAACGACCCAGTGGCAATTGATTTCTCATATTGTTTTCCAATTTGAGTGGTTGAAGAGGATGAGGCCATTGTTTGAGATTTGAGAGAAAGCTTTGATTTTGTAGTGAGAAAATAGGGTTTATGATTTACAAAAGAGCGTAAAGAATTCTGAAAAATCACTAAGTGTGGTTTATATATGATGATTTGAGTAGTGTGAACGTGGTTGAATATGGAAGGATTTTGTGACGTAATGGCGTGATTTTATGTATATAAATCACGGGATTTGAGTATAGTGGGGGAGTGGATTGAGGTAAGTAATGATATATCCCGGGAATCGAGGCGTTTGTAATTCAAAAGTAATACAGTTACCTCCAAGATTATAAATTGATCTCCACGTGTGTAATCTTCCATAGTATAATCCTGCATAACTTCTTGATTTTCCATGTATATAAAGTTGATTTAGTTCACACTTTATTTTGCCGTTGACTCTAATATATTTTTCGGTAGAGTGACTTGGCTAGTCACTAAGCCGGTGTAGTGACTTTTTCACTGAGCTGCTGTATATAAATGTTCCTAACAATCAGTGAAGTTGACTTAGCTGAGTACCAGTGCCTTACCTGCTACATCTCCTATAATGGCAAAGGTTTAATCAGCTGGTGAAGTCACTTAGCTGATTACTCAAGTTAGCCGCTCTTTAGTCAATTTCTATCATTCCCAACTTAGTTTTCAGCTTACTAAATCTTTCATGGCTGAGTGGTTATGTGAAGATGTCAGCCAATTGATCTTCGATGAAGTATGTATCTTAGTATGACATCTCTTTACTCAACAGGATCTATGATGAAATGATGTCTTACATCAATATGTTTGGTTCTTGAGTGTAAGGAGTTGGATCTTGTGCAGGTACAAACTTAGGACCAATTCTGGCACTAGGTTCGATAACCTTCTGGATCCACTCTTATTGGATTGTTGAGTTTCAAATCCAAGACCTGTTCTATCACCATAAGGTTTTCCAGATTTGAAAGCAGTGGTGGAAGAAGATTGTTCAGCAGACTCAGTAGCTACTGAATGTACAGCAGACTTATGTTGATTCTGTCCAACCTCTTTTTCCTTTCCTTTGAGAATCCTTAATTCAGCTTTTAATCTTTCAACTTCCAATTGAAGAGCCTCTTTTTCAGCCTTCACAATCTCATAACCAGATTGTATTATCCTTAGTTGATTAAGGATGGCATCTAAAGTTTCTTCATTGTCAGAATTTTTTGGATTTGAACCACAAGTTGATTCACAATCACTTCCAGCAGGAGTGTTACTTGATACAGAATTGTATACCTCCTCTGTTTCATCCATATTTGCCATCAAAGCATAATCATCCATGTCAGCAACAAGTGCAGTGTCATCAGATTCATTTCCTTTTTCTGATTCTACTTCATACCCTAATTCATCTTCAGCAACCATAGCCTTCTTGCCATGTCTTCTTTATTGACTTTTGGTCTTCAGTAGGTCTGGACAGTCAGGTCTGAAATGTCCAGGCTTCTTTCAATTGAAGCAAAGATAATCAGGTTCTTTTCTTTGTTTTAACTCAGGACAGTCAGGTTTGAAGTGTCCTGGTTTCTTGCAATGAAAGCACAAATAGTCATTGTCTTTCTTTGGATCATCCTTCTTCTTTTCACTAGATCTCTTTGTAAAATTCCTTGAAGAACTTTTTCCAGTCTTCATCATTCTGATTTTCTTGCTCAGTAGGGCAATCTGCTCTTGCATCTCATCCAGCAGATCATCTTGAGCTCCTGATGTCTCTTCTTGATGTTTAGCAGCCAATGAAGTTGTCTTTGGTTCTTCCTTTTCAGTGGTAGGAACCAATCTCTTGCTTTCTCATTTCTTCTATGTCAGTAACCTTCATCTCCCAAACTTCTTTGTCAGGTAATGCCTCCAAGATTTTTGAGTTGATTTCTTCTTTTGAGTAACTTACACTCAGCAGGGTAAGTTCATCCAGGATAGCATTGAATCTTGATTCCATTTGCTCAATGGTTTCATTTGGTAGCATCTTGAACTTTTGAAACTTCTTTTTGGCCACACTAATTTTGTTTTTCTTGATTGCATCAGTGCCTTCATAGATTAACTGTATCTTGTCCCAAAGTTCCTTTGCAGTTTTGCAATCTTTCACCTTCATTTACATATTGCTATCCAAGGTTCTGTATATGATATCAATAGCAATGTTGTTCAAGTTTGCTCTCTTTCTATCATCAGCAGTCCATTCCTTTTTTGGCTTTGAAATGTACTGTGTCTCATCTCCCACTGTTATTGACTTGGTAATCTCCAGTGGTCCATCTGTTAGCACATCCATCATTTCATCGTGAGTTGCATCTAGAAAAGCCCGCATACGACGTTTATACTCATCAAATCGATCTACAGAACACATCAACATTGTTCTAGCATACTGGTTGTTATCCATGATGCAAAGCTTTGAAAATCAGTAACTTGAAAAAGTTTTCAAAGTATTTTCACAAGTACAACAAGTAGGATTACTTTAGAACAGAAGCACTGCTCCGATACCAATTGTTGGTCCCTTGAAAAGGCTTTGGTTAAGTTTAGAGAGGGGGGGGGTGAATAAACTTAACACTTAAAACTTTTGGAGTTAACAAACTCAGCAACTTCAAAGACTGACTGCGATACCTCGATGTCTGGCGATACCTCAAAGAGTCTCTTTGACACTCGATGAGTCCGCTCCTTTGTTGAGTTTACTGAATTTGTGCAGTGGAATATATCAAAATTAAGCCTTGTTACTTGTTGTTAAAATATGATACCAAGTATTAGATACTCAGTAGTGTATGTGTGTGAGATCAGTTTCTAGGTTCAGTAGATTGATGTGCTAGATAAACTAGATGCAGAAAGTAAATGCAGAAAGGTAAGTAGACAGATTTTAAGTGGTTCCAGGTGGTGTAATCACAGTCACCCACTCTTCTCTGTGATGTTTGGAGGTAATTCACTAGAGATCTTTGAGATAGCGATTACAAAAATCCCTAAGATGCTTGTCCTTCACCAATAAATATGGCTTCACAAAGCTGGACACTTGGAATAGGTAGGATTGTTGCTCCAAAGTCTTCCACTTGGTCCTTGAAGGGTAGGATTGCCTCTTCACCAAACTCACCACAAACAACGATCTTTCACACCCAACAGATGCTTCACTGTCTTCAGTAGATTCTTATAAAAGAAAGTTTGAATCAAGTAAGTGATTCAGCTTTCAGCAGCTTGATCAGGATGATATGATCAGCAGCTTGAGGTCTTCAAGTGTGTAAACTTGCTGTAGCTTGAATGTAGATTATACTTGAAGAATTTCTCTGGATCAGTAGCTTTATGCTCAGTAGGGTCAACAGGGTGTTTTTCTTGATTTAATTCTAATTGCTCAAGACAGATTCTCAATTTTCATCACTTGTATCTGAATTAGGAGTCCTCTATTTATAGGTAGGAATCCTTGTGACATATGTTTGAAATTTCAAACATAGCCGTTCCAGATTTGTCCCATTTGACTTGCTTTTTCTGACTGTTCTAGGACTGACACTGTCAGAATCCTTTTTGACAGTATACAGTCTGTCCACTCATTGACTTGTATCCATTGGATAAAGGTCTGAATCATCCCAACGTCCCTTTAATCTTAACCATTGATTTGTTTGATAAAATCAAAGGTTGTTAGCTGTCCTTATCCATGTTTTCTTCCAATGTAACCTTTGAATAATTCGATGTATGTGTATCAGCAGGTTTCTGAGATAACAAGTCTGCGGATATGCTTATTAGTTAGCTGATCCATATTTTGCTAACTGTCTTTTATCTAACTTTTATTTATGAAGTTAGATTACACCATTTTGAACATAACTAAGTTCCAATCACCATCCAACTTATGGAACTTAGACCTTGTACACAAGGTATATGTAATCAGTTTAGGTCATCACAGACTTCCCTAAATTCTGATTGCATATCCTTGACTTTAATTACTAAGTTTGATCCCTTAGCCTTCATTTACTGAGCTTGAGCCCTCAGCCTTCAGTCTTCAGTAGGTTCCTGATAAGTCTACTGACTCAGCTACCCTACTGATCTAGACTAGCCTGCTGATATAAGTCAGATGACCATTTACAGTGCTTGTTTGATCAAACCTATACAAAGATCAAACTCTAATAAACCTATACATTTGATCTAGACATCTTTTTGCCTTTGCTCTATAACAGCTAGTCTGGCACTCATCACTAAAACATAAAATTAAGTCCAATAGATACCCTTAGTTTGTGACCCGCGGTTACGTCAGTTTGTATTCTAAACCGCAACTAGGAAAAGTCCATGATCATACAGGTTATTTTGTGCGCAGAATGTTGTGTATGTTTTACTTTATATGATATCGTAGTAATATGCATATAGTAGATGAGACCATAATCAAACAAAATTAATTGAGTGAATTAATTTAAAATTATTCCCACGACAAAAATCGAGCCAAAATTGTCTCCCAATATTATAATGACGGTGAAGAGCCCTTGTTCGGATCCAACTGATCGGCCCTCATCAGGAGTTGACCTATCCCAGGTATATCGTTATTATCGAGATATGATCGTTACGAGATCTCATGAATATTTGTGTTACGACTTGACTGGAATCTTGCGGTGATTGGCCCTTGTCAGGACCGTCTGATTTTAGAGACAAGGGGTTGACTATCTGTCACATAGAGATGTGAATCGTCAAAGAGTTGACTAGTCAACCACTGGGAGCCGCATGTGATGCGACTGGTAGGAGTACCCACCTTTCAAAATTATCTCGGTTGATCGGCCCTCGAGACAACTAGAAGGGATCCCAGCTACTAAGGAATTAATTAAGTTCTTAAAAGCCTTAGGAATAGTTGGCTAGTGGGAGTAAAAACCTTATAAAATTTTAAGTGCAAATTTAGGGTTTTTATACATGAATTTTTACTTATTCTATCTTTATTTATTGTTGTAGAAAATGTCAAACAAATTGAACCTTCGTTTTATCATCGACAATAAGCTTGACGAAACTAATTTTCTCGATTGGGAAAGAAACCTCAAAATCATTTGGAGGCACGAGAAGATAGGCTATGTCTTGGACGAGGCCCTACAGGAAGAGCCGCTGAGGGTTCGGCTGCAGATGCTGTCGAGAAGTATAACAAGCACTGTTCTGGCAGTACTGATGCTACTACATGTATCATGCTTGCTTCGATGACACCTAAACTGTAGAAACATCATGAGTCTATGGACGCCTACACAATCATGGTCCACCTAAAGGAACTCTATGCTTCTCAGTCTCGCACTGATAGGTACGATGTCTCGAAGGCCCTGTTTAGTTGTAAGATGGCATCTGGGACTGCTGTGGGGTCACACGTGCTTAAAATGATCGGGTACATAAAGAGGCTTGGGAAGCTGGGCCACAAGTTGGAACGAGAATTGAGTATTGACTAGATTCTACAATCTCTACCTGATTCATTCTCGCAGTTCGTGATGAATTATCACATGAACAAGATAGATTGATCCCTTGCGGAGTTATTGAACATGTTGAAGACTGCTGATGGCACTACGGGGAAGGGAAAGTAAGTGTTGCTGGTCACTTCTGTTAGGTGTAGTGCCCGAAAGACAATTATGTAATTGTTTTAGGACAGAATTAATAATTCATCTTATTATATGCATGTATGCTTATAATTAAGACACTACTGAAAATCCTAAGTACCTTGTTTATGTAATCACATAACTCAGTGTATGGCTATACACAAGAGGATTGAGTTAGTGAGATGTACTTAAAATTAACTTAGTCCGTAGCGTATATTAATCTGAGTACGGGTCTCAAGATTAATTTGCTAATAATGCGCCCAGAACACTTTAGGTGTGACAGTCTTATCCGGACTGTCGGTAATTGGGTACCTAGTGGGGCATTTATATATGATGATAATCATATAGGGCTGGACTGATTTGATTTGAGTTCTCGATATAATTCCGTAATCGAGATGTCTTATCGAATCACAAGATGATCATATATGGATTAATCTCAATCCTGAGGTGATCACAGACAACTGCTTAGACTAGGGTGGAGTTTGATGTGTTAGTAAGGATCACTTCGTAGTATGTGGTCCAACACTTCTCGTTGGCTCTATTCTGGAATGAGTGAGTAGTCCAGGCTTTATCACGATATATGGAATCCATTCCTTCCTCGGAAGTAGCTGACAGCCTCCTTATTTGTTAATCCTAGAAACTGATCGATCCCGGGAGTTCATATTATATTAGTTATGAACTAATTGATCACTAAGGGGTTAATGGTAAATAAGGATAAGAGGTTTCAAGAAGGGTCTACGGAGATATCCCGAATCAAAATGAACAGTCTATGGAGGATATATCCGTATGTAATGATTATATCAGTGGACGCTTTCGACTCATAGTTGAGTGTAAGTTATCTATATTCGATAGAGTTCAGTTTCGGGTTTATGGTGGTGTAATCCTGGAATTAATAGATTGAATATTATAGTTCGGTCTGACGAATAATATTATTTAATTTATTGTAGCTACTGAATATGGGTCCATGGTCCCCGACATGGCTCCTAATATAGCATATTTGTTTTCTCGTCGTTTCACCTTGATTATGATTAAATAGTTTGATTGGACTATTTAATTGATATGTGGATTAATTGTTTAGTTGGACTAGATAATTAAATACATGAAAAAGACATTTTTCGTGGACTCGGCCCAAATTAGTGTGTTGATTTCTTGACCTAATTGGTCAAGAAGAAAGTGGCGTGTGATGCTTGGTTGATTATCAAGAAATTTGTTTTCTTGATAATTATATGATACAAGTGATTAAATTATTTATTTGTTAAATAATTTAAGAAAAAGAATATCTTTTATATATCCTTATTAATTGGGGAATATTCTAAATTTATCTTTTAAGGAAAAGGATTATTTTAATTGATTTTGTATTAATTAAATAATGCCTTGGAGGCTAGGATTTCTCTCCTATATAAAGAGAGTACTCCCAAACCAAATCACACACGGACATACACGTATATTTTCAAGTAGTATAGCCTAGAATTTTCGGCTATAGTGCTAGGGTTTCGAGTTTTAGAAAACTTCGGGTTTTCTAAGGTAGCATATCGGGGAGGTCCGGCGGCGTGAAACACCATCTACCTGGTGTTGCTGGGAGACACACGTTGGAAGACTTTGGCTTCACAACTAGCTTGTTCTTGGATTGCCTTTTGATCTTGGAGTTTAAACAACATAAAAATGTTGGTATCTAAACCCCCTCGTAGGATTAGATCTATTATTTTATGTGCTTTGGTTGACTAGATCTAGATCTTGTACTTTCCGCTGCGTAATCGGGTGGATCTATGATCCATCCGGCGATATTACATCCTATAAGTGGTATCAGAGCCTTTGATCTATCAATCAAAGTATGTGAATTTTAGATCTAGGAGTGGAAAAAGCATGTTTTAGAAGTTTTTTTTATTTTAATTTTCGTATGTATGTATGTGCATCGAATTTTATATCATGTATGTTGCCTTGTGATTGTCGTGGTTGAAGAGATGGATTGGGGATGGTACTGTTTACCTGTAGATCTATTTTGTAGCTCTCTTGATTAGTATCAATTGAGCATAGGATTTGTATTTTTTTTTTATGCAATCAAGAATATTATAAAAGTTAGAATCATTGTAATTTATTTTTGATCCGGGTTCGAGACGACGAATATCATGGTGTTGAAGACCATCAAGAAGGTAAAACGGGAGGAGGCCGAATTGTTTAAACTTTTTTTTTATAAGTGTCTCGGCAATTTTTTTTTATTGCGGCAGCATTGTTCTGTTAACCTAATATTTTTTTTGTTTCTTTGTACCATTGGCCGATAGGTCAATCTATAAAAATAAAAAACAAGGGTTAATTACTTAAAAGTATAGTTTTTTATACTTATTAGCCCCATAAGGACATAAAGGAATCTGTTGGACTTATAAGGACATAATATATATACATGGTCCAAAATACCCCTATTCTAAAGTAAACTCTACACTTTTACATTAGTCTTCTCCGTTTTCCTTTTTGGGTGTTTTATGTACTACAAAGACGCCAATTCCCTTGCAGAATTCTCATTTTCCATACCCAGAGCCCATGACTTTCATGAACAGAGTAACAATCCAGCCCAAGAAACTGTAATCAATGAAAATTCCGGCGACCTCGTCAAGAATTCAAGAACAGAAGCGTACGTGATTTTGAAATCGAGTATGGGGAAATCGGACGAAGAAGAAGAAGAACAAACAGAGGAGACAAATAGGATTGAATTGACGGAGGAAGGTGTTGAATTGCCGCCGGAAAGCTGTGATTTGTTTAATGGAGATTGGGTGTTTGATGAAATTACTCACCCAATTTTTGATTACCTTGTTGAGATTACATATTTTGAGCATGGTTTTGCCATTATGCAGAGGAGCTTTAAAGAGGCAATCATGAGTATGAAGTTTGAGAAATTTATTCGAAGAATTAGGGCTACTATTCAGGTGGTTTTTGAGCAAATTATTCATACGGGTATTGAAATCATTCCCACCACAACTAGATGTTGATGGGGTTTGTAAATACACATCAGAATTCTGCCATTTCATCCAGGCCAAAAGACGTTTCCTAGAGGGCAAAAGCACATCTGCATCCAAGTGGTTCGTGGCAATCATTGTTATCCATTTATTTCTCTACATCTAAACATCAACAGATTATTACTAAATTAACATAGCAATAAGAAAGCAAACAAAAATCAAGAACAAAACAGAACTTCACTAGTTTCCAGAGCCCAAATCAGATTCAGCATTAAATGGTTATATCAACTGAAATCAGGACCTTTGGTGTCTAAAGTGGCTGGAGTGCACTATTCAGGTGCAAGTACATTAAGCAAGTATGCGTAAGCCTCTCCATCCTGTAGATTGTGAAATTATTACGCACTTCATTTGGAATAACAATCAGACAAAGCAATAGATCATGAAACATCCACAGGACATTAGACAACTAATGAAGTGACATTGATGTCACTGCAGATGTCACTGCATACATTAGACAACTAATGAAGTGACATTGATGTCACTGCATATGTTAAGTTTTCTGTGAATTAAAGCTATTTGGTATATTGTTCTGTGATTATACGAGAGTCAAATTTACGGTGCTTGATCGTTCCTTTTTGCATTACAAAGTTAACATCATAGACTGAGTAATTTACAAGTTTAATTATCACAAATGGAACCATTAAGGTCTTCAAGTAGTGAGTAGGAGCCTACCAAAGTAACATGGTGAAGATAAACTAAATTGGTGGGCTAGGCTTAAAGACTCTTCCCTTTCTAATGATGCTAACCATGTTGGTCATCTTGTTGTTAAAAAGCTTATTAAATAGGTGTCTGATATAGCTGGATTACTGTAGCACTTGATTCAACTGTTGAAAGTACATGAATAAGCTAGTGACTTGGTGGAATAAATCATGCTTGGGTTGGGTTCCATTCCATATATTGATGCATATGCTATGCGCCTTTGATGCATCACTAGAGGTTTTTAACTAATTGATTTTCATGCTTTATGATTAACAGCAGAATGAATCATGTTGTAAGAATGTTACATATGCATTTGGATGGTCGGATGTTGTCTTAGTTTCTGCGAACTGTTGTGATTGCATTTGGAGGCTTAAGTCCTGGTTGGAGGAGACCTTGAAGAAATTTGATAGGATATTGGTTGTGGTCTCACACTCACGGGATTTCCTAAGCGGTGTATGCACCAACATTATTCACATGCAAAATAAGACCACAAGATCTACACTGTAACTATGACCAGGTATGTTCGGACATGTTCGAGCTTGAAGAAAACCGGATGAAACAATACAAGTGGGAGCAGGAGCAGATTGCTAACATGAAGGAGTACATTGCTCGTTTTGGACACGGGTCGGCCAAGCTAGCTCGTCAGACACAAAGCAAAGAGAAAACTCTGGCTAAGATTGAGCGAGGAGGGCTTACAGAGAAGGTGAGTAGGGACAAGGTCCTGCTTCCTTTTTGGGTACTTCAGAAATCAGATTTTATGCTTTTCTTGCCCCCCATCAATCAAGATATATATATATTCTTTCTGGAATACAAGTAATATGTCAAATACTCAAATATGTCCACCACCAACACCACTAGGTGAATTGACAGCCAAATGAGCCAAATGTTTGATTGATGGCTATGTTTCAATGTCCATGTATTATTTATTGTTGCTGCTACTACCAATACTAAAAAACAGCAAAGCAATGGAACTCATTGTAGGATTTATTTTTTCATTCCATTCCGACTATTCCATTGAATTTTGGATGGAATGAAAATCATCCATTTTCATTCCGTTGGAATGAAATCATATTCCATTCCTCCGTTGCCAAACAAGCCAAATTTATATAATGTAATGAAAAAAACATTCCATTCCAGTCCATTACCGCAATCCAAACACGCCATTAGAGTTTCTCCGTTGCCAAACAAGCCAAATTGATATAATTAATGAAGTGACATTGATGTCACTGCAGATGTCACTGCATACATTAGACAATTAATGAAGTGACATTGATGTCACTACATAAATCGATACAATAAGACGTCACTGAATAAATCGATACAATAAGACGTCACTGCATACACCGATACAATAAGGTGTCTCTGCATCGCGGTGTCTCTGCATCACGGTGTCTCTGCATCGCGGTGTCTCTGCAATGCGGTGTCAATTCAACGCGGTGTCTCTGCATCGGGGGTGGTCACTGCATCGCGGTGTCACTTCAACGCGGTGTCTCTGCATCGCAGTGTCTCTGCATTGCGGTGTCTCTTATCGCGGTGTCACTTCATCGCGGTGTCTCTGCAATGCGGTGTCACTTCAACATGGTGTCTTTGCATCGCGTTGTCACTTCATTACGGTGTCTCTGCATCGCGGTGTCTCTGCATCGTCAAATGTTATAACATCGCGATGTCTCTGCAATGCGGCGTCTCTGCATTGCGGTGTCACTTCATCGTGGTGTCTCTGTAATGCGGTGTCACTTCATTGCGGTGTCTCTTATTCGCGGTGTCTCTTATTCGCGATGTCTCTGCATCGTCAAATGTTATAACATCGTGATGTCTGCATCAGGGGTGGTCACTGCATCGCGGTGTCTCTGCATCTGGGTTGGTCACTGCATCGTGGTGTCTCTGCATCGGAGGTGGTCACTGTATCTAGGTGATCAATGGATCTGGCGTGGCCAATGCATCGTGGTGTCACTTCATTGAGGCGTCTCTGCATCGCGCGTGGTCACTACGTCGCTGTATCACTTCATCGAGGTGTCTCTGCAATGTGGCGTCTCTGCATCACAGTGTCTCTACATCGAGGGTGGTCGCTGCATCGCGGTGTCTCTGCATCGCGGTGTCACTTCATTGCGGTGTCTCTGCATCACAGTGTCGCTTCATCGCCGTGTCTCTACATCGTGGTGTCACTTCATCGCGGTGTCTCATCATCGCGATGGTCATCGCATCGGGCGTCGCGGTGGTCAATGCATCAGGATGGTCATTGCATCGAGGTGGTCATTGCATCGGGATGGTTAATGCGTCGCGGTGGTCAATGTATCGGGGGTGGTCATTGTATCGCGATGGTCAATACATCGTTTAAAAAAAAAAAAAAAAAACTGTACAGTCCTAAAAAAAAAAAAAAAAAAAAAACACACATGAACAGTGCCAGGAACGGAAAAGGAAAAAAGAAATTAAGAAAAACTAACTAACTTCAGCGCCTCTTCTCCCCCCTTTTTTTTTTCCTTCTTCATTAAGGGTATTTGAGTCTATCTATCTAATTTGTGTCCTTGTAAGTCCAACAGATTCCTTTTTGTCCTTATAAGTCCAATAAGTCCGTTTTGTGTACTTTTGGGTCTTTGGCCCAAAAAATAATTCCAATCAGCTTTTAAGGCTTTCTGCCGTGAATAACAAAAAGAAATTTAATTTTTTTTAGGATTTAGCCGAGGCCTGTTTAAAATTTAAAAAAAAAACAGTTTTTTTTTTAAATAAAAAAAAACAATTTTAATAATATAGATATATTTTAAATATATTGGTATATTACGGCCTCCTCTTTTTGTCGTTCGTGGTTCGTGTCAAGATCGAAGGTTCGAGATCCGGAAGTTTCGAGATCAAGATTTGAAGATCAAGACTTGAAGACATAGATTTAGTTTTACTTTTCCTTCAAAAATAGGTTAGTCGGGGGTACCAATGGTCCATCTCGGTGTTTAATTTTTTCCGCATCTTTTTTCGTGTATGATCGAAATTATGTGATAGAAACCGGAAAATTGCCATGACATGCATCATATCATGATTCCACTCCAATGCATACATGTAGCTAGTTTATTTCGAATAAATTAGGCATGTATAACTCGTATAATTAGTTAAAAAGCTTTTTTAATTAATATGTGGTAGTTAATTAATTAAGTAACTAATTATTAAAACCGAGGAACCGGGTTTTGTCAATCGTTACGATTTTAGTGATGGATTCTCGGTGAATCCCACTTAGATAAATCGTTGAGTTTTCGGTGAACCCACCTTAAACAGAAACGAGATTACGCTTTGGTTGACAACATAGAAATCGGAAAATCTCAGTACATGGGTTCGGAAATGGTCTAACCATGGTTGGGCGAGTTCAACCGAGCTTCGGCTCGATCGACTCCCCACCGAGTGTGATGTACGTTACAGTGGTTCGACAAGACTTAGCATAGCCGATAAGCCTTCGGGCTAAACGGGGATTATCTTGCCGGATCAGCCTGAACTGTCACATATGTTCCAACGAATAAGACGGCGTAGGCTTGCCTACTTAACCGACCCTGTTCGGAGTACATTGATTTATTGTTTCTTATTGTCAAGGCTGAAACCGTAATTAGTAAACACAACACTTTTTTCAAATTATTGAGTGGGAGCGGGGAAGGCGACAGCCAACCCCACGGCCTCTACTATAGATGCAAGCACGTGAGAGAAGGGTGACGCCTCGAGCCGCTTTGATTTCGGCCCCCTACGGATGGTGTTCACCCCTATCAAAATTCAAGGCTTGGTCTTCGAAAGGATAGGATTTTGGGTACTCGTTGAGTCACTGACCGACCCTACGGCGGCATACTCGGGGCGTACTTTGAGATCTGATATAGTAGGTCACACTCTTTATGGATATTTTCGAAATATCTAGGCTAGAAAAAGGAAGGTAATCATTGATTAAGGTCCGGGATGTCTGATTCCCGTGAGATGTTCGATTCGCGAAGCTTAACCATTGAGAGAGATTGTCTCAGTTTAACCGTCACCTCTTTGACCTACACTACGGCGGCACTGAGGTGCGAGGTTAAATCCTTGGAATGGTAGGATAAACTTTTTATAGTTTATAATTCCTAAAATAAAAATCTTGTAGTGAAAATTTATTTTTTGAATTTAACTTTCTGTCATATTTGTTACAACTAAATCTCTAGGCTACTAAACTGTTAGTAATAGGACTTCATTAAAAATGTGTAAAGTAATAAGTACGTTGTGAATTATCAATAAATGCAGTTAATTTTTCGGAAGAGATTTTTCCCTTGAGCCTTTAAAAACTTAAGTTATATAGTATAGGTATCTCACGGATGTCACTCGTGTTGAACGAGAGACAACCATGCTTAATTTACAAAATATGATATTGGAATATCAGACAAATTCATTTAGTGAATTTCAAAAGTGTAATTACACAACAAATTTCTAAATTGAAAAATTGGAAAATCATATACATAAGGCGTTGCTAGTTAGACGGTATTTAGAACCGATAAACTAGTGGGAGCCTTAGACTTATGATTTTTTGTTTTTCTGAATCATTAGAAATGTGTAATGGACTGCACAATAGTTTCTCTTTTCATTGCAAAAAACAAGAATAAAGCGTTGCTAGTTAGACAGTATTTGGAACTGATAAACTAGTGGGAGCTTAGCTCTGGAGTTTTTCCAATCTTTTGAAACATCATGAACAAAGCATTGCTAGTTAGACAGTATTTGGAACTGATAAACTAGTGGGAGCTTAGTTCTGGGGGATTTTCTAATCTTTGAAAAATCATAAATACAAAGTGTTGCTAGTTAGACGGTATTTGGAACCGATAAACTAGTGGGAGCTTTGGTCTTATGATTTGACAATTAGAAAAATCGATAGTCCAAGCAAGTAACACTGAAAATCCCACAGTTCAAGAGTAGTGTCTACTCAAACGAACTGCTAGTTCAAGACTGTTTCCATCTAAGGAAAGTCGAGAATGGGAAAGAATGTTTATACATGTTAGTCATCTAAACTAAGTAGTGTAAGGCTAAACCGGAAAATTAATAAATTGGAAATTAGAGGATAAGGAAAGTGATTTCGGATCACTGACCAATGCATCCTTAGCAATTTTCTCGAAAGCTAAAGTTCTTTGGAAGAACTAGGTAGCTTTGCATTAAACGATAAATAAAATAGACAACGGGCAGTTATTTCAGATATACTAGTGGGAGTGATATAAGGAAATGAATCTCGGATTCAATTCTTGAGTATCACAGAAAATTCATTTTCCGTTTTCGGATTCGATGGAACAAACGTATTCATTTTCAATAGGATAATTTGTTTGTCTTATTGACTATAAATATAACATTCGTAGCACGAATCCAAGACTCGGACTTTTGTTTGATAAAGTCAGAACCACTAGGCATTACTGAAAAGGTATTAGTAACACATCTTAAACTATATAAACGTAAATGGTTTCCGTATTTAGATAAACGCTTCATTCTATTCTATTAATTATTGTATGTTCCATAAAGACAAGATCTGAAGACTGACTTAGGGTGATTCCTATCTCCCAGCCAACAGAACACTGTCTCAAAGGAACAATGACTAAGTTTCCTTTCAATCAGGAAAGGGTAATAGATTTAAAGAAGTAACATAGCATGTTCATAACAACCTTCGGGGTCATATGAAAGGTACAAGCTAGTGGGAGCTTTTGAAGTAGTGACATCTTGTCTGACAACTATTCGAGACTCCGGTAAGTTTATCCAAAATATTTGGAGGAAATCTCTGATTTCACCAGAGATAGAGTATTCCATACTCAAAAATAGGTTATTGCATAATCTTCGGGACTGATGCTCAGCCTGCCTCCCAGTGAAATGTTTTCACTAAGGGATACACCATAAATTTGCCTTATATAGTTATTGTTGTGCTACGATACGCTGCTGAACTCATTTAAGATATTGGTTGCAAAATAATGGTTTACCGAGAAGTCTACCTAAAAGATGCCTACGCATTTGTGGATAAGGAGTGAATTCGGTTCACCCCACTTCCGTAAATAGAGGTATTTAGCACCGAGTGCTTGAAGGTAGGACTGGAAATTTTGCGTACACGTTCAGATCGTGAAATATCTTGATGGATTGAGTAAAGGTTGATTATAAAACTCGTAAAATCAGAGAATGACGGTTATACTGTCAAACTCGGTCTGATAGAGTCTATAAATCACAGCCTTAGATCTTGAAGTATTTGTACTCAAGATGTTACTAACTGATTTGTTCAGTCCACATCCAACACCGGAAGTTGGTGATAACACTAATAAAGACTAATAAACTAGATCAGTATATCAATCCACCCCGAACGCAGTAGGAGTATGGTTTGTCCATTACCCATTGCAGGACCTCACGGTCTATAGGGTAGATTGATTACCTACAGTCCTTTGTGGGCTGCATAGGATCCTGATCATGGAGGTTGGTTTAAAAGCCATAACCCTGTGATGGAGTTTGATACTCCAGTTCTGTTGAAACTCCTGTAGAACCACCTGAGTATCTCAGGCCCAGTGGGAGTAATTGGAACTACACGGAGAAGAGTCGAATGAATAGGAAAGTTTAACTTTCAACGCAAAGCTGAATAATTTAGGGGTGATTCCCTAAAAGGTAGAGAGTTAACCAGACCGTGATCTCTCTTACAACTCAGTCTTGCTTGATTTCGTCAGAAAGCGGGAAATAGGGGTGATTCCCTAAGACTTCCTTGCCGAACAACGGAATCTGAACTCATTCAGAACATAAGGGTTTTAGCTAAAAAAAATAACGGATTCGTTACAAAGCAGAAAATAGGGGTGATTCCCTAAGACCTTTTTGTGAGACTAACGGTATCTTAATTTATTCAGAATGAACCTTTGGCAGGATGCCTGCCGTAGCTTATATCCTTTGGGGATTAAAGCAAACCTCTAGGTCATTTCAAACTCATATATTTTAATATGTGGACTTGACCTGAATATTGATAAGTCTTTCGTAGACTGGGCATCAATATTAGTAAAGTAGTATGTAGATTAGTGTTTGTGAATGGTTATACTGAAACTGTTGGAAACGACATGGGTGTTTTATCTGAAGTCAGTGTCTGACATACCATCGGGCTATTTTCTAAAAGAATTTGACTGACTCGAATTTTCAAAAATAAGCAATTGGCAATCCCATTCATCTCAATGGTTAAGATATTCTTGCATTTGTGCAACATTCAACGAGGTAGTCTACCCTACCTCTCAGGAATGCTTGTCTAAACCTGCGGATGAATACTAAATGGGATGTTTAGTGAATCCTCAAGTCTCTTCGGGAGAATGAGGAATAATATACTAGTATATTCAGGTGCAAACTAGAATATAAGTGATAACACTGATTCTGGCTTTAGGTCAAATTGAGGATGATCGTTAAATCGATCTCGGTCTCAGTGTTTACTCATTTGATAAAGTATTATCCAGTAAGCCAATACCGCTCCATTGTGAAAACATTGGAGAGGTAGCTCATAAGGATTTTGCAATCACTAGAGGTCATAAGCATATTGCAATCATACCACCGGATTAGATGGAACGGCGACGTTTCGATCCCAAAGATTGACTCAAGCCGCCAACCTACCTGATCAGTGTACCAAGTCACATGGTATTCAGATTCTAAGTACACGCCGGGTCACTGACCTACCCTGCGGCGGCACACTCCGGTCGTGATTGGAAAGATGAATTACTAAGATGCGCTTGAAGGGTACATATTTGAGGGATACGACTCACTTGTTTTGAGCAAGTGGGAGAATGTTGTAGATATAGATATAAAGGGTGTGCTCTAAAACAATTAATCCACTTGCCTTTCATGCAAGTGGGAGATGGTTAGGTGTAGTCCCCGAAAGACAATTAGTAATTGTTTTAGGACAGAATTAATAATTCATCTTATTATATGCATGTATGCTTATAATTAAGACACTACTGAAAACCCTAAGTACCTCGTTTATGTAATCACATAACTCAGTGTATGGCTATACACAAGGGGATTGAGTTAGTGAGATGTACTTAAAATTAACTTAGTCCGTAGCATTTATTAATCTGAGTACAGGTCTCAAGATTAATTTGCTAATAATGCGCCCAGAACACTTTAGGTGTGACAGTCTTATCCGGACTGTCGGTAATTGGGTACCTAGTGGGGCATTTATATATGATGATAATCATATAGGGCTGGACCGATTTGATTTGAGTTCTCGATATAATTCCATAATCGAGATGTCTTATCGAATCACAAGATGATCATATATGGATTAATTTCAATCCTGAGGTGATCACAGACAACTGCTTAGACTAGGGTAGAGTTTGATGTGTTAGTAAGGATCACTTTGTAGTATGTGGTCCAACACTTCTCGTTGGCTCAATTCTGGAATGGGTGAGTAGTCTGTGCTATCACAGATATGGAATCCATTCCTTCCCTCGGGAAGTAGACAGGCAGTTCCCTTATTTGTTAATCCTAGAAACTGATCGATCCCGGGAGTTCATATTATATTAGTTATGAACTAATTGATCACTAGGGGATTAATGGTAAATAAGGATAAGAGGTTTCGAGAAGGGTCTACGGAGATATCCCGAATCGAAATGAACAGTCTATGGAGGATTTATCCTTATGTAATGATTATATCAGTGGACGCTTTCAACTCATAGTTGAGTGTGAGTTATCTATATTCGATAGAGTTCAGTTTCGGGTTTATGGTGGTGTAATCCCGGAATTAATAGATTGAATATTATTGTTCGGTCTGACGGATAATATTATTTAATTTATTGTAGCTACTGAATGTGGGTCCATGGTCCCCGACGTGGCTCCTAATATAGCATATTTGTTTTCTTGACGTTTCACCTAGATTATGATTAAATAGTTGGATTGGACTATTTAATTGATATGTGGATTAATTGTTTAATTGGACTAGATAATTAAATACATGAAAAAGACATTTTTCGTGGACTCGGCCCAAATTAGTGTGTTGACTTCTTGACCTAATTGGTCAAGAAGAAAGTGGCGTGTGATGCTTGGTTGATTATCAAGAAATTTGTTTTCTTGATAATTATATGATACAAGAGATTAAATTATTTATTTGTTAAATAATTTAAGGAAAAGAAAATCTTTTATATATCCTTATTAATTTGGGAATATTCTAGATTTATCTTTTAAGGAAAAAAGATTATTTTGATTGATTTTGTATTAATTAAATAATGCCTTGGAGGCTAGGATTTCTCTCCTATATAAAGAGAGTACTCCCAAGCCAAATCACACACGGACATACACGCATATTTGCAAGTAGTATAGCCTAGAACTTTCGGCTATAGTGCTAGGGTTTCGAGTTTTAGAAAACTTCGGGTTTTCTAAGGTAGCATATCGGGGAGGTCCGGCGGCGTGAAACACCATCCACCTGGTGTTGCTGGGAGACACACGTTGGAAGACTTTGGCTTCACAACTAGCGTGTTCTTGGATTGCCTTTTGATCTTGGAGTTTAAACACCATAAAAAGGTTGGTATCTAAACCCCCTCGTAGGATTAGATCTATTATTTTATGTGCTTTGGTTGACGAGATCTAGATCTTGTACTTTCCGCTGCGTAATTGGGTGGATCTATGATCCATCCGGAGATATTACATCCTACAACTTCTAGCAAGGGCAAGGCCAAAGCCTAGAAAAAGTCCAAGACGGCGAAGGCTACACCTAAGCCAACGCCTAAGATAGCAAAAGACAAATCCAGGGATACTTGTTCCCATTGCGGTGAGACCGGACATTGGAGGAGAAACTGCAAAGGCTTCTTGAGTACCAAGAAGAAGCATTCTGATGATTTGACTTCAAGTATATTTATGATTGAGATCAACATTAATTCTTCTAAGTCAAACCACTTGGTATTAGATACTAGTTATGGTTCTCATATTTGTACGAATATGCAGACACTAAGAAGAACTAGAGAGCTAAGGAGAGGAGAGGTGGACCTACGCGTTGGGAATGGAGCAAGTATTGCATCACTAGCCGTAGGAGTTTATTTTCTTTCATTTCCCAGTGGGTGATAGCAAAATACTTAACCGCTAACTTTTACCGACAGAGTATCGGGTCAACGGGAGTATAGTGGTCACAAGGTTGAATCCACAGGGAGTAATGTTTAAGTACCAAAGCTGACGTAAAACTTAGTTCAGGTCAAAATAATGGTGGAAAGTATTATACTAATGCAGAAAGAAAGATTATACTAACGAGTTTACTTCCAAATATTAAAAGGTATAGTCGAACTATGATCCCACGAGCTACTTTTACCCCTTAGGAAGGACTTGACAGGGAGCGTGTCTTAACCGACCTACCTATCCAATGTAGTTTAACGACATCCACGGGTGCCAACTCCTAATTCTAGTGATTAGACTAAACAACTCGATATAACCACCCTATGTGAAGCTAACCGACTCTCCCTTTAGAAACCCGATTATCCTAACATGATTAAGCTTTAGAGTTGCTCGAACAACGATGACAAACCTCTGTATTGGAAACGGACATAACAACTAGGCCGAATCTACGCAACGATCCTAAAACCCCTTATCCCACATCTCACCGCAAAATGCATCTATAAGTTCGATATGTGTGACAGTGAACTAGGTGATCAATCTAATTCAAAGATGTTAAAATAAGTTTTAAGACGTGGATTAATCGTTTAGACATTCAATTACGCACTACACAACTCCCAATCTCATCCGCCTTAGGGTTTTCGCTCGCTTTCACATAATTCGACTGCACATAGAATTAGCTACTCATGGTAATAATAAAAGTGCAGAACTTTATGAAGAAATTAATAATAAACATGATAAAAAGATTGAATAAAATTTACCAAAAGAAATCGTAGCAATCCACCACTCGAATCATCACTTCGTTGTGTTGTAATCACGAAATAAAATAAATAAAATGCTATTGCTCTTAAAGGAAAATACTTGCAGAAAATACGAGCGCAGCGGTTCTAATTGAGAGAAAAAGGGCGCTGCCCAGATAAATAAAATTTTGGTATCAAAAGTGTGTTGAAATTTGACCTAAGTGTCTTATATCAATTAAACAGCCGACATCGTATTTTCTGAAAATTCACGAAAATAAACTAAATTGGCTTCTCATTAATTGGTCCTTCAATGTGCAAGCCAATGGTTGTGTGCCACGTCAACTTTTTATTGTCCCACTTCATTAAATGCATGTCCTCTCCTTTCGCCTGCCATTTACTTTCTTCTTTTTCCCTTTTCTTTTTTATGATGATAACAAAAAAAACTTCCAACGGGGATATGTGCTGAGACCTCTTCTCCCACTCAACACCAAAGTCGGGATCCCGACAAAGTTGGATAATAATATTTTTCCGAATACTTGAATTTGAGTCTCGCACCATTTTCTCATACGAACTCCGTTTTGGACAATTTTCGTACCGTTGTGACACTCGTCACGCCCTCTATCACGCCATACCTGTAATAAAATAAACCACATACCCAAGCATGACAAATACCAATAAAACACACAAATCACCCGAAAATGTCGAGATTTTGGACGTAAACATCTTTTGCCTCGTGATTCAACACATAATGAAATGTGTCTATAAACACCACTCAACTACCCCAAAAGTACATCGAATAAGCTACAAATATAGGGTAAAATGCACACGAAATTATAGCAAAGTTGACTCTTATCAACTACCCCCCACTTAGCGTTTGCTCGCCCTCGAGTAAATCGAGCGATTCAAAAATAAATCATGAGATCAACATTGTGATCATATGGGAAACCACAATATCTAATGAGTAAAAACTAGTCAATAAGCGAATAAACACGAGACAAAACGTATCTTATCATGGAAACAGAATGTGTGTGTGTGCATAGCTTCTCAATCATTTATTATAGTCGACCGGCTCAGATTAAATGCATGACTAATGGAGTTACACCATAGGCTTATACTTCATAATCATCTCCACTAATCAAGGTCAAATCAAGGCTGACTAAGGTCAAGTAGGACTTGCACGGTTGTAACGTTAGGCTAGGGACGGGGCTAAACGAAAAGATAAAAGGAATATCAAAAGAGAAAAATAAGTGAGTCTAATCTAAACATCTTGAATTTTCCTCATAACTCACTTCCTTAGCTTGATTCGAGCAATCTTTCTCCTTCTTTACTCTCAATTCCAAACATAATTCAATGAAAACAAGTCCACCAACGCCACTTTGGAAGAATTAACACATAGCCCTTTTTCCGGCAAACTTTGACTTAATTTTATTCTTTTTTTTCTCTTTCTCTTTCTTTTTTTTTTCTTTTTTTTTTTTTTTTTCTTTCTTTTTTCATGGTTTTATAAACCAACACCAACACTTTTTGCTACCCCTTCTCATTCGTAGTACAAAAAATCAACCAATACCATAATTTGATACACATCTTCGCCACCCCACACTTGTGCTAGCAAGTGTGCCCAAAATAAGATTAAAACTCACTCGTAGGGTGCCAAAGAAACGTAGACCACAAATAAAGGCTAAGGGTTTGTAATTATGGGCTAATCAACGAATGGCTAAGTTCGGGTGGGGGTCTAACCACCCTGCAAAGGCTTAGAGGGGTTTATGTGGAAATTATCTACATGGTTGGCTATTTGGCTCTGGTCGGGTCAAAGAAATGCTAGGACCGTCATCCCTTAATCTACCAAGATTGACCTTTCTATTTCGCCTCGAAGTTAATGGCATAAGTTCTAGGTAACAGATTAATGTCTATGGCATCTATATGCATTCACTAATCAACCGCAATTAATGAAAGAAAAGCTATTACGTGCATAAAAATTCCATTCCCACAACAAGATAAAGGTTTGACTCGCATGCATTCAACCATGGACTAATAATTAACCAAAGAATACTATGACTCACATAGGATTCACAACGTCAAAGTCATGAAATTTTTTAAAAATAGCTCAATTGTCATTCGAATGGACCAAACACCAAGCATGTAACTTATTCGATGCATAAAATTTAACATAAGCAGCCAAGTGAAGCTAAGTCTACCACCCCCCACTTAAAATGGAACACCGTCCTCGGTGTGTGAGTGATAAAGTAAAGAAAGAAAGACTTAGTTGAACTATCAATAGGGCGGAACTCTGCGAAGTGACTACCTCCAACGTATCTCCCAGGGTACCTGTGCAATCATAACATAGAAACCAAGAATCCACTACGACGAGAGGCCGAAACCTCGAGCGTAGGTAAGCACAAGTATGGAGATGTATATAATAAATAAAATATGGGTTATCACAAAACCTGCAACGGAATTCGAGATGCGTGGTCAAATTTTCATCACTTCTAAAAAAAAACAAACCTAAAAATCTAAGAAAAAGTGGGTTGCCTCCCACCGAGCGCCTTTGTTTTACGTCATTGGCTCGACCGGGTGACTCTTAGCAGACCCTAAATCAAGACAAACTTAAACAACTCTATCAAACAGGCATCACCTAGCACTTAAGCACGTAATCACCTCAGCCAAATTCCGTACTCATCAGTTTAAGCATGCTCACAGATATACCAAGTACAAACATCAACATAGTAGAGCTAATGAACGGCATACCTCGGTTAGCTCGTGATGCTGCCTCGGGCCAGCCCGCAACATCGTTCTTATAAACATGTACTTCACCCAACATTAGGATCAATGGTAAAACGAGCGATCCCGATTCATTCTTTGTCTCGATCTTTCTCTCATCGACGACATCCTGTGAACTCACCGCCTTCCCTTTCAATGGGATATTGCTGTCCTGCATGTTAGTACGAGCCACAACACAAGAAAATATAGACTCAGCATACAAGCATTCATCATGTGTAACTTTACGACCTCTGGCCTTGTAAACATTCAATTTCTCTCTCTCGCCTCCCATGCCAAATGAAATATCTCCTTCCTTCACTCCAATGTAAGCATCGCTCGTGGTTAAAAAGGGCCGACCAAGCAGGACAGATGTCTTAGAATCCATTTCCTTGTCGAGGACCACAAAATCTACGGGGAAAACAAAAAACAAACTTACCTACTTGCACCGGGACATCTTCCGCTACCTCCATAGGTGTCCTCACTGACCTGTCAGCCATCTGAAGGGTCATTCCTGTAGGCTCTAGTTCTCCCAACCCTAACTTCTCATATAAGGCTCTAGGCATCAGGCTCACAGAAGCTCATAGATCGCATAAAACATTCTCGATCACAGTATTGCCTATGGTGATTGGGCTGGTAAAACTGCCACGATCTCTCATTTTCGGGGGTATCTTACTATCATACACCGCCGAACACTCCTCCCTCAGCTTTACTACTTGATTCATTTTCTCTCGACTCAATAACGCCCTTTTCAAACACTTATAGTATGCCGGTACACTCGCGACCGCCTCTAGCAAAGGAACGTTAATCTCTACCTTCCTAAGAATGTCCAGGAACTTATGTTGACTATCAGTGAGAAAGTTCTTCCTAGGACCCTTAGGTGGATAATGCAGCGTACTCTCATCAAAATCAGGAGGGGGAGGAGGCATAAAATCATTCTTACCTTGAGCTTTTGGCCACGACGGTACGGCTGTAGCTTCTTTCCTAGCAGGGGTGCTCGACTCTTCCTCTTTGATATCTATCACAATGAAATCCCGCTTTTTTGCTGACTCTTCCTTCTTTCTCTGAGCCTCCAACTCTTTCTGCATTTCCATCTCTCTCTCTTTCTTTGGGATTGCTAGTTCTCTCTTGACAGCCTCCAACTCTCTTCTCATTGCGTCTAACTCAGTTTCGACCCTGCCTCTTTCTGAATCCTCAGCCTCGCCTTCTTCATTTAGATAATTCTCTGCTTCGGTCACTTTATCCTTCTTTGACCAATCAACCCCCAGATCTCTGCTACTTCTAGTAAATACTGCATTCACTTCCCCTCAGATTCTGTGCAGTACTGCTGGGGAGGCCACCACTCAAATTTTTCTTCAATGTATTCGTGATTTGACCCACTTGGGTTTCTAAGTTCCGGATAGCGGAATGAGTGGCTACCTTTTGCTCCACGGCATTCTTATTCAGCTCAGATACGCTCCTATCCAATCTTTCTAGGAGCATATCAGTGGACATCTTCTGAGCACCCGAGTTATTCAATTGCTGATTATTTTGATTGTTCTGGTGGCGATAAGCATTCGGATGCTGATAGGTGCTAGAATTATTGTTTCTGGGTGGCTCATCTGCGTGCTGATTAACCTGTTGGCCCTGATTCTGATTCCATCCTTGATTCTACCCCCAATTCTGATTCTGCAGTTGCTGTTGGCCTTGTGATTGAGTTTGTTGGTTCTAGTTGTTTGGATAATTGCCTTGGTTATTCTGGTAGTTCTGATTTTGGTCCCAAGGTCTATTGGATGACCCTTGACTTGGCCTAAAGCTTTGACCCTGATTGGAATTGTGGTTCCAATTCTAATGGTGGTTTTGATTCCAATTCTGCCCCTGATTCCAACCTTGACCTTGTTGATTCTGATTCCAATTACCCCCAATGCCTTGTCCAACATAGCTCACATTATACTGTTGTGACTCATCTCCCATAGCATACTCCATTGGCAGTCCTTGCTGATTAACAGAGTTCTGAAACTGCTGTTGCTGACCAAACTCTTGCTGATTCATATTCATCTGCCCCATCACGTACACATTCATCCTTTGCTGATCATTCTGATTCCCAAACTGTTGTTGTGCTTGGGTAGGTACCAACTGCTGTGGGTAAGTGAACTTTTTCGGTGATGTACACTCAATGCTGAGTGTCCACCCCCACAAAGTTGGCATTGCTCTGCCTTCTTTTTAGCCAACTCCATTTGGTCCATTTTCAGTACCATTTCTTGGATTTTGTCATGCATGGCTGTCTCTCTATCAAATTCTTCTTTCAACGACTTCACACTTTCCATTGGGGCTTTCTTCTTCTTTCTACTAGACCCCCATTGTCCTTCTCCATTTTCCGTATTCTCAATCTGTCTCATAGCTTGTTCTGGTGGCACATGCATAATATCTCCGCCACTTGCGGTGTTCAGTTTATTCTGATCCACTGGCTCTAAGGCCCTGAACAATATGATTACCTGCTCAACTGTGGAAAAACCGTGTGGCAGGCACCTCTTCAGCAGACCTCTAAATCTCTCATATGTCTCCTTCAAGTCTCTCCTCTGAGACCATCAAACGAAGAGATTTCTTCTTTCAAGTCCAGAATCTTTGCCGGAGGAAAGTACTTTCTCAAAAACACTCTTACCACATCCGCCCATGTATGCAACGAATCATTAGGCAATGAATCATACCAATCCTTAGCAGCTCCTCTAAGTGCAAACGGGAAAACTATCAGCTTTATCGCCTCGTCACTTACCCCATTGTATCTCATTGTCCCACATATCTGAAAAAAATGATCCAAGAAATTATTCGGGTTCTCATTTGACTTCCCGTGCAACAAGGCGTGTTCCCCCAACATGTTCAAGATGTTTTGTTTTATGTCCATGTTGTTGGCATTGATAGGGGGCACTCTGATTGGATTGTGCCCTGTAACTTCCTATGGGGTAGTCACATAATCTCGACAGACTCTTGGTCCTTGTCCCTGCTGAGCTCTCTGTGGCTGATAATTCTGTTGTTGATTAAACTGCTGCATAGGTGGTTGCTGATTATATGGGTTTTGGAACCCCTGTTGATTTCCTTGATCTCTTAGCATCTGCAGTAATCGGTTCACAGTATCTTGGTCGAATTCTGGCCCGAAATTCTGGGCATTCTGTCCAATCCCTGTTCTCTGATTAAACTGTGGGGTAACCAACTGCTGTAACACTGTATCATTCGTCCTTAACTGTTCGTCACGAGGTTCCTCGGTGGAGTTTGCAACTGCAGTGTCGCATTACCACCTGTAGTGTTTGAGGTTTTCCTTATGCATTATGTTCATCGATGGGATCTTTGCCATCTTTACGAGTCGTTATATCTTCCATTCCTTCAGAGGAATCTGAGAGTGAGCTTTCTACTACCCCTCCTTCTTCAAACAAAGGGTTCGGACTAGCAATCAGGATCTCTCCTCGGCACAAACTGTTTCTGTGACGTGCAAACGCTTCAATTTCTTCAATCGGTTCGATAAGAGGACCTTTGGAGCTTCGAGTCATGCACTGTAAAATAGGAAACAACAAGAAAACAAAATAAAAACGACCTAAGCCCAAGCTTTCGGTCAACTTAAATGATATTAAACGTTACTCCCCGGCAACGGTGCCAAAATTCTTGATAGCAAAATACTTAACCGCTAACTTTTACCGACAGTGTATCGGGTCAACGGGAGTATAGTGGTCACAAGGTCGAATCCACATGGAGTAATGTTTAAGTACCAAAGCTGACGTAAAACTTAGTTCAGGTCAAAATAATGGTGGAAAGTATTATACTAATGCAGAAAGAAAGATTATACTAACGTGTTTACTTCAAGATATTAAAATGTATAGTCGAACTATGATCCCACGAGCTACTTTTACCCCTTAGGAAGGACTTGACAGAGAGCGTGTCTTAACCGACCTACCTATCCAATATAGTTTAACGACATCCACGGGTGCCAACTCCTAATTCTAGTGATTAGGGATCAACAACTCGATATAACCACCCTATGTGAAGCTAACCGACTCTCCCTTTAGAAACCCGATTATCCTAACATGATTAAGCTTTAGAGTTGCTCGAACAACGATGACAAACCTCTGTATTGGAAAAGGACCTAACAACTAGGCCGAATCTACGCAACGATCCTAAAACCCCTTATCCCACATCTCACCGCAAAATGCATCTATAAGTTCGATGTGTGTGACAGTGAACTAAGTGATCAATCTAATTCAAAGATGTTAAAAAATAAGTTTTAAGACGTGGATTAATCGTTTAGACATTCAATTACGCACTACACAACTCCCAATCTCATCCTCCTTAGGGTTTTCGCTCGCTTTCACATAATTCGACTACACATAGAAATAGCTACTCATGGTAATAATAAAAGTGCATAAATTTATGAAGAAATTAATAATAAACATGATAAAAAGATTGAATAAAATTTACCAAAAGAAATCGTAGCAATCCACCACTCGAATCGTCACTTCGTTGTGTTGTAATCACGAAATAAAATAAATAAAATGCTATTGCTCTTAAAGGAAAATACTTGCAGAAAATACGAGCGCAGCGGTTCTAATTGAGAGAAAAAGGTCGCTGCCCAGATAAATAAATTTTTGGTATCAAAAGTGTGTTGAAATTTGATCTAAGTGGCTTATATAAATTAAACAGCCTACATCGTATTTTCTGAAATTCATGAAAATAAACTAAATTGGCTCCTCATTAATTGGTCCTTCAATGTGCAAGCCAATGGGTGTGTGGCACATCAACTTTTTATCGTGCCACTTCATTAAATGCATGTCCCCCCTCCTTTCGCCTGCCATTTACTTTCTTCTTTTTCCCTTTTTTTTGATGATAACAAAAAAAGCTTCCAACGGGGATATGTGCTGAGACCTCTTCTCCCACTCAACACCAAAGTCGGGATCCCGATAAAGTTGGATAACAATATTTTTCCGAACACTTGAATTTGAGTCTCGTGCCATATTCTCATACGAACTCCGTTTTGGACGATTTTCGTACCGTTGTGACACTCGTCACGCCCTCTATCACGCCATACCTGTAATAAAAATAAACCACATACCTAAGCATGACAAATACCAATAAAACACACAAATCACCTGAAAATGTCGAGATTTTGGACGTAAACATCTTTTGTCTCGTGATTCAACACAAGATGAAATGTGTCTATAAACGCCACTCAACTACCCCAAAAGTACATCGAATAAGCTACAAATATAGGGTAAAATGCACACGAAATTATAGCAAAGTTGACTCTCATTAGTGGGCTAGTACTTGAACTTAATAATCATTATTTTGTTCCTGCTTCTTAAGAAGCATTATTTCAATTTCCGCATTAGATGTTGATGGATTTTTATTTACGTTTGAGAATAAATGTTGTTCTTTTTCACGTGATGGAATCTTTTATGGTACTGGCATACTTAGCAACGGTCTCTACATATTAGATATGAATGTTGACGTACTTAATATAAATAACAAGAAAGCCAAGACAAATGACTTGAATGAATCCTACTTATGGCATTGTAGACTTGGCCATATAAATAAGAATCGCATTTCCAAACTCTATAATGATGGAATGTTGGATCAATTCGATTACGAATCGTTTGATACATGCGAAGCTTGTTTACTTAGCAAGATGACAAAGTCACCTTTTAGTGGCAAAAGGATAATATCCAATGAATTGATTGAGCTCATACATACTGATGTATGCGGCCCGATGTCAATTCAAGCCAAAGGAGGATACTCTTATTTTATCACTTTCACTGATGATCATTCTTGCTATGGTTATATATACTTAATGAAGTATAAGTCTGAGGCCTTTGAAAAGTTCTAAGAATTTAGAAGTGAAGTGGAGAAACAACTAGGTAAGGAAATCAAAACACTTTGATCTGATTGAGGCAGAGAATACCTAGATGGAGAGTTTCAAGACTATTTGAAGGAAAATGGGATTCTACCTGAATGGACCCCTCCCGGCATGCCTCTGATGAATGGCGTGCCTGAGAGAAGGAACCGCACCTTGTTAGGCATGGTGCGATCCATGATGAGCTACGCAGTTCTCCCAAAATCTTTTTAGGGGTATGCTCTAGAAACTGCATCCTATACACTGAACTGAGTTCCATCAAAGACGGTTGATTCCACACCATACGAGGTATGGCATAAGAGGAAACCGAGTCTAGCATATCTTAAACCTTGGGGTTGTCCGACTTACGTGAAGCGGATGATGCCTCGACAAATTAGAGGCTAGATCTGAAAAATGTCTATTTGTGGGTTATCCAAGAGAATCTAGAGGATACCAATTTTACCATCCTGAGGAACAAAAGGTGTTTGTGCCAGGGGTCGGCACTTTCTGGAGAAAGAGTTTATTCTGGATAGGGTCAGTGGGAGTAAGATTAATCTCGAAGAAATTTGAGAACCACTTACGGATAACGATCGGTTTGATGGAAGTAGAGGAGACGCCACACACAGATCTGACACCAACCTCTACCGTAGACACACTAGCACCTCGAAGATCCACCAGGGAACCCCGTGAACCTCGAAAGGTACACTGGCGTGTATCTCATGGAGGATGAGGACCCTAGAACTTACGAGGAAGTGTTATTAAGGCATGAGAAAGAGAAATGGCTAGAAGCCATGAATTCTGAAATGGAATCCATAAAAGACAACCAAGTTTGGAACTTAGTTGATCCACCGGAAGGAATAGTTCCTATAGGGTGCAAACTGGTCTTTAAGAGAAAGACCGACATGTACGGTAACGTGACTACCTACAAGGCTAGTGTTGGTCCCTTGGAAAGGCTAACACAAGTTTAGAGGGGGGGGGGTGAATAAACTTGTCACCAAAAACTTTCCCTAAGCTGGATTTTAAACAAATTATGTCAGTTAAAACTTGTGTGGAGTTAAGCTGACTGAGCATGAGATTAAGTCAAACTGACTTAAGCTAAAACCGAGTCAACCGGAAGCAGATAAAGTTCTAGCCTTTTTCTTGATCTTAAAATTCTTTAATGAAAGCTGAGTGTCGTAAACTGAATTCTGATGAATGTCAGTTTGTGAACTGTGAAGTGTATAACATTCAATTATTAAAATGATGTAAGTAAATACTGAATAAATAAATAAATGCGTAAAGTAAATAAGGCGAATGTTATAGAGGTTCCAGGTGGTGTAATCCTGTACGTCCTCTCTTCCCCTGTGGTGCGGAGGAAAATTCCACTAGAACTTCTTGAAGTGAACTGTTACAAAAAGTCCTAAACAATAGTCCTTGGCTAATCCCTAGCTTCACTATCTAAACAGTTGTAGAACAGGTAGAATTGTCATTGCTCAATTGCTTGAACACTGGTCCTTGGAGGGTTGAATTGCCTCTTCACCAGCTACCACCACAAACACAGTCTACCCGACTACTTGTAACAACTGTCCTTGGCAAACACCTTCCCGGTTTGCTTCACAGTCTAAACCTTTGATGTAGAATCAAAGTTGGGTTGCGAATCAATAAATTGATTCTTGTTTGTGGTTCTTCAAAGTGTCTGATTCTTGATAAATTCTTAGTAGCTTGAACACTTGAAGAAATTCTAGATATGATCTTGTTATAGCACAAAGATGATAGCAATTCAAATGACTAATGCACTTGATAATTCTGATTGTTCTTAATTCGTTCTTGTTCTATATTTATCCTTGGTGCAAAGTCCTCTATTTATAGTCTGAGGTCCAACGTTCATTTGGCCTGAATTCGAATTGTATCAACGTCTAGATTGTAACGGATATAATTTCTGACCGTTCTGCTGTGTCAGTATTTCATCCAATAGAATCGCTTCCTTTATAATGTTCGACTGTACTTTTAGCTTGTTGGATGACTGACATGTAAAACTGAGTTCCCTTATCAGTTTTATACTGAGTTTATCTCTTGTCAGTTTCTCGACTGACTTGGAGCGTTAACTAAGATTTTACTCTTCTTCAAATATCAGTACTCCAGTTTTTCATCTGATTATAATTGACTTAATCAGAGTACACCATGACTCATTATCTTCTAAGAATTCATTGTCCTTATGATTCTTAGGTCTTTATACAAGATCCATAAAGTCAGTTCAGGTCACCACAATCTAGCCTGAAGTCTAACTTTACAGTCTCGACATAGTCTTCATAACTGAGTTTGAACCCTCAGTTCTTCAATTCTTCAATAACTGAGTATGTGACCCTCAGTTCTTCATCTTCTAGAAAAGCCAACTGAGTCTGTCCCTCAAATGAACTTACCTTCTCCAGTTTTCATATTGGTGTATCCTGATTCAGTTTGTTTATCTTGATGATTTCCGATTTTGATGATTTCCGCCGCTTTTCGACACACTAACTATTACAAAGGCTTGTCCGATACAACCTATACAATTATTAGACTCTAGTAAAGCCTAAACATTCAGTTCTAGACATCATTTAGCTTTTCACTATAACAGCTAGCTTCAACACTTCATCAATGAGGTTAAGATGATACTTTGAATATGTATGATGAATTATCATCAAAACATAAATTTTATTTCCAACAATTTCCCCCTTTTTGATGATGCCAAAACTCTCCCTAAAAGAAAAGCTTAAAGATAAAAACAATGTGAAACAATGTAAAACTAGAAAACTGGATTTCATTAGAATGAGCAAAAACTGGAATATTACATTTAGTCCAAAAATTTGAGATTAAAGACGAACCTTTTTCTTAACTGAAATGTACTTCATCTCCTTGTCATACAAACGATAGTTATCTTCTAGCTTGGAGTCTTCTTTTGAAAATGTCTTGTTGTAGTCAACTTGACTCCCTTCTTTCCATCTTCTTCATAGAATTAACTTCGGTAAGTCTGATTCTTTCAGGTAGTATTTTTCAAATTCTGCTACATCAGCTTTCATTTGTTCAGTTTTGTCTTTAACCTTCAGTTTGTCTTCAATCCTCTGATTCTTCTTATATTGTGCCATTTTCTGCTTTGAGAATATATCAGATAAAAAGTAGTTCAAGGATTCTTCAATCGTCTTATCCTTGTACTTGGCTTTGATAGGATTGTGATCTTTGACAAACTATATCCACAGATGTTTTGTAAGTGTAGCTCTCCATTCTCCTGGTTGACTGTATTTCACAATGAGCTGCTCGTCAGTTAGTTCTTTCTTTAAGAACTTAGGATCTAATTTGTATCTTTCCAATTCATCTTCAAGTCGCTTCATTTCTTTAAGTAACTTCAGCTTTTCTTCTTCAACTTCCCCCTTTTTGGCATCATATAGTTGATCTACCAAGGCATGGGTTGCCTGTTGGTCGGCTGATATACATTGCTGAGAAGCAAGTACTTCCTTAAGCTGAGTTTCTAACCTATAGATATGCTGATTCATATGCCAATGAGCTTGAGCATGAGTTTCCGATCTCATCATGTTGAGTCTTCTAGCTTCAGTTTAAGTAATAGAATTTCTGAAGCGTAACTTAAATCGATTTATGGATCATCTCTAGTCTTGCATGAACTGAGACATCTGTTCTAGTTCTATAATCGAGATATCCAGAAATATTTGATAGAAGGCCATTTTGTGCATCCTTGTGACTGAGCACAATCTTCAAGTTTTCATAAAACTTGGCCAACTCATCCTTTGTTAGGATGTCAGAAGGATCATATGTTGTTTCAATTTGATCCTTGGTCTGAGTGATATCTTCAATAATCATCAGTTGTTGATTATCAGTTTTATCAGCTGTTTGCTGAGTGTCAGTTGTCTGATTTCCAACTGGAAACTCTTCTTGCTGACTTACAGTTTGCGTAGCTAGAGGTTGAGGTTGAATTTATGAATGCAAAACTGTAGTCTCATCAGCTTTCTTTCCTTGTATGATCATCATTATCATCCTTTTTCTCTGAACTTTCTTTGGGAACTGAAGATGTGGCTGATTCTCTCCTTTGAGCTAGTTCAGTAAATCTTTTGAAACAGTTTTCAAGAAACTCTAATATGGGAAATAGAGAATATAGATCTTCAATTTCCAATTTCTCCAAGAGTAACTTTTCTTCAGTCTGTAGACTAGCATCACGAGAATCCTCTGGTTTAAGCTTCATCTTCATTAGTCTGATAATTCTATCAGCTTCAAAAACTGGAGCTGATTGAACTGATTGATATTGAGAAGTATTATCAACAAGAGTGTTTTTCCCTGTAGCTTCAGTTGTCAGTTGTTGCTGTTGTTCCCCCTCAGTTGGTGCTGTCTTGCTTGGTTCTGGGTACAAACATCTTACAACTGATCTATCTTCTGTTGATTCAGCTTTTCGCTTAATCCCTTTGCATTCAGCTTCCTGCTGAGACACAGTTTCCTGACCGGCTTCAGGTTGGGAAGTTGTTCCTGTTTTTGCTGTGATTTCCTTTGTAGTTGCATCTTGTCTTGCTTGCTTCCCTTCCTTGAGTCTTTCCAGATAGAATTGAATGATTCCACTGAGTGTTTTCTTTAGTTGGAATCTACCAACAGTTGCCTGACCTTCAGCTTGAGCTCTTTGTATGCTGTCTAATTCGGCTAAATGCTGCTTCTTTATCTGATTGACTATATAGCCTGCCTAATTGAATTCTATTTCATCCTAAATAATGTTTATCAGATAAATATTCTCTTCAAAAAGCTTACTGATTCCTTTGGATTTTCCAATGACATGCATGCTGAGCCATCTGCTGAGGTGTCCAAATTCGGGCTTGATTTTGTCAACATGAATACCAACTTCGATTGGTACCGTAGAAAAAGTTAGCTTCTTGAGAAATGTAGTCCTATCCAATGGTAGAGTAGATAAATCTGTTGAAGTTATAGATGAATTTGCGAAGCCAAAAAGTGATCTCATGACTCTTTCATTGATAGCAATGCGATCTCCACGAACTGTTGTCATTAAAGAGTCTCTTACCAAACGCATATTTTGCCAGAATTGCAAAATACCTTCCAAGTCACGTTTTTCTTTGAATGTAACCTCCAGAACATTTCTTAATCCTGGTTGTTTTTGAATCTTCATGCAAATGTGACTTGCTAACAGAGTGTTTTGACACAAAGCTTCGTAAATTTTGAATGAAAATTCATCTTGCTCTGTTATTAGTCTTTCTTCGTGTGATTTCTTGGAAGAGGCCATGTTTGAGTGTGAACACAAAGAGTAAATTTGAGATGAATTTTGTGTTTGAAAAATCTGATTTTGATTTTATGAAGTGCGAATGGGAATTGAATATATAGGGGTGGTGTACTGGCGGTTGGTTAGTACAACTTTTCAAATTCCATGATGGTTTAGGTAACCAAGGCATGTACTGTTTTGACAGTAATGGGGTGTACACGCATCATATTCTGACAAAAGTAAACTGCCGTAATTAAATGCTATATAACCGCTGTCACTTTTATCTTGTCAACCTTTGACTTGAGTTGACTGGAATAGAAACTGAGACTGAAGTCTGTTTTACAAGTAACTTTCAGTTTTGTCAAATTATTCAGTTTCAGTAAAGTCTATCAGTTCTAGTTGATCAGATTGAAATTGTTGATGTCAATGACTAATCTGTTAAGTGAGCGCACCCAGCATAACAAAGATTAATCCCCTTGACGAACTTCTGGCTTAACTGATTTCAACTTACTTTGATTATCCCCAATTCAGTTCTCAGTTTGGCAAATCTGTCTTTGTCCAATGGCTTTGTAAAGATATCTGCCAACTGATCTTCAGCAGGTACATAAAGAACTGTGATATCCTTTTTCTCAGCGTGATCTCTTATGAAGTGGTGACGCACATCAATGTGTTTTGTCCATGAGTGTAAAACTGGATTATCAGTGATTGCAATTGCACTTGTGTTGTCACACATTATGGGAATCATACCTTGTTCTATCCCATAATCCCTTAATTGCTGTCTAATCCCTAAAACTTGAGCACAACAACTTCCAGCTGCTATATATTCAGCTTCAACTATAGAAGTTGAGATTGAGTTTTGCTTTTTGCTAAACCATGACACAAGTCTATTTCCTAGTAACTGACATGTGCCTGATGTGCTTTTTCTGTCCACTTTGCATCCTGCATAATCTGAATCTGAGTAGGATATTAGCTTGAATTCTCCTTCTTTTGAATACCAAATTCCAACTCCATCTGTATCTTTCAGATATTTCAATGTTCTTTTCACAACTGTGAGGTGACTTTCCTTTGGTTTTGACTGAAATCTTGCACATACTCCAACAGTAAATGATATATCTGGCCTACTTGCTGTAAGATAGAGTAAGCTTCCAATCATTCTTCTGTAGAGTGTTTGATCAACATCTTTTCCTTCTTTGTCTTCATCTAATTTGATGTTGGTCCCCATTGGTGTAGAAATTCCAGTTGATTTTTCCATACCAAACTTTTTGATAAGTTCTCTTGTATACTTAGTTTGGTGAATGAAAATTCCATCATCTAATTGTTTAACTTGTAATCCAAGGAAGTAATTCAATTCCCCCATCATACTCATTTGAAATTTGCTTTTCATCAAACTTGCAAATTTCTCACATAATTGTTCATCTTCCGATCTGAAGATAATATCATCAACATAAATTTGAACAAGTAGAGATTTTCACCATTTTTTGAACAAAGTTTTGTCTAGTCCCTTTGATGAATCCATTGTCCACTAGAAACTGAGATAGAGTTTCATACCAAGCTCTTGGTGCTTGCTTAAGTCCATAAAGAGCTTTTCTTAGTCTGAAAACTTTATCAGCCTGATCTTTGATTTCAAATCCAGGTGGTTGCTGAACATATACTTCTTCTTCAAGAATTCCATTCAGAAATGCGCTTTTAAAATCCATCTGGTAAACTTTGAATTTCTTATGAGCTGCGAATGCAAGAAATAGTCTAATTGCTTCTAATCTTGCAATCAGTGCGTAGGTTTCATCAAAGTCTATGCCTTCGCTGAGAGTATCCTTTAGCTACAAGTCTAGCTTTATTTCTCGATGATATTCCCATCTTCATCAAGTTTGTTTCGGAAAACCCATTTGGTTCCAATGATATTCACATAAGCTGGTCTTTCTACCAATTCCCATACTTGATTTCTTTCGAACTCACTTAATTCTTCTTGCATTGCTAGTATCCAATCTGGATCTTTCAAAGCTTCTTCTATTTCCTTAGGTTCAGATTGAGATAGAAAACATGCAATCATTGCATCTAGTTGATGTCTTGTTCGAACGCCAGCTTGAGTATCACCAATTACTTGTTCTTCAGGGTGATCTCCCATCCATTGATATGTGGGTGCTTGCATCAAAGGATCAATATCTTGTTCGACTGGTTCTTCGAGAGTTGGTTCTTGAATTTCTTCAGTTGGATCAGAAACATGCAGTTCAGTGTGATTTGTTGAGCAGTTTGAAACTGAGATGGATCTGGATCTGAAGATTCTGAGATTTGCAGTCTTCCAATGTCAACAAAAACTGATTCTGGTGAGATTGGTAACTGAGACTGAGAAACTGGTTCTAGTCTTTCTTCAGTTGTTTCACCAGGGAAGTTTGGTTCATCGAACACCACGTGAATTGATTCTTCATGCTTGAGTGTCCTTTTGTTCAGTACTCTAAAAGCTTTGCTGACACTTGAATATCCTAGAAAAATTCCTTCATCAGCTTTGGGTTGAAAAACATGAAGTTGATCTTTCCCATTGTTGTGTATGAAACATTTGCTTCCAAAAGCATGAAAGTAGGAAACATTTGGTTTTCTTCCATTCCAAATTTCATAAGGAGTCTTCTCATGTCTTTTGTTCATGAGATCTCTGTTCTGTGTGTAACAAGCTGTGTTAACTGCTTCTGCCCAATATCTTTTTGGTAACTTTGCTTCACAGATCATAGTTCTCCCTGCTTCTTTGAGTGTTTTGTTTCTTCTTTCAAACTACACCATTCTGTTGAGGTGTTCCTGTGGCGACAAGTTGGTGTAAAACACCATTCTCTTCACAAGATTCAATAATCACACTGTTGAGGAATTCAGTTCCCTTATCTGATCTTATTTTCACAACATATACTCCTTTCTGATTCTGAAGTCTCTTGAGTAATTCTGTAAGCCTTTGCTTTGTTTCACTTTTCTTGGTTAAGAAGATTACCCAAGTGTACCTAGAAAAATCATCTACTACCACCAATGTATACTTCTTTCCACTGATACTAATTGGTGTAATAGGTCCAAATAAATCCATGTGTAGTAACTCCAGATGTCTGGTTGTTGAATGCTGAGACTTGGTCTTAAAACTTGCTTTTGTTTGCTTTCCTTGTTGATAAGCATCACATAAGCTGTCCTTCTTATATGAAATTTCCGGTAGTCCAATGACTAACTGTTTCTTGACAAGAGTGTTGATATCATCAAAGTTTAGATGACTCAGTTTCTTGTGCCATAGCCAACTGATTTCTGATTTGGTATGCACAAGAAAACAAGTTTCACAACGGCTGTTGTCCAGTCTACTACATACATATTTTCTTTTCTTCTTCCGGCTAAAACAACTTGATGATTCGCTGACGACAACGCAGAAATCTTTGTCAAAAGTAACTTTGTATCCCATATCACAAAATTGACTGGTGCTAAGTAGATTGTAGTGTAATCCTTCTACATAAGATACATTCTTGATTGTAAGTCCATTCCTGATTAAGGTGCCATAACCTCTGGTGTGTCCAGGTTTGTCTTTACTTCCAAAATTAACCTTTGGTCCATCTTTTGCAATAAAATTACTGAGACGGTCCTTGCTCTTTGTCATGTGTCTAGAGCAACCACTGTCAAAGTACCATATATCATGCAATAAAAATTAAACAATTTTTGGTACCCAACTCTGTTTGGGTCCATGGGGGTCAGTTGTCAGTACAACTCTGGGAATATATCCTTTAGGTATTCTTCGGATATTGTTGCACTTGTTTTCATATATATAAGCCACACTCCCATATTGTCTATGTTTGTACTGTGTCTTATTTATATGATCTCTCAGATCTTTTGGCTGAAATCTATTTCCATCATGCTTTCTATTATTAAAACTTGAATAATAGCCATCATTCCTTTTGTACTGGGGTCTAGATTGACCTTGGTACTGGAACTTTTGCTGAGAACTGAGATTGACTCTCTGCTGAGTTTTGGACTGAAACTTGTGATAAGTTTTCTGTCTGAAATGATTGCTGTTATCAGTTTTATTTAAAGATGCAGTAAAATTCCAATCATCATCAATGGGGTATAGCCTTCCTTTCCCCCTGAATGTGTGAATCTTTGAATGATTGGTATTCTTGGATTTACTTTGATTGTAATTTTTCTGGTTCTTGACATGATTGATTTTTGTGGATCTGTTAGTTGATTTCCCAGTTCGGTTTTCTTGAGTTACAACTGATTTACCATTTGGTTTGCCCTTGTTGGTAAATCCAGTTGTTTTCTTGAAAAAGTGGTTTGTCCTATGTGATACTGGCTTTACTGGTTCAGCAATTTTTTCAGTTTGTGGAAGTTGCTCAGCTACAAACTTAATACCGCTTTGGTACTGTGTTTAGCGACTTTCTTTGGTTCTATCCTTAGAAGATTGCCGTGTATCAAATCCTAAACCTGCTTTTGTCTCCATACGGCTTTCCCGATTTGAATCCAATGAATCGAACTTGATTGAGCAAATGATTCGATTCTTTGCTGCTGATCAAATGAGTCGACATCGAATCTTTTCTTTATCGCTTTTAGTCGGGCTTCAACATTCTTAGTTCGAGACTTCAATCTTTCAACTTCAAGAATTAGATTCTCTTTTTCACTTTAATTGATTCATAATCACTTGAATAGTTACTAGTGATTCATCAATTCACAAAGAGTTTCTTCTAATTCTAGATTTTTGGATTGAGTCAAGAATCGAAGAACACGCATTTTGCATGGAAATTTAAGCTGAAGAGTATTTAGAATTGGATTCACATACCTCATTTGGGTCTTCCATGTGTGCCATTAAAGATGTGTCATCTGATAGTCTTTCAGTACCAGCTTCATAATCTGATTCATCTCCAGCAAGGAGTGCTCTTCTACCAATTCTTCTTGGTGGGGTCTTCTTGGTCAGTTCTGGACATTCAGCTTTATAATGTCCAGGTTTCTTCCAGTTGAAACAGAGATATTCATCATCTTTTCTTTTCTCAGGAGTCCTCTTGATGAATTTCTGAGTGACTGGGTGTCCACTCTTCATTCTTCAAATTCTGTTCATCATTAGAGCCATTTGTTCTTCCATCTCATCCAATTCATGAAGATTGCTTGATGAATTTTCTTGATTGTCATTTGATGCTGCTGCAAGTGCTGTGGTCTTTGGTTCTTCCAGAGCTTTGATTATTGCAGCTGTACTTGTAAAATCTTCACTGAATTCATAAGCTTTCAAATCTGAGAAGATTTTGAATGAATCCTCTATGTCAAGTCTTCTAGATTCTTCCATAGCAGTGACCTTCATTTTCCAGCACATAGGTAATGCCTTCAAGATTCTTGTATTGATAACTTTCTTTGAGTATTCAATCTTGAGTAGATCTAATTCATCCATGATAGCACGGAATCTTGTCTCCATTTGTGTCAATGGTTTCTCCATATTTCATCTTGAAGTTCTCAAACTTTTGTTTTGCAACAGAAATTTTGTTTTCCTTGATTGAATCTGTTCCTTCACAAACTAGTTTTAGTTTGTCCCACATTTCCTTAGCAGTTATGCATTATTTCACTTTCAAGTACATGTTGCTGTCAAGCGTTCTGAGGATAAAGTCCATAGCGACATTGTTGAGATTGTTTCACTTGCGATCATCACTAGTCCATTCGGATTTGGGCTTTGGAACTCGAATCTGTCTCTCACCATCAGTTTGCATGTGAGTGATCTCGGATTGGTCCATCGGTGAGTACATCCATCATTTCATTATGGGTAGTCATTAGAAAAGCTCAGATACGACATTTATACTCATCAAATCTGTCCATGTTGCACATAAGCATTTGTCTTGCATACTGATTGTTATCCATTGTGAGTGAGTGAAGACTGATAGCAAATTAACTGGAACTGAGCTTTCAAATGAGAGAAACTAGAGGAGATATAGAGCAAATGATATCTTGTCAAAGAAACACTGCTCCGATACCAATTGTTGGTCCTTTGGAAAGGCTAACACAAGTTTCGGGGGGGTGAATAAACTTGTCACGAAAAACTTTCCCTAAGCTGGATTTTAAACAAATTATGGTTCAGTTAAAACTTGTGTGGAGTTAAGCCGACTGAGCTGAGATTAAGTCAAACTGACTTAAGCTAAAACTGAGTCAACCGGCAGCGGATAAAGTTCTAGCCTTTTTCTTGATCTTGTTATTCTTTTATGAAAGCTGAGTGTCGTAAACTAAATTCTGTTGAATGTCAGTTTGTGAACTGTGAAGTGCATAACATTCAATTATTAAAATGCTGTAAGTAAATACTGAATAAATAAATAAATGCGTAAAGTAAATAAGGCGAATGTTATAGAGGTTCCAGGTGGTGTAATCCTGTACATCCTCTCTTCCCCTATGGTGCGGAGGAAAATTCCACTAGAACTTCTTGAAGTGAATCACACAAAAAGTCCTAAACAATAGTCCTTGGCTAATCCCTAGCTTCACTATCTAAACAAATTGTAGAACAGGTAGAATTGCTGCTCTTCAATTGCTTGAACACTGGTCCTTGGAGGGTTGAATTGCCTCTTCACCAGCTACCACCACAAACACAGTCTACCCGACAGCTTGTAACAACTGTCCTTGGCAAAAACCTTCCCGGTTTGCTTCACAGTCTAAACCTTTGATGTAGAATCAAAGTTGGGTTGAGAATCAATAAATTGATTCTTGTTTGTGGTTCTTCAAAGTGTCTGATTCTTGATAAATTCTTAGTAGCTTGAACACTTGAAGAAATTCTAGATATGATCTTGTTATAGCACAAAGATGATAGCAATTCGAATGACTAATGCACTTGATAATTCTGATTGTTCTTAATTCATTCTTGTTCTATATTTATCCTTGGTGCAAAGTCCTCTATTTATAGTCTGAGGTCCAACGTTCATTTGGCCTGAATTCGAATTGTATCAACGTCTAATTGTAACGGATATAATTTCTCGACCGTCATCTTTGTGTCGATTTTCATCCAATAGAATCGCTTCTTTTATAACGCTCGATTGTACTTTTTAGCTTTTTGGATGATCGACATGTAAAATCGAGTTCCTTATCGCTTTATATCTGAGTTTATCTCTTGTCGGTTTCTCGTGACTTGGAGCGTTAACTAAGATTTTACTCTTCTTCAAATATCGCATTACTCGCTTTTTCATCCGATTATAATTGACTTAATCGAGTACATCATGACTCATTATCTTCTAAGAATTCATTGTCCTTATGATTCTTAGGTCTTTATACAAGATCCATAAAGTCGATTCAGTCACCACAATCTAGCCTCAAAGTCTAACTTTCTGATCTCTCGACATAGTCTTCATAATCGAGTTTGAACCTCTGTTCTTCAATTCTTCAATAATCGAGTCTCAGTGACCTCGGGCTCTTCATCTTCTAGATAAGACAACCGAGTTTGTCCTCAAATGAACTTACCATCTCCGGCCATATTGGTGTATCCTGAGTCGCTTTGTTTATCTTGATGATTTCCAGTTTTCTGAATGATTTCTAGTTTTCAGTTTATGACACACTAACTATTATAGTTCTTGTCTGATACAACCTATACAATTATCAGACTCTAGTAAAGCCTAAACATTCAGTTCTATACATCTTTTAGCTTTTGACTATAACAGCTAGCTTCAGCACTTCATCAATGAGGTTAAGATGATACTTTGAATAAGTATGATGAATTATCATCAAAACATAAATTTTATTTCCAACAGCTAGGTTAGTGGCAAAAGGTTATAAGCAAAGACAAGGAGTTGACTATGACGAAACCTTTTCGCCTGTTGCCATGTTAAAATCCATTAAAATTTTGCTTGATATTACAACATACCATGATTACGAAATCTGGAAGATGGATGTGAAAATAGCTTTCCTTAACGGGAACCTGTCTGAGGAAGTGTATATGACACAGCCTGAGGGTTTCATGACAAATGACGCTAGGATGGTGTGTAAACTGCAAAGATCCATTTATGGATTAATGCAAGCTTCTCAGAGTTGGAATCTTCACTTTGATGAGATAATCAAACAGTTTGATTTCATCAAGAACGAAGATGAGCCCCGTATTTACAAGAAGGTTAGTGGGAGTGCCATTGTGTTCTTAGTGCTTTATGTAGACGACATATTGCTCATAGGGAATGATGTGCCTATGTTACAATCAGTCAAAGCTTGGTTATCCAAGAACTTCTCAATGAAGGACTTGGGTGAAGCAGCCTATATTCTAGGAATAAAGATCTATAGAGATAGATCTAAAAGGTTGCTTGGTCTATCACAATCCACCTACATAGATAAGATACTGAAGAGATTCAGTATGAAGCAGTCCAAGAAATGGCTGTTACCCATGTCATATAGGGTCTACCTGTCGAAAGGAATGAGTCCTAAGACAGAGGAGGAAAGGGCACAATGAGTAAGATCCCTTATGCTTCGGCTATCGGGTCTATCATGTATGCCAGGTTGTGTACTAGACCAGATATCTCGTACCTCTTAGTATGACTAGTAGGTACCAAACCCAGGTGATGGTCACTGGTTTCTTTGTCAAGAATATCCTCAAGTACGTAAGGCGTACTAGGGATATGTTCCTGGTTTTCGGGAACGATGATTTAGTATTACGAGGTTATACAGATGCCAGTTTCCAAACTGACAAGGATGACTTTAAGTCACAATCTGGATTTGTTTTCACACTTGACGGTGGAGCAGTGAGCTGGAAGAGTTCCAAGCAGGAGACTGTAAGTCACAATCTGGATTTGTTTTCACACTTAACGGTGGAGCAGTGAGCTGGAAGAGTTCCAAGCAGGAGACTGCTGCAGACTCTACAACGGAAGCCGAATACATAGCAGCCTTGGAGGTGGCAAAGGAAGCAGTTTGGATGAAGAAGTTCATTACTAAACTTTGTGGGGTTCCCTCCATTGAAGGTCCAGTGCCTCTGTATTGTGATAACCATGGGGCTATATCTCAGTCAAAGGAACCCATGTCTCATCAAAAGTCCAAACATGTGTTATGGCGCTATCACTTGATTAGAGAGATAGTAGATAGAGGAGATGTAAAGATAGAGAAAGTCCACATGGATGATAACATAGCTGATCCGTTAACCAACGTGTTGTCTCAAGCAAAGCATGAGAAACTTGTTCACATGCACGGGCTTAGGCATATGGGTGATTGGCTTTAGGCCAAGTGGGAGATTGTTGAAATGGTGTCCTAAACCCAATCGTGTTGGACCGGATCCAACCGGGTCGGGTCGTTTACAGTCTATTTTAGTTCATGTAATAACTTTATTATGATTAATAAAAGCACATATGTTATTATATATTGTTTATCTTCATATTATTTGTTGTACATATATAGTAACGTCCCTAGTGTCAAACTGTGATAGAGAAACCATAATAGTGATTATGGTTGATGAGATATCTAATCACTTTGACAAGTTTGATACTTAAATGTCTCTAGTCCTATATAATGTCAAATGGGACATTGATAGTATGATCAGACTAGCACGTATTGGATGTCTTCTAGCTTATTGAAGATAAGGATAGATCTTGTCTATCGAAGTGTAGAGACACTTGGACAGTACGTGGACGTGTATTATAGAAGTAAAAACGTTTGTAATTCTCATTGAAGTACTGATGTGTTATCGACCAGAACGATAAATAAGGCACGCCGGCGCAAACGGTAAGCAAAACGGAGGCCAGAATGGCCTTGTACAAGGAATCAAAAATCACACCGTTAAGTACTCTATGAGTACAAAAAAGAGTACGAAAAAAGCGCTTGTAATTCTCTTTGAAGTACTGATGTGATATCGACCAGAACGATAAATAAGGCACGCCGGTGCAAACGTCAAGCAAAACGGAGGCCAGAATGGCCTTGTACAAGAAATCAAAAATCACACAGTTAAGTACTCTATGGGTTCAAAAAAAAGTACGAAAAAAAGTTTGTAATTCTCTTTGAAGTACTGATGTGGTATCGACCAGAACGATAAATAAGGTTCGCCGGCGCAAACGGCAAGCAAAACGGAGGCCAGAATGTCCTTGTACAAGGAATCAAAATCACACAATTAAGTACTCTATGGGTACGAAAAAGTACAAAAAAAAACGTTTGTAATTCTCTTTGAAGTACTGATGTGATATCGACCAGAACGATTAATAAGGCACGCCGGCGCAAACGGCAAGCAAAACGGAGTCCAGAATGGCCTTGTACAAGGAATCAAAATCACACCGTTAAGTACTCTATGGGTACAAAAAGTGTAGAAAAAAAACGTTTGAAATTCTCTTTGAAGTACTGATGTGATATCGACCAGAACGATAAATAAGGCACGCCGGCGCAAACGGCAAGCAAAACGGAGGCCAGAATGGCCTTCTACAAGAAATCAAAAATCACACAGTTAAGTACTCTATGGGTTCGAAAAAAAGTACGAAAAAAAAGTTTGTAATTCTCTTTGAAGTACTGATGTGGTATCGACCAGAACGATAAATAAGGTTCACCGGCGCAAACGGCAAGCAAAACGGAGGCCAGAATGTCCTTGTACAAGGAATCAAAAATCACACAATTAAGTACTCTATGGGTACGAAAAAAAGTACAAAAAAAACGTTTGTAATTCTCTTTGAAGTGATGATGTGATATCGACCAGAACGGTAAATAAGGCACGCCGGCGCAAACGGCAAGCAAAACGGAGGCCGAATGGCCTTGTACAAGAATCAAAATCACACAGTTAAGTACTCTATGGGTACGAAAAAGTACGAAAAAAAAAACGTTTGTAATTCTCTTTGAAGTACTGATGTGGTATCGACTAGAACGATAAATAAGGTACGCCGGCGCAAAACGGCAAGCAAAACGGAGGTCAGAATGGCCTTGTACAAGGAATCAAAATCACACCGTTAAGTACTCTATGGGTACAAAACAAAGTACTGAAAAAAAAACATTTGTAATTCTCATTGAAGTACTGATGTGTTATCGACCAGAATGATAAATAAGGCACGCCGGCGCAAACGACAAGCAAAACGGAGGCCAGAATGGCCTTGTACAAGGAATCAAAATCACACCGTTAAGTACTCTATGGGTACAAAAAGAGTACGAAAAAAATGTTTGTAATTCTCTTTGAAGAACTGATGTGATATCGACCAGAACGATAAATAAGGCACGCCGGCGCAAACGGCAAGCAAAACGGAGGCCAGAATGGCCTTGTACAAAGAATCAAAATCACACAGTTAAGTACTCTATGAGTAAGAAAAAAAGCGTTTGTAATTCTCTTTGAAATCTTCGATGTGATATCGACGAGCGATTAATAAGGCACGCCGGTGCAAACGGCAAGCAAAGCGGAAGCGAAATGGCCTTGTACAAGGAATCAAAATCATACCGTTAAGTACTCTATGGGTACAAAAAGTGTACTGAAAAAAAAGCTTTGTAATTCTCTTTGAAGTACTGATGTGATATCGACCAGAACGATAAATAAGGCACGCCGGCGCAAACGGCAAGCAAAATGGAGTCCATAATGGCCTTGTACAAGGAATCAAAATCACACAATTAAGTACTCTATGGGTACGAAAAAAAATACGAAAAAAAACGTTTGTAATTCTCTTTGAAGTACTGATGTGATATCGACCAGAACGATAAATAAGGCACGCCGCCGCAAACGGCAAGCAAAACGGAGGCCAGAATGGCTTTGTACAAGGAATCAAAAATCACACGGTTAAGTACTCTATGGGTACGAAAAAAGTACGAAAAAAACTTTTGTAATTCTCTTTGAAGTACTGATGTGATATCGACTTTAACGATGAATAAGGCACGCCGGCGCAAACGGCAAGCAAAACGGAGGCCAGAATGGCCTTGTACAAGAATCAAAAATCACACGGTTAAGTACTCTATGGGTACGAAAAAAAGTACGAAAAAACTTTTGTAATTCTCTTTGAAGTACTGATGTGATATCGACCAGAACGATAAATAAGGCACGCCGGCGCAAACGGCAAGCAAAACGGAGGCCAGAATGGCTTTGTACAAGGAATCAAAAATCACACAGTTAAGTACTCTATGGGTACGGAAAAAGTACGAAAAAAACTTTTGTAATTCTCTTTGAAGTACTGATGTGATATCGACCAGAACGATAAATAAGGCACGCCGGCAAACGGCAAGCAAAACGGAGGCCAGAATGGCCTTGTACAAGGAATCAAAATCACACAGTTAAGTACTCTATGGGTACGAAAAAAAGTACAAAAAAACTTTTGTAATTCTCTTTGAAGTACTGATGTGATATCGACCAGAACGATAAATAAGGCACGCCGGCACAAACGGCAAGCAAAACGGAGGCTAGAATGGTCTTGTACAAGAAATCAAAAATCACACAGTTAAGTACTCTATGGGTTCGAAAAAAAGTACGAAAAAAAACGTTTGTAATTCTCTTTGAAGTACTGATGTGGTATCGACCAGAACGATAAATAAGGTTCGCCGGCGCAAACGGCAAGCAAAACGGAGGCCAGAATGTCCTTGTACAAGGAATCAAAATCGCACAGTTAAGTACTCTATGGGTACGAAAAAAGTACAAAAAAGCGCTTGTAATTCTCTTTGAAGTATCGATGTGATATCGACTTAACGATAAATAAGGCACGCCGCATAAACGGCAAGCAAAACGGAGGCCAGAATGGCCTTGTACAAGAAATCAAAATCACACAGTTAAGTACTCTATGGGTTCGAAAAAAAGTACGAAAAAAAAGCTTTGTAATTTCTTTGAAATATCGATGTGGTATCGACCAGAACGATAAGTAAGGTTCGCCGGCGCAAACGGCAAGCAAAACGGAGGCCAGAATGTCCTTGTACAAGGAATCAAAAATCACACAATTAAGTACTCTATGGGTACGAAAAAAGTACAAAAAAGTTTGTAATTCTCTTTGAAGTACTGATGTGATATCGACCAGAACGATAAATAAGGCACGCCGGCGCAAACGGCAAGAAAACGGAGGCCAGAATGGCTTTGTACAAGGAATAAAAAATCACACAGTTAAGTACTCTATGGGTACGGGAAAAAGTACGAAAAAAACTTTTGTAATTCTCTTTGAAGTACTGATGTGATATCGACCAGAACGATAAATAAGGCACGCCGGCGCAAACGGCAAGCAAAACGGAGGCCAGAATGGCCTTGTACAAGGAATAAAAATCACACGGTTAAGTACTCTATGGGTACGAAAAAAAACTTTTGTAATTCTCTTTGAAGTACTGATGTGATATCGACCAGAACGATAAATAAGGCACGCCGCGCAAACGGCAAGAAAACGGAGGCCAGAATGGCCTTGTACAAGGAATAAAAATCACACAGTTAAGTACTCTATGGGTACGAAATAATGTACGAAAAAAACTTTTGTAATTCTCTTTGAAGTACTGATGTGATATCGACCAGAACGATAAATAAGGCACGCCGGCACAAACGGCAAGCAAAACGCAGGCTAGAATGGCCTTGTACAAGAAATCAAAAATCACACAGTTAAGTACTCTATGGGTTCGAAAAAAAGTACGAAAAAAACATTTGTAATTCTCTTTGAAGTACTGATGTGGTATCGACCAGAACGATAAATAAGGGTCGCCGGCGCAAACGGCAAGCAAAACGGAGGCCAGAATGTCCTTGTACAAGGAATCAAAAATCACACACTTAAGTACTCTATGGGTACGAAAAAAAGTACAAAAAAAAGGTTTGTAATTCTCTTTGAAGTACTGATGTGATATCGACCAGAACGATTAATAAGGCACGCCGGCGCAAACGACAAGCAAAACGGAGGCCAGAATGGCCTTGGACAAGGAATCAAAAATCACACCGTTAAGTACTCTATGGGTACAAAAAAGTGTACGAAAAAAACGTTTGTAATTCTATTTGAAAATCTTGATGTGATATCGACTTAACGATAAATAAGGCACGCCGGCACAAACGGCAAGCAAAACGGAGGCTAGAATGGCCTTGTACAAGAAATCAAAAATCACACAGTTAAGTACTCTATGGGTTCGAAAAAAAGTACGAAAAAAACATTTGTAATTCTCTTTGAAGTACTGATGTGGTATCGACCAGAACGATAAATAAGGCTCGCCGGCGCAAACGGCAAGCAAAACGGAGGCCAGAATGGCCTTGTACAAGGAATCAAAATCACACCGTTAAGTACTCTATGGGTACAAAAAGAGTACGGAAAAAAACGTTTGTAATTCTCTTTGAAGTACTGATGTGATATCGACTAGAACGATAAATAAGGCACGCCGGCACAAACGGCAAGCAAAACGGAGGCTAGAATGGCCTTGTACAAGAAATCAAAAATCACACAGTTAAGTACTCTATGGGTACGAAAAAAAGTACGAAAAAAAACGTTTGTAATTCTCTTTGAAGTATTGATGTGGTATCGACCAGAACGATAAATAAGGTACGCCGGCGCAAACGCAAGCAAAACGGAGGCCAGAATGGCCTTGTACAAGGAATCAAAAATCACACAGTTAAGTACTCTATGGGTACGAAAAAAGTACAAAAACGCTTTGTAATTTTCTTTGAAGTAATCGATGTGATATCGACTTAACGATTAATAAGGCACGCCGGCGCAAACGACAAGCAAAACGGAGGCCAGAATGGCCTTGGACAAGGAATCAAAAATCACACCGTTAAGTACTCTATGGGTACAAAAAGTGTACGAAAAAAAACGTTTGTAATTCTCTTTGAAGTACTGATGTGATATCGACCAGAACGATAAATAAGGCACGCCGGCGCAAACGGCAAGCAAAACGGAGTCCAGAATGGCCTTGTACAAAGAATAAAAAATCACACAGTTAAGTACTCTATGAGTAAGAAAAAAAGTATGAAAAAAACGTTTGTAATTCTCTTTGAAGTACTGATGTGATATCGACCAGAACGATAAATATGGCACGCCGGCGCAAACGGCAAGCAAAACGGAGGGCATAATGGCCTAGTACAAGGAGTCAAAAATCACACAGTTAAGCACTTTGTGGGTACGAAAAAAAGTACGAAAAAAAAGTTTGTAATTCTCTTTGAAGTACTGATGTGGTATCGGCCAGAACGATAAATAAGGTACGCCGGCGCAAACGGCAAGCAAAACGGTGGTCAGAATGGCCTTGTACAAGGAATCAAAAATCACACAGTTAAGTACTCTATGGATACGAAACAAAGTACGAAAAAAACGTTTGTAATTCTCTTTGAAGTACTGATGTGGTATCGACCAGAACGATAAATAAGGCACGCCGGCGCAAACGGCAAGCAAAATGGAGGCCAGAATGGCCTTGTACAAGGAATGAAAAATCACACACTTAAGTACTCTATGGGTACGAAAAAAAACGTTTGTAATTCTCTTTGAAGAAATGATGTGATATCGACTAGAACGATAAATAAGGCACGCCGGCGCAAACGGCAAACAAAACGGAGGCCAGAATGGCCTTGTACAAGAAATCGAAAATCACACAGTTAAGTACTCTATGGGTACGAAAAAAAATACGAAAAACTTTTGTAATTCTCTTTGAAGTACTGATGTGATATCGACCAGAACGATAAATAAGGCACGCCGGCGCAAATGGCAAGCAAAACGGAGGCCAGAATGGCCTTGTACAAGGAATAAAAAATCACACAGTTAAGTACTCTATGGGTTCGAAAAAAAGTACGAAAAAAAAACGTTTGTAATTCTCTTTGAAGTACTGATGTGGTATCGACCAGAACGATAAATAAGGTTCACCGGCACAAACGGCAAGCAAAACGGAGGCCAGAATGTCCTTGTACAAGGAATCAAAAATCACACAATTAAGTACTCTATGGGTACGAAAAAAGTACAAAAAAAAGGTTTGTAATTCTCTTTGAAGTGATGATGTGATATCGACCAGAACGGTAAATAAGGCACGCCGGCGCAAACGGCAAGCAAAACGGAGGCCAGAATGGCCTTGTACAAGGAATCAAAAATCACACAGTTAAGTACTCTATGGGTACGAAAAAGTACTGAAAAACGTTTGTAATTCTCTTTGAAGTACTGATGTGGTATCGACCAGAACGATAAATAAGGTATGCCGGCGCAAACGGCAAGCAAAACGGAGGTCAGAATGGCCTTGTACAAGGAATCAAAAATCACACCGTTAAGTACTCTATGGGTACAAAACAAAGTACGAAAAAAAAACATTTGTAATTCTCATTGAAGTACTGATGTGTTATCGACTAGAACGATAAATAAGGCACGCCGGCGCAAACGACAAGCAAAACGGAGGCCAGAATGGCCTTGTACAAGAAATCAAAAATCACACCGTTAAGTACTCTATGGGTACAAAAAGGGTACGAAAAAAAATGTTTGTAATTCTCTTTGAAGTACTGATGTGATATCGACCAGAACGATAAATAAGGCACGCCGGCGCAAACGGCAAGCAAAACGGAGGCCAGAATGGCCTTGTACAAAGAATCAAAAATCACACAGTTAAGTACTCTATGAGTAAGAAAAAAATACGAAAAACGTTTGTAATTCTCTTTGAAGTACTGATGTGATATTGACCAGAACGATTAATAAGGCACGCCGGCGCAAACGGCAAGCAAAACGGAGGCCGTAATGGCCTTGTACAAGGAATCAAAATCACACGCTTAAGTACTCTATGGTACGGAAAAAGTACTAAAAAACTTTTGTAATTCTCTTTGAAGTAATCGATGTGATATCGACTTAACGATAAATAAGGCACGCCGCGCAAACGGCAAGCAAACGGAGGCCGAAATGGCCTTGTACAAGGAATCAAAATCACACGCTTAAGTACTCTATGGGTACGAAAAAGTACTGAAAAAACTTT